>OX438783.1:15376431-15976431 GCA_949316455.1 Acleris holmiana
AGAACGGCTAACTGTATGATTGGCATTAAGCCATGTCTCATCCAATAAAACCACATTCTGCCAATATTTTATTTGTTTTGCTTGGACTAAAAAAGTATACCTTGCCATCACAATATCGTACCTTTCCATTAATATTTTGCGTTTATTAGCCTTCGTGTATCGAAATCCAATTTCATTTAAAACTGTTCCTAAAAAACTTTTTTTGCCGAAAAACAAGCCGGCTTCTTTCAGGGATTCTACTAACTTCCTCCTCGTTGGATATTCTTTGCGTAAATAATAACCGTAGACATTATCTTCGAATAGCATCGGAATCAAAACTATCAATGCTCACAATTTATTTTGATCGTTTTTTTTTCCTATTTGGAGTCTGAAGAACATTATCTTGCCATTGTCATTGCCAGTGTCACCATATTTTTCTTTACTTATCCTGTAGCCCTAGCCAAGATGCAAACGCTTCTAACGTTTTTCTTTTCTATCGCTCAAAAGGTATGGGATGACATTCTCGTGCGTTTCGATAAACCGCGTGGTCGACTGTCATCCCATACATTTTGAACGATAGAAAAAAAAACGTTAGGAGCGTTTGCATCTTGGCTAGGGCCCCTGATGACAGTTCGCTTTCTAATATCGAATGCATCAGCTACACGATCAAGCACTTGTGTCAATGGTAACAATGGCCCGCTATTTTGAGCCTCACGTTCAAAATAATTACGTAGCCGAAGAACGAACTCACGCGTTTGACTGTTTAAAACAGTATTTTTCGTATGTTTGGGTATAGTGACAAGATCCTCATCAGTAGACCTCGTTATCTCAAGGCAGGCATTACATCAAAATAGGGAAACATATGGGTAAATAGCACAGTTTGATATTAATTGTAAGTAAAATCATTGTTTTTTCAAAAATTACAATCACATATTACAAGAACATAAATACGATCATACAATCACATTTACTATTTAAGTTTTTAACTTTCATTTCAACCCTTTCACTTAAACATTCACACATAAAGTTATAGTTCTATCTAATAATATTTCGAGATCATTTCGATATTTATAGGTATAGACCTCCTTGGTCAAGGGTGACCCCGCTAACTAAGACTTATTTATTTGCTATGGAAATTCATAATGACAAAGTACATCAATACTCACAGTATGTGAATTTACGGTTCGCGTGATTTTGATTTGTTATAATGGAAAAATTAAAGACAACCTTGTCTATTTTGATTATTTGATAAAAATTTAGAGTAAGCTGTTTTGTTAATAGTGAAATTTACGAATGATTCCAAAAAAATATGACATAACCATCTTAATTAAAAAAGACACAATGAGTTTGAAAGCGGCAAATCATATCCAGAGCAGTTTCATTTCATCATCATCATCATCATATCAGCCGAAAGACGTCCACTGCTGGACATAGGCCTCCCCCAAGGCTCTCCACTTAGACCGGTCCTGTGCCTTCCGCATCCATCGCGATCCCGCCATCCTTACGAGGTCGTCGCTCCATCTTGTTGGAGGCCTACCAACAGCTCGTCTCCCGGTCCGTGGACGCCACTCGAGAACTTTCTGGCCCCATCGGCCATCAGTTCTGCGAGCAATGTGACCCGCCCACTGCCACTTAAGTTTCGCTATTCTTCGGGCTATGTCGGTAACCTTAGTTCTACTGCGGATATCATCATTTCTGATTCTATCCCGCAGAGAAACCCCGAGCATAGCTCTCTCCATAGCCCTCTGAGTGACTCTGAGCTTTCTTATGGCAGTTTCATTTGGACCTAACAAAATGTATGATATCGTCGTCTGTTTGTTATCAGATTCCCAATTGTACCAACGTGAAAAGGGTAGGTTCATTTTATTGTTTTTCAAATGTGCCATTTCTCTCATACTGCTAATAAACTTAAAATAAGTATAAAATATTTCCAATTGGCCACATACTCCCCTATTTTGACACTTGTGACATTTCACTGCTCTGAGATAACGAGGTGTACCCATCAGAAGCGTAAACGGAGGTAAGACGAGGGCGAAGTGGAGACAGGGCACGAAGAGGATCTGAAGAGCTGCAGCGGTAATGAGATCTGGTTCCTGTGTAAGTGGAGGGGGAGGACGGCAGGTATGTGGAAACGCAGATAGCGGGATCACTGTTAGTTTGTGAGTAATAAGCAGACAGGCCAACTCGCCTTAACAGTTATGCCAACTTGACTCAAAGGGTTAGGCTAACTCGTAGTAATATCAGTTAGTTTACTTTCAATGTTTACTTCTTGAAGCTGTAGTAGGAATAACCGTGTATTTTAGATGTATGGGCTTTTATAGTCTCCAGGGCGACGATGCGAAATTTTCATAATCATTTGAATATGGAAACGTTTTATTGTGTGCCAATAGAGTTTGTGGATCAAACTCTCGAAATAAACTTTATGGCAAAAAAAAGATGACATGGTCAGAAATTTGAAATATTGAGTCAAAATGTACAATATGTGAAATTATTGATAAATGAGTGAATAAATAATCATAAAACCACTGTAATTCAGAACTAGAACGCGAGTTTGCCAGCGGCGGTAACGTGAAAGTGTAGTGACTTGATTGTCATACGTTATTGAACCAGTCAGCGGTCCTTTGTTATCAATGTTATCATCACGCGAATTGTTTTATTGAGATGTTTTTTGTTAGTTATAATTAAAACTATGAACCCTAGAGTGCGAGCAAATAAAAACAACCTCAATATGAAGCTAGTTACGAAATGCGTTTCGGTAAATTATAGCCCCAGCAGTATATCACTATTCCGGTACCTACAGCAATGAAGTTTGACATCTGTTTCTTTGTACTTGCTGTCAATATTTAGGGATCTTCATGAGCAAACAAACGTCAAAGGTGCCATCACTCGATGTTTCTACTTTAGCCAAATCAAGCCAAAATAAAGTAGGTAGTCTCACTTTGGCGTCAAATCAGTGTCAAAATTCTTTTTTGCAAACACTCTTTGATGTAAAGATCGGTAGTCATCGTGGAAATAGTTATGAACGCGAACGAACGTACGTAGGTGACGTAGGTCTTGAATAATGCACTGTTCATTTTTGGTTAAAACCGTGTCGTATAACTTTCGAAGACGGTGTTTAAGATTTGGCTTCCGTTGCTTTCGATAAGTTACCAAGTCGCGTCGATACGCTTCTTGGTCCTCTGAACCATTCCAACAGAAGTTCTGAACTTTTTAGGTCTTCCCAGTAGGTACTTTTTAATGGCATTTTAAACCGCAGAACGACTCACCTTCTCGATTTTTGCGAACTTTCTTATGGACATACTCTTTTCTCGTGAGTATTTGTCCATGATTCGTTTTTGTTGCTCGGGTGTTAGTTAGGCCTCTCATTTTTTAAAATCAAAAGTAATCCGAAAAAAACCTTATTAATTGAGTTTAATACCGTAGCATCTATGATATAATTTGACATTTATATTTAAAAAAAAAAAACAAACAAGAATGGCAGCCAGCTACAGTTGTCATTATACTTTTCGATACAGTCTTTAGGAGTAAAATCCGCAGCATTGCAGCATCGTGTTCACATGGGCAAGGGTGTACGACCAGCGACTGCAGGCGGCGGCCTTTTAGTCTGGACAAAAACTTGAAAAAGCTTCCGTTATGTGTCTGGAAGCAAAACATATATTTTTTTCTTCCTAATAATCCGACCTCGCTGAATCAATAAATGCCGGTTGCCAACCGTTCCCCTCCCCCCTTCACCCCTTTTACTCTTCCAAAGTGTTCCTTGCCGAGTTTTTTTTTTATTTTACAGAAACCTGTTTAAGATAGAAAGTTCTCTTTTTCAAATTCTGGTATAGTCTATTTTGACATTATGCATCGCTATGAACTGTCTAAGACTTTTACAGTCACACAAATGTGTGTGTGAACGGCGCTGAACGCGTTGAGATTGATAAAAATGTGCCATATGTGTCCCAGGCTTCTAAATTGGTAACGTTGCAAGTTTTTTAGCTATAAAATTAACCTACCTACGTAATATCAAGTTTGTGTCGAGATTTAAGCTCTTGCGGTAAAATCTTAAGTACAACTCCCCGTCGAGAAAAAAATGGTGCGTACAAACAGTACTAATTAGTAGGGATACTCACACTCGCTGCACTGTAGGATGATGCCTGTGACAGCCAGCCGTATTTCGTAATTTCAATCACTACTGACAAGCGATGTGTTGTGAAAATAGGCGATTATTTATTTAAATTCATGAACGGCGTCGCTTGTTAGGTTTGTACCAATGTCGTATTTATGTGACGTGAAAAAAAACAAGCGTAATACGCGTTTAAATGAGCTGTCACAGGCCTATACAGCGCAGCCAGTGTAGTTGTTAAAAATTTTAATGAAGAACCAGTTTTTCGTTTCTTTTGTGCTTACCATGGAGTAACTTTCGCGAGTTTATTTTTGAAAAATTCCGTATTGTTTAGAATATCTACTTGCACATAATATTGAAATTCCTTTACTAATTAAGTAGCTCCTACAGTCACATTATAAGTTGTAGCCGACCAAGTTCAGGTCATCGCACATTACAGCGCCCCGGCACCAGAGCAGCACCGCCCGGACCATGGCCTCGTTTCCTCCTCTTTCGACCTTTAAGTGGTATTGACTATGACGTCTTTGGTTGGCTATGACGTCGTGTCCTCTTTTTAAACCTGGCTTGTCAAAATTTACGGGTTCACTCCAAATTATGTATACAAGTTTTACACATTCATCATGTTCCACCTTCTGTCAAGAAAAAAAAATTGTAGAAATTAATGCATAAAGCTATAGAATGTGTCTACCTTACTGGCTAACTAACTAGTAAGTTACTATGTATACTAATGTATAAAGTCGTTTTTATTTACGTATAGTCTTAATGCATGCTTATGCGATTTTGATGACAACACTAATAATTTACCAACAAGTCGTTTTAGAGTTGTTGGTATTTCTGTAGCTCTGCCTACCCCACTCTGGGAATAAAGGCGTGATATTATGTATGTATGTATGTACTAATAATTTCTACCATTAAACTGCTCTCAAGATGAAGACGGAAGGGGCCATAGGAACTCCTCAGTACAAGTTAGAGTGCGCGGCGTAGGTGCAGTTGATTCTGTTTACTTATGCAGCGTCATCCTAATTATCCTACCAATTCTACTCTTATTATTTTTTTTTAATAATCTATCCGCCCTTACTAATATTATAAATGCTAAAGTAACTCTGCTTGTCTGTTACGCTTTCACGCCTAAACCGTTAAATCGATTTCGATGAGATTTGGTATGGAGGTAGATAAATTAAATCCCGACCAAGGACATAGGGTTTTTACCCGCGATTAACGACTTCGACGCGGACGGAGTCGCAGGCAACTGCTGGTATAATTATCATTGTAAAAGCACGTTTTTGTTCGAATCACGCGTGAACAGTAAAACATCGTCGAATTATTGGAATACCGTTAAATATTCCAACCTCGACATGAACATCAGCTGTATTTACTTTGGTTAATTAATGAATTACACGTAACAGAAAATGATTAAAATAAACAAATGATTCAATAACGCGTGGGTGATATTTTTTCATCACAGATTTCTTTAATTTGTCTTAAAGTGAAACTTTCTTCATACAGGGTTATACGGAACCATTCATGTGCGAGTGACACTCGCACTTGTCTGTTTTACAAGCTTTTATTTAACTTGCTTAGGGCCTGTTGTTTGATCAGTAGTTAAATTAACTAATTATTTAAAAACGTAACTAATGGTTAAAACTAAACGAAATATGTAAACTGGCGGCGGCTGTAGCTGTGTGTAATCTGCCGGGTTAGAATAGTGCCACTCCATGTCTTCCAGTGGATGTCGTAAGAGGCGACTACGTCTCAAGAGGGAATAAAGGCTTGTAGTACTGTTAGGCGATGGGTTTGCTACCTGTCACTAATACACTGGTAAATACTTGTGCAAAATTTTGTTACAGAATCATCAAATTAAGTCTTTTTGGAGTTGTTGGTATTTCTGTAGCTCTGCCTACCCCACTCTGGGAATGAAGGCGTGATGTTATGTGTATGTGTGTGTCATTATAAGACCTGTTTCACAATCGACAAGTAGATTTATCTTTCAACTAACGACAGCCCTCATTTTGTCTATTTTCAAGTGTAAGAAAGGGAAAGGGCTAAGTACATTTATTTGTCAGATATTCATTACTTGTCGATTAAAAAACACGTGGTACCTAAGTCAATCTGAGATTAGGATCTAAATATCACAGTATTATGAAATTCAGTTATTTGGAACCTACTCATTGACTTGACATTTTGAGACGGACATTTTGCCGTTGAGATGATCTGGATTCAAATAATTCTATGATTCATTGAATGAGTAAATATGGTTTAAAGATTACGAAATTCAGTCGTCGTGACACCAACTCAAATGTCATATTGGTCGGTTTCATTAGTTTCATTACGTGTTAGTATCGTGTCAGGGTCATTATTTATAATTAGCAGTGAATTAGTATCTCAAATGTTTTAATAAAAGACTGCACAGATTGTCTTCCACGCATGATATAAAGGCTTCGACACACTGAATGCGTGTCAGGAGTAACGCAGATTAAACGCGAACCCGCGCGTGGTTGTTTATACATAGAACGCATTGTTCTCGGCACACTAAAAAAAAGACGCTGGCCTACATTTTAATTTAACTGATCACTGTTTGAAATCTCCGAAAGTTCCCTGTGAAAATAAAGAACCTTTACTTTCACTTGCTCGTTTTCACTGAAACCATGAAACCATGAAGTAAGAGGGTTGGTACGATTTGTTTACTTGAAAGAATAAAAACAATAAACTAGTATTTCTCAGCAAATGACAAATTTGTATCAATAATAATTTAGCTATCAACCTGTACACTCGTACGTTTGCTTGACAATTTATGAGGGAACTAATGAGGTAGGTTTGGGGCGGGCTACTACTATTTAACTTGACAGTACAGGCGTCCAAATCGTAAGCAATACGATTGAAATAGAGGGAAAAACCAACTAAAATAGAACCCTTGCTAGTTTTTTGTTCTTAAATTTGCTGACAATATCAGTCAAGTTTCGTTTCTTGCTGGAATCATCTTAAGCTATGATATTCCATGACTACACAAACATAACAACGTAACATTTAAAGATAGGCATAAAATAATAATAAACCACGACGCCTTTTATGCGTCCGCTCAAAGTTACTAGTCCCTTTAACGCACGTAACTTCAGAGCCCTTAGTGTAAGTGGCTAATTCATAAAAACGTCTCAAATACGTTTGCGTTGCTCGTATAAATATCATGGACGAAACGTGTTCGAGACGGTTTGTCGCGTGAACAGCATCTTAGTACACTTAAGGCTCTGGTGTCAATCGAGATGAACTTTACAACGAGCGAGATGTTACAAAAACAAAATGTGTAGTTGATATTTTATCTTGAATGAGAATCACATCAAGTGGCTCGTAAATCGGTGAGCTGGATGGAGTATGAGTGTGTTATGTATTACGTAGTAAGCAAATGAAAAACCGTCCGAGTGCGAGTAGGACTCGCGCACGAAGGGTTCCGTACCATGATCACAACATAACACACTTTATTACCTTTTTTAGTTTCACTGTCTGTGGTTACAGACAAATCTTGCAAAAACGGCAAAAACTCACGTTTGTTGTAAAAAAATATTTTATTTTGTTTTTGTATTTACATCTGTAAAAATTTCAACCGTCTGGCTATCACGGATCATGAGATACAGCCTTGTGACAAAGAGACTGACAGACAGACAGACAGATGGACAGTGAGGTCTTAGCAATTGGGTCTTGTTTTTACCTTTCGGGTACGGAACCATAGAAAAAGCCATTTTGCCCGATCGAGCGTAATGAGCTAATGAGATGAAAAGCCCGTGGGTAGACTTTGCCTGCAGTTACATTACAAAACATATTTAAGTATACAGAGTAAATTACTTTCATGGTACTTTACTTGTCATGCAACTGTGTCGTGCATTTGTAAAATATTTACTGCCCTTTTTTACACTGTTTGGGTTACTTGGTCTTAATTAGTTTTTTAAAAACACAGTTAAGTATTTTGTTTCTTAAGTTCGTGGTTTATTAGCCGAATAAATGATCCTATTGCTGTTTATTTATTTCGTCAAGAGCTGGAGTAATGAGTAGGTAATCGGTTTAGCGCTTGGGAAAATGGCCACATATTTTATGTCATGGAGAAGCTTTTTGAAAAGCTAGTGAAGTCCTGCGCATTTACGTGTAAATTTATCCTAACGCAAGACCCCTGGCAAACCCCCGCATCATAACCAGAGCGTATCAAAACTGCGGTCTGAGGAATAAGTTAATGTTACTTTGTCTCAATTTTATTGTGATGCAAAATTTATTTCTTTAAACCGAATGTCGTTTAATTTAATCGAGTTTTAAAAAATGAGTTTATTAAGGCTGTACGAGTATGTATAAGATTCTAAAATGGTCTAGTAAAGAATCAAAAGTGGCAAATCATTTTTCAAAATGACTTACCTACCTGGGAATGTAATTTCTTTTCTCATCCCGCCATTGAGATATTCTCCGAACATAAGAGATAGATAAGAGTTATTTGTGCAAGAGAGCAAAGTTGGTTTTTAACACAGTTGCTCAAAAAGTGGTACTTTTTGTAGCTGTATATCGTGCGGAAAGTGGGATATTACGCACTAGTGCGTTAAAGTTTTCTATTTTTTTTAAATATAATTTTGTTTCAACTTCCAAGCCGTGCATCTAACCAAAGAGTTTGCATGATCAACCACTTTTTGATTTCGTCATTTAGCTTTGAGACTATACATAGGTAATATAATTTAAAATATTAAAATGAAATACATACATACATAAAATGTATGTAGGTAATATTAAAAAAAAAACAGCTCTCATCAAGATGGCTGAATCTGAATTAGTATTACGAATGATTAGATAGTGGCGTATTAAGGTGAATTCACATTACACCATGCAGAAACCGGGCACAGCCCAGTACGGCGTAATGTGAATCCACCTTTATGCATTACCGCTGGTTAATAGAGAATTATACTTTTTATTTTTTAAATATAGGTAATTAATTAAATTACTGTGACTTTTTTTTGGCTGAATGGTCACAACCGTTGCCATTTCATAAAGTCTGTGTCAATTAAAAGTAAAATTGTCTCTTGTAATAGTTTTATTTACTGATTTATTTTGTTTCATTGATATTTTTTCGCAAATGTATTAAAAAACGTCGTTTGATACACGTGCGGAACTGTCATTTTAACTCGTCCCGAGTCTTGTCCCTCGCTTGCAGCTCGGGCCAAGATACTTCGGGACTCGTGTAAAATGACATACTTTCCGCACTTGTATCAAAATGTACTATTTTGCTGCAAAACAAAGATTCTGTTGCACATACTACTTTTCACCGCAGCAGCGGGAAAATATTACCTTAAGGTAAAAAAGACCACATGGTGAACATTAAACGCCATCACCCCGCCGCCCGCATGGTGCCACACCACGACCACCTTTACACATTGTGAAAATTAATTAAAATGTTACTTTTCACTTCTTATGCTTTTAAAGTCCTTCTCTATGCTGGGTATAGACTGCATAAAATAACATTTTATTTGACAACCAAGCCCTACTACAGCCAGACAGACAGACGAGGTGACTGCTCTAAGTAAACTTGTTATTAAAAGCAAGCATTATTTACAGAAACATTAGAAAATCAACGTATGACTTGGCAGCACTCCGTTGAACCTAAGTTAAAAATCTCATGCACAACATTTAACAAAAAAAAGAAAGAAACAGTGGCGGGAAACAGGTTTTTGTCTCGTTTGGGCCTATTAATTAGTTGTTTTCTTTGCAAAATTTGTTGTGTTACGGAATTTAATTAAAATGTCGTCAAGTGAAGAGGAAATAATGCTCACACCTAATGGACTAATGGAAAAAATGCAACAATCTTTGCTGCCTTAATTCCAAGAAAAAGTTCGCCTGCTGGCTCGGATGGATAGGTACCATAAGTCTTGGATAAAATGGTTGGTTTTATGCCCTTCTTGTACAATCTCCTATAATTGTCTCACGCTCGCTCACGCTCGTAGCAAAATCGACTTTTGCTCTCTGTCTTTAAACAGCAAAACCACCCTTTTTGAGGTGCTGTGATGAAAAAAAAAATCAAACACGCGTCGCGCCACCACTTCGAGATACGAGTACCAAAAAGAAACGGTAACGTTAGCAGTTTGGATGCGCTCCTCCCACGATTACAGACTGGTAGGTTTTAGTAGACTGAAAATAAAATTACATACATACATACATAACATCACGCCTTCATTCACAGAGTGGGGTAGGCAGAGCTACAGAAATACCAACTCTAAAAAGACATGTTAATAATTTTGTAACCACATTTTGCAAAAGTAGGCTGAGATGTTTACTAGTGTATTAGTGACAGGTTGCAAGCCCATTGCCTAACAATACTAGAAGCCCTTATTCCCTTAGTCGCCTCTTACGACATCCACGGGAAGACATGGAGTGGCACTATTCTAACCCGGTGAACACACCGAAAAATAAAATTAACCTGGTAGAATAGAGGCCAACTTGTTTGCTTGAATCACAGCAGTAGAAATGACCTCAGATAATCGGCAGCATTGGAGCTACTTGTGTACTTACCCAAAAGTAGAAGAAGAGTGCCAACCTCTCGTACAGTCAAGGACTTTAATGCCGTTATGCCACTATAATTATTTTACCTTGTTCTTTCATGTGGTTTGACGCTGTCATTATGACAGGGTTCCATATTGGCATAACAATTAACGTCCTTGACTGTACCTACTTAATAACAGTCTCACAAATACAGTCACCTAATAAAATAAAGCAGCATACTTGAGCCTTGTCATGCTTGTCGTAGGCATTTGACGTTGAGCTAGAAACTTATTATGAAAAGGCTCCAAAGTGCTCAAGATTTTCGCTGTGGTAGCTGGCCTTATAAGTAGCTGCACACTTTAGTACCTTGTCGGTTTAAGACCTTCATAATATCAGTGCAGTAGTTTAAACATGACGTTAAAGTGACAAAGCACCAAGAGTGTAAAGCTACTTAAATGGCTAACCGTAGGTACTGTAATTTGAAGTAGAAAATAAATAAATCAGTACACAGTTAGCTACGGACCCGAAAAAGGGTCAAACTCAACAGCAAAGACAAGTTTCGGGAAAACAAATTGTTTGCCGCCATGTAATTAATGATTATTCTAAAATTTTATTAGACCGCCGCTTGCCACAAGATGCTACATGGTAAGAGCAGAGGAAAGACTGGTATGTTCGATATGTGCATTATTTACACCACACTAGATAGGCGACCTATTAAAAATGCATCCACATGCAGCACCGTACACACATTGGAGGGGCGTAGCTGTTATACCTATCTTAAAACGGTTTTTATGTCTAACCGTCGACCGAGCGAGCGATAATTAAGGCCATAGATTGGTACCTACTTATTCTTTTTTAAGTTAAAAATCAATTCAAAATCAGTATTGATCGGTTCCATGAGTACCTAGAGGCTGTTATCTTAAACTGTGGTAAGTTTTATTGGCCAGGTGAATAATGTAACGTAACTGATTAATGAAACGCTTCGTACCTAAGTTTTTGCAATAATATCCTTTTAATGTTTAAGAATTGACAACACGGCGCGGCTCGGCTTTGTTAAATCATTTTTAACTAGGTAAGCAGGTACTTAGCGGATGCGCCCGGACGCCCTCTCACTCGCACCCTTTGAAATTTGGCGATAGATTGTAAACTTGTTTGTTTTTCATTTTTACTTTAAGTAAGTACTTAGTTAGTTACAATCGAGCGCGTCGACCCGCCGGTGGTGCAAAATCGAATGTTTGCATAATTCGGGAATACACTGACATGGTGCGAATTCAAATGAGTGTGGTGATAGTTAACTAAGAGCTTTAAACTACGTATCGGAAAAGATTCCCGAACCGGCGACTACCTGCCTTCACGAGCGACAATTTTAGGTGCTTACCTACCTACCAATGTGCAGCGTACATAATCAACATTGGTGAATTTAAACGTTCAAGTTTATGCAAATCGAGAGTGTGCAATAAACAATGTTAGTGAGCTTAAGACAACTGATAATATCAGCATTCGATTACTGTGCACTGTGCGAAGTGATGAGTATGTTTGTTTTGTCGCAAATGTGAGACAATTTGTACGGGCGTGCTTTGCTGTGCCATTAAAACAGAGGAGGAACTTCGAACACTCAAGGTACCTAATTTAAAACATAAGAAGCTTCATCGGTGTGATTAGGTTGATTTTACAATCGTTTACATAACTTTAAGAGTTTTTTTTTTAAATAAGTAGTTTAGAATCGTTTGTGCTATTCTATTACACTGTAATCGGTGTTTTTGACGGTCCTAAGCCCGATAAGTAGGTATGTACCTAACTGCCACTATCTTTATCTAAGTGGAAACAACGCTTGTTTATTTGAATTTACAAATTATGCGTTAAGGACTTTAATTGTTAGACACTATGGAACCCTGTCATAAAGACGGCGTTAATAGTTAATTTTAGCTTTCTTTAATCTGGTTAACGCCGTCATTATGACTGGGTTCCATAGTGGCATACCAATTAAAGTCCTTGACTGTACCTCGCCATAATCCACCGGTAACCGAATAAATGAAGTAAGCAGGTGAATAGGTGTGACAAAAATACCTACCTGCCTGGAATGTTATTATTTAAAACCAATCACTTTTCAATTCGTTATCGAACTAATAACAGGTAAACTAAACTTACCTACTGCCGAACCTTGTGCTTCGGCCGCACGCACTGTTGCGAAAAATGTTATAAATGCTTCGACTGGACTAGGTAGGTTGGTAGGTATTTACTTTCGGGCGGGGCGCGGCGGTTAATAGCTCTGCAATTAATTACCTACTTAATTAAATTCCTACTAATATTCAAGCCGCCGATAGATTTAAACTTTGAATCTGAACTTGGTACCTACCTAGTCTTATTTTTCGCGAGGCTGTGCGTGTGCGTAGGCACCTACCTGTAGGTGTGCGCAATGCGTTTTTGTTTTCTTACTGATTTCCTTCGCTGAGTGTTTGTTTATGAGTCTGTTCTTTCGTGTGTTATTGTGCGTGTGCTAGTGTTTCTGTCTTGTGATTTGTGCCAACTCGTTGGATAAACTTTGATGAACTTTATGAGTAACCTACAATAAAAACGTGTTTTTATGAATTAATTTAATTATTCAACTGTTTATTCTACGCATGAACAATACTTAAATAACACTGGCCAGCAGCTTAAATAAGTAAATTACCTACCTAACTACCCACTTGTTTACCATTACAGTCAAAAATAATGCACCTACCTACCTACCTTACTACTACCAAATAAAAAGTTAAAGAAGTTGACGGACGGTAATCCATCATTAAATTAAATTAGGTAGGTAGGTACGGTATTTAACGTTATTAGATTTGAGAGAGATTGTTTGCTAATAACGCTAAACTTTAGACAAAAGGAGTTTGGATGATGGTTAGTTGCTGCCACGTAAGTTTGTAAACATCAATTTCTTTTATTTATTTTAGTTAGGTACCTAGGTACCTAGAACTTTGCTTATAAGGTCATCATAACATACACCTAGGTAACTGTAAAGTTTAACACTAAATACAGTAGGTAGGTGCCTTCATAACCCATAACCACGAGCATGTTAAACACTCAATGCCGATACCTCTTATCATCAGGTACTTAAAAAAAATAAGAAGTAGATAGGTAGGCAAGTTAATTAATTTTAAAAAACCTTGTTACCATTGATGTCGTTTAATAAGTAGACACTGAAGGCAGTAGGTAATTGTTGATTATTTTAAACAGGGAGAGATTATTTCTACGTTATGTAGGGAATCACGCGCGCGGACACGTGACCGCGGGTGAATGAACCGACCGACGCCGGCGGCGATCGACGAGTGAGGCGGCCGGCGCGGCCGCGCCCGCTCCCATTGATAAACGTACTATAACTACCTATCGCGTTGCTTTTGCGTACTAGAAGTGACGGTTTCATTGCGCGCTGAGTTTTGTTTGAAAAAGTCAAAATTTAACCTTACGTTTCCGCAAAAAAATTCCAACGGATTTCAGTTCAGTATAATGGTCTGAAACCACAGTTTCAGTTTTCGTTGGACCGTCCCTTACACCCTGTATATATGACACTTTGAGCGTCGTCGTCGGACGTAACGTAACGAAAGAAAGCTGCACATTGCTTACCTACTGTGAATCTGTTAAATGTTCCGAGCCTTCCTTAGTCTTAACATGTAATTCGGCTATTAAAAACAACCGAAACACTTCGGTCCAGCCCAGCAAGTATAATACAAATATACATACATATCATCATGCTTTAATTCCCAGAGTGGGGTAGGCAGAGCTACAGAAATACCAACAAGTATAATAATTCCCCTTTAGTCTCAGTAGTGGTTGTTACTGTGTGATAGACCTTAACGTTATGAACATATCGTTAACATAACGCTATATTTCGATAGTGTTTAATGTTTTGTTTAAATATTTCGATATTTTTTCAACACCTCGGTACGCTGTACTATCCAGCAGAATTAAGTGCAGTAAAAGAGGCGACGTAAAACGTTATTATATCGCTGAAGAAAATTTCGTTATGGTGAATATCGCTATAGATCAGAGTTTTATAACGTCATAATATTTAATAACATTAGCGCAAGAGTAACGAATAATTATAACGTTATCATAATATAGCGCTATTTGAAGGTCTAGTTCATGGTCATTTCTTATTGATCCGTATGTGGGGCACTGACTTAAGTGGAGCTAGTTCGCCGTGACCCACATATGTATAGGGCACTGGGCTGGGAAGGTGTTAAATCAGTTGCACTATGACTAAGTCTTCAACGCTGTGTCAAATACAAAACCAGAGGGAATCAAAATCAAAATCAAAATCAAAATGTTTATTCAGTAAATAGGCCCCCATGGGGCTCTTTTACACACACAATGTCAACTTTGCCTCATAAATCATCAGTTAACCATGACAGAAATATCCGTCAATGGCGTTGAAAAGGTTATGAAAATACTGTGAAAATTCGAATTATCAAGTTCAACAAGACTTTGTTTTAGGTAATAGAGTTCGGTAACTCAAAACAAGTGAACTGCTGGGACTAAGGAAGACTCTGTAGTCCGGTATTGTACTAAACAACCACCCTATTGAGCCGCATCCCACTTGGCCAAACAAAGGCAGTCCAAGAATGACTTATAACCAATTTGTTTTGTTGCAGGCTAACCTGGAATCATGTTTTGAATATAAGTTATACGCAGTTTTTGTGTTCGGTTTGTTGATTACTTATAGGAAAATATATACTCGACATTATTTTGATGTTTTAATTACGGATGCGTGGATTGTACAGCGCAAGAGTACGAAGTGGTCGGGTAAGCTCGGAAAATTTGGCTTTAGAGCGTAGGAGAGAAGTTTAGTGGCGGTAGGACCCTGTGCAGGGTCCGTCCGGATCGCTACCACCATCTTATCCTTTATCCTACCACCAAGCAACAGCGTTCGCTTTGTTGTTCCGGTGTGGGGATGAGACAACCTTTGAAATAGGTAGCATAGAGGCATTCCGTCTTAGTCCGGTTGGTAGCGCATTAACAGTTTTGGGATTACAGTTTTGACAATCCCACGTACCACCAGGTTATCTGTGCTCTCGTTTGTTTTCTCAATGTCATTAATAAAAACTGAACGTCTTTTGAAAGCTACTGGGGTGTCCCAGAAGTAGAGACGAAATAATTTTAACAATATTTAATTTAAAATAATTTTATATAATTTCAATTTGGTATGAAAAGAAAGTAAAACTAATATATATTTCAAATCTATATCAAATTTGCTACAGCAATGCCTTTGTATCCAATTTTTCTCATATTCGTTGCAGCTTGCTTCATGACCGCTTTTCCAAAAGTAGCTGCTATTCTTTTAGCCAGTCTAGTCCATCGGTGTTTGAAAGATGTCAATGTTTGTGTACTTTTTATACTCTTTTTGCACAGGGCTCAAAACATTTCAATACCTCGCGCTTGAGGAACATTTTGGGCATTATTTTGTCTAGTTATGAATGTGTGTGAATGGCCAAAATAAAACATTTTCTCTCTGATAATGCTTATCTATGAAAGGTATTAAGCGTTTGATAATGCAGTCTCTAAGGTAAATCTGGGAGTTCATAGACCCTGTACAATAATAAGGTTCAGAAACATTACCATTTTCATCCATAGCCTGCCAAACAAGGTACTTTTTAATAAACTTGGCCTTTGGTACGACTTTTTCATTGTAATCAACAACGTCACGACTGGTTGCGTGGAAATATTGTTTTCCAGGAACATCGCTCGGGTCAATCGGTACATACAGTTAGTTGCAAAACTGAGTCAATATTAGCACCTTAGTAGAATGTTAATAAGTCGATGACAAGCAAAGCTATTTTCAAATGCTTAGTACAGAATAGTTATCCTTGAAGTAAGCTACAAAACTGCTGTATAAATAATTTATTTGTCATTTATATTTTTTTAAAGATTTTGAACCAAAAACTGTAAAAATTCAATTTATGTTTTATACTAGTAATTTAGTTTTCTCTATGGCAACCCCAAATAAGAAAACTATTTAAAATAGAGAATTCCATTATTATTAAAATGAGGTATCAACTGCTTGAATCAGGGACGTAGTTTTCTAGTTATTGCAGAATTTTAATCCCCTACCATATTGAACTAACAACCAGTTTGTATGGCTAATTTGTCTCGGTGCAAAAGTGAACCGTGCACCTAACTAATGTTGCCAATAACTGCCAACAAAAGTATATCCAATTTTAATAATTTTCTACTTATTTTAAAAAGGCTAAATTTCTTTAGTTTTATCAGGGTCCTTATTTTGGGTTGCCACAGAGAATAAAAATATTAGACAAATAAAAAAAGTTAAATTCAACAGTTTTTACGATAAAATTACTTAAAAACTGTAAATGACAGGAAAATCATTTGGTAGGAGTATTTGTAGCAAATTTCAAGGAGTACTTGTCGTATTAAATATTTAAAAATACCTTTAACTATCATCAACTTATTTACATTCTAACTAAGGTGCTAATATTGACTCAGTTTTGCAACTATCTGTATGTCTCATCATCAATTATATGAATTTTCTTTAAAGTTTGTACGTAAACTTTACGGCGCCCTCGCTTGGCACGCGACTCCTGTTCTTTGACATATTTAGGAGCGACTAATTATCAGTGATCGGAATAGGTAGTGCAATTTCGGGTGAATGACCTTAAACATTGTACTTAATATGGATAAGACCCCAGATTCCGGGACTCGTATTATTTCACAGAATATTTTCTTGACATGACCTTAATGTAAGTACATCTCTTAATCATGTTATTGTAAATACTTTTTTACTTTTTTTCATTGCATGTGTCTACATATTTCCTCAATGCGATATTCTATGCAAGCAAAATAATCGTTTAAATCATATTTAAATAACATTTCTGAATTCAACACAAACTTTAGCACTTTGCAAATGTAATCCCGGGGTTACAAGCTATATCCATACTAAACTTACGCACCGAAGTCTCGCGAAACTGCACAACCTATTCCGATCACTGCTAATTATACAAAAGCTTTCAAGCCTACATCATTACATTTTATTCTAGACACATTGGACTTAGAAATATTTAATTTATCTGCCTGCCGGCAACTCTCACCGATGTTGAAGGTGCCTGTTCAAAAACCTTTTTTTACTTGGTCTTTCCGGGATATTTTTTAAATCTGTCGCATTAGTTTATTCGTAACGTTTTATTATACGGTAAGGACTAGTTTTTCTTGCTCCCTCTTGAATAAAATGACGCACTGTCTCAGATTTCCCATGGTTCAAAGAATATTAAATAATCCTCTTTGAAAACAAATTCTTGTTCTGCTCGCTTCATTTTAAATAATTGTAAAATAATTTTAAGTCGCCTATTTTGACAGATATGTTATCCGTGGTTACCATGACAACCATTACTTTTTATTTGAATACTTTGCGTGGCCACTTTGATTTTGAATAAAGTCTCTTTACTTCTGGGACACCCTTTATATCGCCTCTGGTATTTAATATTACGTCGTCATAGCTGAATACAAAATCGATATTTTTTAACCTTTTCGCAGCCATTTACTTGAAGTCAGCACATTTAGTGCTCCACATGCCATGACTTCATATCAAGTCGAGGATTACAGTGCAAAAAAGACCAGGGCTGGGATTTTACACGGTTATAACGATATCGTCTTTGACCTGTTTCCGTATGGCCAACGCGTTGATAACTCTTAAGTATGTCACTGATAATAATAGGTAATGGCGGCCGAGTCATAAACGATTTTAAAACACGTCAAACGCTATACCGTTATAACGCAGTAGAATAGAGGCCCAGAATAGAGTATTTAGCTATGGTTGAAATTACCTATGGTTTTCGGCTGTCATTGTCATTGTGTGGACCATTTTTGTATCAAGTCAATGGCGGCGAAAAGGTTAATAGTGGTATTTATATTCCCATTTTCCCAGGGACCACAGGTAACAAAGGGAAAATAAAAAGCAACGCCATGAATTCTTGAACCACGAAAAAAAATAAAAAGAAAACCAAGTGGAAAAGGTAGTCTTTAATGATACTGAAACCGAATCAATGTTTTTTAGAATTGTTGTTTGTGTGTCTGGTTGTGCACTTTTAACTCTGCTCTACTGGACAGATTTACATGAAATTAAATATAAATATACATAAAGACATTTCTGCTTATAAGAGGGTTAAATGTATCGAGAAAAGTTACCGGATTGAACTACGTTATTGAAACTTTGTCGAAATAAATTTTAATTATTTCGACAAAGCAATTTGATAAGTTTTAATGCGCAACTCGAAAGATAATTTAGATTTTAACGAAAGTATGAGCTACTTTATTGTTTTTATTATTTTATTTTGATTAATTTATCTGAAACCGCTTGCCGCTGACTGTTTTGGGAATTTCGCTGTGAGAGGTTTAAAATATCGCATATTCACGAATCGTTTTGACGTCTAAAAGGTGTGAAAAAATTACAAATAAAAATTAAATTAAATATTAAATTATTATGTAAATTAATCATTAAATTAGTTATGATTGTTGTAAAAGTCGTCTAAAAAGTTTATATATAACTTTTTACCACCTTTATGAATATATATTTTTTTGTTAATACAAATAACATGGTAAAATTTTATAGAAAATGGGTAAAAAAATTGTTTTTGATTTCGGCTACTTAAAACTCTCGTTTATAAAATGAAAACAACAGTTAGAAACTTCAGTTCAAAATCAATCCAGTAGCTTAAAAAAAACGTGTAAAAAATGAAAAATAAATAGCAATATACATTGTTTTAACAACCTAAATCTCGCAATATTAAACTCGACAAAAATAAAAAAGTTGCCCATTCATTCGTAACTTATTTATTCGATTATAACTGATGATTTCATGATGTGCATTAAAACTTATAGAAGAGCAGTATTTTAACTTTAAAATCACGAAAAGGAGCAAAACCGGCAAAACTTCGTATACACCGTGTTTTTTTTGATTTACGATAACTTCGGCATATTGTTAGGTTCACGTATAGAAACTACGTGGTTCATTAGATTTTAAAATATTGCAAAAAAAAAAAAAAAAAATTGTTTAGAACAAAGTAATTAAATGTTGTGTCTTCAATCATTCTAAAAGGGTCTTTAGAGTTAACTCATAGTTAGTGTCAAATACGTCAAGTCAGCGTGACATACACACACACAAGTAAAGAAAACACTTGACAGGTGCACGACCTAACAATTGAAAACTCTTTACTCATAATAGGTAATTAAAAGAAAATTGTTAGGTATCAATTAAGAGCCTTTTACATTAGTTTAACGTGATTAACTGATTAATTTTAATAATTGAATATCTTTATAACCGTACGAGTTATCATATGTCTGTCTTCGGGAAATTAGCTTAATTTGACTTGAAGAACGTGCCCTTAAAGTTATCGTAAATCAAAAAAAACACGGTGTATACGCCTCTTAACGAAATAACCTTTTTGTTAAAACCACTTAGTTGGGAATCGGAACGGCTTGAAATGGGCTAATACTAGGTCAATTTGTGTATCATTGTCCCGTGATATTTATTTAATTATAACATGTTAGGCAATATGGTCTTTACCAAGTAGAATAGAGCCCTAGGCCATACGTGATGTGAATAATACATAACCCCTGACCGGTTTGTCAATAATGTAGTCGATAGTCTCATTGCATAACCAGTAGTACCACGTAGAGCACGCGAGACGGCCGCAAGATGTGGTCCACGGCGGCGATACTGTGCCTCGGAGTGCATGTGAGTTTTTAAAATAAAGATAGGTATTATTATAAGCAAACACCGGATTGACAGTGGCAAAAATGTACCAGTACTACTAGTGCTAGTGATTCATTCAATATCGAGTAAGTTTATCTTCTTTTTTGTGACTTGGATAGACCCCGCTATCAGCGGTGCAACTTGGCAGCTGGGCGTTCTTAGGCATGGTAAAACTATTTATGATGTTGATATCGATCCTCTTAGTTTTTCTTTACAATTAGTTTTATATACAACTTTTTGGCCAAAAGTGTAACATTTTGATCTTGTATTTCATGATAATCAATGACATTAAGAAGCCAGAATCCGCTATCAGTGGAACAAAAACACTATGGTTGCTATTTCACAATTCGCATCTTTAGAATTATAGTGACCTAATCCACATATCGCGGGAAACCGCTGGATGACAGCAGCAGAGGACCGATCGTTGTGGAAAACCCTGGGGAAGGCCTTTGTCCAGCAGTGGACGTCTTGCGGCTGACAATGATGATGATGATGAATCCACATATTTTGAATTTCGACTTAGGTCTCTATAATACTAAACTTATGACTCGAAATCGAAAGTTGAAAATGTTTGAATTAGGTCACTATAATTCTAAAAGTGCGAACTGTTCAAAGTTACAATTTAACTTTTTTATGTTTCGAAGTGCAGGCCAGTGCATGAAATAAACAAAATAAGGGCGTTTCTCAGAAACTTTGTACCTAATTAAGGACTAAAATTAAGAAACGTTAACTTTTCCGCTGAGTTACGAAATTAGTTATACTGTTATAAGACAAATGGTGGTATCTCAGACAAAACTCTTGTAGCGAATGCAAGCATATTATTAGCGGGTGAGTATTTAATCTGCTTAATTTATTGAATTTGAGATACTGCTAATAGGCGTTGAAAGTAGTACATTAATGTACAACTAATTTTCGTAACTCAGCGGAAAAGTTAACGTTTCTTAATTTTAGTCCTTAACTAGGTACAAACTTTCTAAGAAATGCCCATAAACGCGTTTAATTTTTGCCTAAGACAATCATTGTAGTAGAGAAAAACCACCTCCGATAACGGGTTATACCTAGACATGGATTATATATTTCATGCTCTTCTACAGTTAGTTGCAAAACTGAGTCAATATTAGGTAGCACCTTAGTAGAATGTTAATAAGTCGATGACAATCAAAGCTATTTTCAAATGCTTAGTACAGAATAGTTATCCTTGAAGTAAGCTACAAAACTGCTGTATAAATAATTTGTCATGTATATTTTTAAAGATTTTGAACCAAAAACTAAAAATTCAATTTATGTTTTATACTAGTAATTTAGTTTTCTCTATGGCAACCCCAAATAAGAAAACTATTTAAAATAGATAATTCCATTCTTTTTAAAATGAGGTATCAACTGCTTGAATCAGGGACGTAGTTTTCTAGTTATTGCAGAATTTTAATCCCCTACCATAGTGAACTAACAACCAGTTTGTATGGCTAATTTGTCTCGGTGCAAAAGTGAACCGTGCATCGAACTAATGTTGCCAATAACTGCCACCAAGCGCCCATTTCTCGAAACTCGCTAAACTAATAATATTAGTCCATGTAGTACATTCCACTCGTAGACTAGTAGAAAATTGTATTGAGTGAACTAATATTATTAATATAGTGAGCTTCGAGAAACGGCCCCCAAAAGTATGTCCGATTTTAATAATTTTCTACTTATTTTAAAAAGGCTAAATTTCTTTAAATTTATCAGGGTCCTTATTTTGGGTTGCCACAGAGAGAATTTAAATTTTAGACAAATAAAAAAAGTTAAATTCAACAGTTTTTACGATAAAATTACTTAAAAACTGTAAATGACAGGTAAATCATTTGGTAGGAGTATTTGTAGCAAATTTCAAGGAGTACTTGTCGTATTAAACATTTAAAAATACCTTTAACTATCATCAACTTATTTACATTCTACTAAGGTGCTAATATTGACTCAGTTTTGCAACTAACTGTATATCTGAATAATCAACTTTCCATGAGATAAACGATATTTTTTCTTGCAAGGCATTTTTAAACGACTTAAAAAACAAAGGTTCTTAATTCGATGGAATGCTAAAGAATATAGTTGTGTTATACTGAATGAATTGTTATTCAATGTAATTTCGATGGTTGTCCAATGTGACTCGAGTCCAGAGTCAATGTTAGATACCGGGCTGTTTATAGCTGCGATAAGTACATACATACATAACATCACGCCTCCATTCCCAGAGTGGAGTAGGCAGAGCTACAGAAATACCAACAACTCTAAAAAGACTTGTTGATAATTCTGTAACCACATTTTGCACAATCAGGCCAAGAAGTTTACTAGTGTATTAGTGACAGGTTGCAAACCCATCGCCTAACAGTACTACAAGCCCTAATTCCCTTAGTCGCCTCTTACGACATCCACGGGAAGACATGGAGTGGCACTATTCTAACCTGGCAACCACACAGGGCAGGGCAGGGTTGCGATAAGTATTAATAAAAAAATCAAAATCGGTCCATAATTGACGGAGTAATCGGTGAACATACATAAAAAAAACATAAAATGGAACGTAATTGTGTGGCTGGCGTGAATAAATTGATAACTCGTTGAAAAATAATAAAGTAATTTGAACTGCAGGTAATTAAATTACCTGAACAAATTTTGTTCTGAATACAAATTTCATTAACTTTAAATCTCGACTTATCAAGTTATTCACGCCATGCACGGGAATATAACCTCCTCCTTTTTTTCAAGTTGGTTATAAATAGGTTTGCACATAATCAAAAGGTATTCAAACTTTAGCCATTAGTTATGTTTGAAAATTAAAAAAATATTTTTATCGATTCCGATATACTTATTCGATATTTAATGAATCACTGGTAAATTTTTGTCCCCGTCGATCCGGTGTTTGATTATTTATTGTACACAAGTGTAGTAGTTTGATGACACCTATGGCCTAGTTGGTAGTGACTCTGCCTACGAAGCTAGGTTAGGGCAGATATTTTGTGTGATTCTCTAGAAAAGTATGTTTATTGTTGTTTAGTATCCATAGTACAAGCCTAGAGTTTAGTTTCGAACAAGGTCAATTTGTGTGACATTGTTTCGTGATATTTATTTATTTTATAACACTGGAAGAATTAATGAGTGGTTAAAATTAAGAATACCGTTAAACTTGATTAAAATATTTAAACGCCCTATCAGATAGAAGACCCAACGAAAGTACATAAGGTCAGGTGGGGCAAATGCACCAACAGGGAAAGTTCGACCAACCATATACTTAAGCCACTTGAGTGCTCGTGTAAATTTTTATAAGCGAATTAGGGCTAACTGTGGTTGCACAAAACACGTGAGTGGTCATGAGATATATTTGATGACGCATTTGCCCTGCTGGTGCATTTGCCCCGCTGGTGCACTTGCCCCGCTGGTGCATTTGCCCCGCTGGTGCACTTGCCCCGCTGGTGCATTTGCCCCGCTGGTGCACTTGCCCCGCTGGTGCATTTGCCCCGCTGGCGCACTTGCCCCACCTGACCTTATTATTTTTATATCGTTAGTAGGTAATCTTCCAAGTAAAATATGATTAAGGTAAATGCAGCTATTAACGACCCTCCTAAGGCAATTTTGAAATTGATCATACTTATTAGGGATATTATTTATAGCCGTCACAGTATTTTTATTATTTTTATATGGTTATATAGAACATTGGGTTTATATTTACCACGTTAAATGCTTCAAAATAAAGCATTTTCTTGTGAAAAATAATTAATAAAGTGGGTAAGTCGATTGTTTCTATTACCGACCCATAGTAACAGCTGTGAAGCTATTAACGTTTTTTTTGCAGCTATTAACGACTGTCAGAAAATGATACATCTGTAAATGGTGAAAAATACTTTTAATAAAAATACAAAAGGTCCCTTATTGGACTACTTTCAGAAAAAAACACTATTATAAACCAATCGAATACCATCGCAGAATTAAATAATCTGTTTTTTGTTGAAATATCCCAAAAGTTTCAAATAACTCAGAACCCAATGAAAATCGCTGAACATACACGGGGGTGTTTTAGATTGGTCTAGGCATGAGGCATCTAGATTCTCAATTATATCGTCAATTTTTAGACCACCAATGTACACCAATATAAATAATATTACTTAACATGAAATACTTAAGTATAATAATTTGTGTAGGGTCGCTAATAGTTACCCATCGTTGCTATTACCCATTAGAATATGTAGGTATAATAGTAAAATGTTTTACCGACTCATAAAAAGTACATAATATTTATAATCAGTGGTTTCCTGACTGTAAAAGAGACCGTGATTGATTAAAGTAATACAACATTTAAATACGAAAACAACTTTTTATTAAATTATGGTTAGTTAATTATTGTCTCTAAAGTAAATCGAGTTATGGATAATGTAGTCATTTTCAATAAATTTACAACGCAAAAAAAAGAAAACTACACAAATTATTGTATAACGCTAATTGATTTATACAAAGGCTGATTGTTTGTTATTAAAATGGTTTATACAAATACTTGGATAATTGTCCAATTTCAACAGAAAAGATATAAAAATGAAAGTCTACATGGCGGCCATTACCGACTCATGGGTCGTTAATGGCTGCAAGTAGTAAAATTGAAGAAGCTATCACCGCCCTATTTTCAGTTAAAGTTTTATCATATAAAGTGATGTTTTATCAATAAAATGCATTACAAACTCGAGAATTTATAAGTAAATGAATACATTTAATACTACACGATAA
Source organism: Acleris holmiana (assembly GCA_949316455.1). NCBI lineage: Eukaryota > Metazoa > Arthropoda > Insecta > Lepidoptera > Tortricidae > Acleris > Acleris holmiana. Next base: position 15,401,508 of record OX438783.1, read on the forward strand.
TTGTAGGTATCGTTTATGTGCATTAAATGTCTTAAGCAGAAAAATTGGGTACTTACCTGCCGGAACAAGGGCCAGTACGACAAGACCTGCGTCCACGCCGGCCGCACAGAAACTGATGTATTTTATCTCCTTTTCGCACTGCCACGCAAACTAAAGTAAGTTTATTCGATGCTTAACAAACAAACGCGTGTATTTCTTATTTTACCTGTGGCTCAAACAGTTGCAGAAACGTTAAAATTTAGAATCACACTAATGGGTCGGTAATACCTGCAGATTTTCGATGGGTCGTTGATAGCTGCGTTTACCTTACACTACGGCAGGGCCTCTATTCAGGTGCGTTAAAACGATATAGTATTTGACACGTTTAAGAATCGTTTGTCACAGTCGCCATTATTGTAAATGACATAAGAGTTATGAAAACGTTGACAATACGGAAACAGGTCATTAACGATATCGTTATAACGCAGTTGAATAGAGGCCCAGGTGGGCTAAACCAAAGTGGAATGGGCAATTTCATGGCAGAGAGGGCCTCCCACCATCTAAGCAAAGCGACGATCTGCTCCTATTTCACCATCTTGACAATGAGCGGTGACAGGTGACATTTTAGTGTACATGACGCAGGTTATTTGATACCCAGTGATGTATCAGCGTGTTAACTTTGCAATGTATAGCGAATTGTCACCTGTCACGTGTCATTGTCAAGATGGTGAAATAGGGGGCTGGTGATCTTGCAGGAAACCGGAATGCGAGTACAAAATCGACCATTTTGGAGATCCTTGGGGAGGGGCTGAAATTATGACTGAGGCAGATTTATCCCTCGTTGACAGTGTACCGTGTATGCTATTACTTTGTCTCACGCTCAAAATCTGCCTTTTTGAGGTGCTGAGGTGAAAAATTATAATTTAGAGAGATCTTTGGACATTTTTGAAGTGTGTAGGTTAGTTCAACTGAAGTTATCAGTTATCGTTAATTACTTAGTCAATTAGAGTAGCTAACTGCGTAACTACCTATAACATAATTATTCTCTCTTTGGTCCCAGCTAAATATCATTATCTATCAGAAGCAAATTCATTTATAACCAATAAAATATACGTTTATGTTGAGCTTTTCTTTAGTAACCAACAGATACCATGATATTGTCTTATACTGTACCTATAGGAAACTGACACCTTAAGGTTCAAATTACATTTTCACTTCAGCACCTCAAGAGGGGTGGTTTTGTTGTTTAAAGACAGTGAGCAAAATTCGATTTTGCTGCGAGCGTGAGACAAAGTAACTTTTTAATTTTTGTTCCGTGGTCGTGGTGCGGCGCACGGGCGGCTGGGGGACGTCGTTTTATTTTTACCATGTTGTTTTTTTTTACCTTATATTAGTTTATGTGACTGTTACATAATAACATCACACGAGTGTTTTAATGCCTAATTATGTCACAATCCACATTATAAATATAAAAAAAAAACAAAACAAACTAAAATATTTTTTGCGACACAAGACAAATAGAACGTCATAAATGGCGGCACCCGTAGTTTTTTTAATTCAGAGATAAACTAGAGTCGGCCTCTACATCATATCGTTCGATATCAAGTAACAAGCGTTTTGAAATGCGTTCAATAGAGGGTTTATGATGTGTGTAGATAAAGGTTATATTTCCTTGCTGCTAAGTTGAAAAATTGTATGTGCAACACAAGACCAAAGTTATTTGCGTCTCGTGTCTTTGAATCCCTCGCTGCACTCAGGATTCTAACCTATAATCCTTCGCTTGCTCGGGATTCAAAATCAACACTCGCAGCAAAAAACAACTTTGCTCTCTTGTTGCACAAATAACTATTATCGGCAACTAGCTTTTTCCCGTGACTCCGTCCGCATAGAATTTAATTATCGTTGCTCCCTCGGGAAATGTACAATTTTACGAGATAAAAATCTGTGGTCCTAGTGAAAAGGGGTACAAGTCTTTTGAAGATTAAGTGAAAAAGGGTTTAAGTCTCGTATACTCCACTTATGTATACTTTTTTATGACGAGTTAAGTCGACTTATACGTTTTTTCACTAGGATTTTTTTTTCTGGGTTCCTACCTCCCCTGCATGTAACGTGAAGAGGTATTTTCTCGTCTACCCAATAGTGTGGGGTGTCGGAAAACTATCACGACTAAGTAGACATCATTTGTTCTTGAGATACAGCCGATATGTTTATACCGACTAAAATCATCTAAGACGGCACCAAATCTTTAAATAGAAAGTTACTTGTTGATTTTTATGTTTGTAGTACTTAACGGCTTTAGAAACTTACACTGAGCATGTTCCGACATGCTCTTGCCCGGTTTTCATGTTGTTTCATGCTATTCGGACAACAACGTTTTACTAACCAGGATAAACTACAAGTTCCACCATCTGCACCGATCCCTAGTCATTCCATTAACCAAACTTAATGGCGTTCCTCTGAAGCAGGTCTCGCGCGCTAAACATCTTGGCCATTGGGTCTCCGAGTCCCTCTCTGACGACCTGGAAATAGAACGGGAACGTAGGGCGCTGGCGGTTAGATGCAATATGGTGGCCCGTAGGTTTGCAAGGTGTTTAGACAACGTGAAATTGACGCTTTTCAAAGCATTCTGCCAGTCGTTCTACACCTGCAGCCTGTGGGTTAACTATACGCAGAAGGCCATCAGTGCGTTACGAGTTCAATATAACAATGGTTTTAGGGTGCTGGTGGGGCTGCCACGATTCTGTAGCGCATCGGGGATGTTCGCTGAGGCACACACCGACGGCTTTGCGGCTATTTTGCGCAAAAGAGTTGCATCCCTGGTGCGGAGGATTCGGGGCAGCCCAAACAGCATACTCAACACCATTGCCGACCGATTCTAGCGTCGTTTCCAGAAGCACTAGAATATTATACACTGTTCGCACTAGAGTTTTTAGAATTGACATGTTTTTATTTTATTTTATATGTTTTGTTATTTTCTTTACTAACACTAGATTTAGGCTAACTATGTAACTAACAATTATGATTCAGATTCAGATTTTATTACTCAATATAACACAGTATAAATTACATTACATGTCAAATTATATGCAGTTACATTGAGATCGACAGAAATAGAATTAAATTATAATAGTAAAAATAGTAAAAGTCAACACAAAAACAAAGTACATTACAAAATTGAATAAAATAAAATAAAATAAAACAAAATAATAATTAAAAGTCAAACAAATTTACAAGTCAAGTTCCATTTACTCATTTACCGAATATAATGGGTTATCCAACAAAAGATTTATATGGACATGTTTCTGAAATAAATTATTGAATTGAATTGAATTAACTGACTCGGAGAGGTTTTTTTATGAAGATGGGCATTTTCATTATAAAGTGTACCCTAGTTAAGGAAAGTTAAAAACTTAGTCACAAAACAGACAAAAGCTAACGTTTCTTAATTTGCCTTAACTAGGGTAGGTACACTTTATTTTAAACATGCCCAGGTATAATGTAAAATGCCGAGACGGAAGTACTTAAAGATCTAATCGTTTGCACGATCACGTCGGCAGATTATCTCCAAGTTGATTTATTGGTTTGTTGTCGTCGCTGTCTTCCTTATGTTAATTGTTTACCCACGATCTTTGACTACACAATATCTCGCACTTTGTACCTATGTTTGGCCCTTTCGGATTCACTTCTACAGCTTAATTATTTTTTAATTAATCACATTTTTCCGGGTGGTTGCCGGGTTAGAATAGTGCCACTCCATGTCTTCCCGTGGATGTCTTAAGAGGCGACTAAGGGAATACGGGCTTGTAGTACTCTGTTAGGCGATGGGCTTGCAACCTGTCACTAATACACTGGTAAACATTTTAGCCTGATTGTCTAAAATGTGTTTACAGAATTATCAACAAGTTTTTTAGAGTTGTTGGTAATTCTGTAGCTCTGCCTACCCAATTCTAGGAATGACGGCGTGATGTTATGTATGTATGCATATTCTGGACTTATTTTTTTTGCCAACCCACTTGCATTTTTTTCAACATATTTAGTTTAATATCAAACACTTTTCATCCATTAACCAGTTCGGTGAAGGTCGTTCTATGCTCGGATCTTAGACTATCAAGTCGTATGTTTTTTTATCTACCTCTGTCCAAATGTTACGTCATTGTTGCACTTACGTAGCGTTCGTATCGGGCATTGTCCTGGTTATTTGAGCAAGTGAAAGTCAATCGTTGCCTCCATTTAGCGACCTACAGACGTCTACACGAGTAGGTAAGTTAACTAGCCTTGACAGTTTTGTTTTTATTAAAACAACTACGCATTATATATACAGCATTAGACACTATACTATGACGCAAAAAAACACGCTTGTTGTACAATAATTGCCCCACACAATTGTTTTTATTTTAATTTAATTATTTATGTTAACCTGTTTCCGTATTGTCAACGTTTTGATAACTCTTATATCATTTACAATAATGGCGGCTGTGACATAAACGATTCTAAAACACGTCAAATGCGATATCGTTATTACACTGTAGAATAGAGGCCTTGTTCGTTGCTTAAAGTATACCGAATCATAATCGCAATATTTATTCATATTTTTTTCTTTGGATGGTTCCGTACCCGAAGGATCCAAACGGAACCCTATTGCTGTCACTCATTTATCCGTCTGTCCGTCCGTCGTCTCTCACACAGGTTTTACAGCCAAACGGTTGAAAGAACAGTTTTAAAATTTTCTATGAACTTCTTTTTGACCCCCAAAGCCATCATCATCATCATCATCATCGGCCTGCGGCAGTCCACTGCTGGACATAGGCCTCTCCCAAGGCACGCCATTTTCCTCGATCTTGAGCTTTGAGCATCCAGTTGCTACCAGCCACCTTGCGCAGATCGTCGCTCCATCTAGCAGGGGGGCGTCCAAGACTACGTTTGCCTATGCGCGGTCTCCACTGCAGAACTCGATTACTCCATCGTTCATCAGTTCTGAGACAGATGTGACCAGCCCACTGCCACTTCAGCTTGCTTATTCGAGTAGCTATGTCGGTAACTTTAGTTATCTGTCGAATTACTTCATTTCGGATTCTATCCCTTAGATATACTCCAAGCATAGCTCTCTCCATAGCTCGCTGAGCCACTTTTAGCTTGCGGACCAGTCCCACCGTCAGTGTCCTCGTTTCGGCTCCGTATGTCATCACGGGTAGGACGCACTGGTCAACAACTTTTGTTTTTAGGCTTTGGGGTATGGGTGACGAGAAGACATGACGTAGCTTCCGGAATGCCGCCCTGCCCAACTGAATCCTCCTATCGGCTTCCTTCTCGAAATTGTTCCTACCTAATTGCAGGTTTTGTCCAAGGTAGACGTACTTGTCGACAATTTCGAGAAGTACTCCATCGACAGTTATCGGCCCGGGAATGACATGCATGTTGAACATGACTTTCGTCTTGTCTAAGTTCATACACAGGCCGATGCGTCGCGAGGATTCATTTAGGCTACTCAACAATACCTGAAGTTCCTGCAGTGATTTCGCCATAACAACAATGTCGTCTGCAAAACGTAGGTGTTAGATGTATTGGCCATTTATATTGATGCCTCACCCAGTCCAGTCAAGTGTCTTAAAAGCGTCCCCCAAAGCCATAGATGTTGGCATTTGTTTTATACACACAACGTGTTACAAAATGATCCGTAAAAAAGAAATTACAAAAGTAGTGTCAACCCTTATTAAATAACGCCAGTTCAGTATCTTAGGTATACAGTATACTAGGGTTGACACTACTTTCGTAATTTCTTTTTTACGGATTATTTTGTAACACGTTGTATAATTTTTGTAGCTTATATGGGACACGGAAATATTTCTCGACCTACCCCATACAGTGGGGTATCGTTGTTTATATTATAGTCCGGCTTCTATGCTATGTGATGAATAACGATAATCGACATCAACGCGGACAAAGACGCGGGCAGAAGTAGTATAAATGCGAAAGTTTTTGATGTTTGTTTGTCAATCACGGCGGAGCGGAACAGAATGACATTTGGCAGAGATCGATTGTATTCTGGAAACACGTAGGCCAATTGTATCCCGAACAATTTGACAATCCCTAGGGAATAGCGATATATTAAGTAATAAAGTTAAGTATTATACATATAAAAAATAACAATTAATTACAAATTTTCTATTTAAAGTGTTTTAATGCCGACTTAGATGATTTTAGTAGGTATAAACACTTTAATCACCTGCATCTCATGAACCAAAGATGTCTAATTAAGTAATTAGTCTGCGCTCTCATTGAAGATATTTTTCTGATTTTTGGTAATATTTCATTAACTGATCCCTTAACCCATCCATCCGTCTATTTCGTGACAACATCCTTCTTGTGTGTATTCCTCTGTTCTTTTTTGTTGTTTGTTGCGAATAAATGTATTTCTTTCTTTCTTTCTTTAATCGAAAAGTTGTTCTTCTCTTCTTTTTTTCTTATTCACTTTTGGCCATTCCGGATCATGACCACAAAATCACCCAGTATTCATGCCAAAATAGTACAAATTTTCTAGTAGGTAGTAAGAGTCTCTGAGCTAGGCTGCGGACGGACGGACAGACGGACATGGCAAAACTTTAAGGGTTCCTAGTTTGACTACAGAGCCCTAAAAAAAACATATTGAGGGAAATAGCTATCTGGGAACAAACATAAAGTAGGTTACATCGAATAACAATTTCTGACCCATATTGATTTATCACCCTGATATTTATAGATAATAATGGCTGCTCAGGCGCCTGTCATCGAGCTGAACGACGGACACAAGATCCCCGTGGTGGCCCTCGGCACCGGCAGAGGGACGGCAGCTGGGGTAAGTTGCAATCATACTATAAGTCCTGTCTTAAGCTTTCAGTGCATTCCTTTTCTATGATATGACCCTAGATAGTGTTTATAATCTGTTACCGTTTTATTGACACCGACTTAACGCATTCACTACCAGGGCGCGTGGCCTAGGAACAAACTTATATGACAGTGAACGCATATATGCGTAGGTGGCTTCGCGCCTAAAGTTCGTATATGAATCGTCGGTTGTGTATGAATGTGGAAGAAGAGAAAGAGCTTTGTCAGGATCGTAGCAGGTGGAAAGAAGTGGTCTCTGCCTACCCCTCTGGGAAACAGGCGTGATTTATGTATGTATGTATGATAAACGAACCCTAGCTCTTTCGTAACAGCAAAGAAGGCGGCTAACTGCAATAATTTAGTAGTCAAAGCATTAGCAACTCCTTTACCAACTGCCCTTTTGACGTAGAGACCTCGTCGTGTTGTTCTCCTAGACTCATTATTTTTTACATATATACATACATAAATCACGCCTGTTTCCCAGAGGGGTAGGCAGAGACCACTTCTTTCCACCTGCTACGATCCTGGCAAAGCTCTTTCGCTTCTTCCACATTCATATATCGAGTCTTGCATGCACGTCGGTTTCGGGTACTTAAGATTCGGCCCTTTTCCAGTATTTCCCCGATTTGATTCAAAAAAGTACGCCTAGGGCGCCCCCTTCCGACCCTTCCACTCACTTTAGCACTGTAATTTCTTTCGTCAATCTTTTTTCATCCATCCTTTCCAAATGACCGAACCATCGAAGCATGCCCTTTTCAATTTTAGTCACTACATACCACACTTATCTCTGATGTTTTTATTTTCACTTATTAATTAGCCTTACATTTGTAATGATTTTGTTTGTTCTAGTTTTAATAATTATTATTTATTACTTTATTAAGTACTTGTAATGTAACGTACTTTTAACGTACTTTACCTTATGATATGATTGAAAAAATGACCTTCTGCTGGAGTTTGTTGCGGCGCTTCTTCTCTGCAATGATGGTCTTGTCCGAAGCGCTAGTAGATCCACTTCATATTACTTTTATTGGTTATTTAATCAATTTTGAATTTAAAATGCTAACCTTTAGAACGCCGTCAGCCAATCTTTAGTACCACAGCGCTTCTTTCATCATTAAAATTTTCAGGCTCCTAATGACGAGGTCCGCCACGCCGTGTACTGGGCCATAGAGGCTGGCTACCGCCACGTAGACACAGCTGCCATCTATCAGGACGAGCCGGAGGTGGGGCAGGGCATCGCAGACGCCATCGCTGCCGGCCTGGTGAAGCGAGAGGATTTGTTCGTCACCACCAAGGTTTATTTGAAATTAAATAAGCTTAGCAGATTCAGACCTCGCCTATTAGTAACATGGTCGAACTTGCTACTGGGGTTTTGTCTGAGATGCCACTATTTCTCTTTAAGCAGTAATAGGTAATTTTCGTTAAGCAATGGAAAAGTTGCCGCTGTTAAATTTAGCCCTTAACTATAGGGATTTTTTTGGAAAACGCCCTGTAACCGTTGAATAAATAATTCATATTCAGTTCTGTTCTGTTCTATTCATACATACGCTCGAAAACCATAGCCCCTTGGAGCGGTTCTCTATTGGATGGCATACAATTATTTGTAATAATAGTGTTACGCATAATTGTTTTTAGCCGAAATAATGATGTGCATAATCATCTTTACGCATATATTATTACGCATAACATTAAAAAGCATAAATACAGTAAGCATAATTGTCATCAAGACTAACGTCAAATAGCAAAATTGCAAAAAGTCATAATAATTAATTGGCATCATTACAAAATGGATATTTTACTAACCTAACCTAAAGTACCTAACGTGACCTAATTTAACCTTAAGTATCTAATAATTACTAGCCCAAACAATAATATATGCATAATGTGTATTAGTCAAATACAAATTAGTTCAACTAAAATTATTCTAATAGCTTAATATGCTTACGTTCGGATGCGCATCATCTGCTGAGTCCGCTCCTTTTACCACATGTCATTGCTTTTGTTTTTTTTTTCTTTTTATTTTGTTTTGATTACATTATTATGTTTTTTTTTGTATTGTGGTAATAAATATTTCTTCTTTCTTTCTTTCTTTCAAAAAGGAGTATGCTAAAGTATTATTATGCGACATTACAATTATGCCAATACAAATTATACGAAAACAATTATGCGAAAAAATATTAGTCTAAAACACATTATGCCATCCAAGGGGATCGCCCTTGGAGCAGTCAGGTAAGAGTTACACAAAACACGGACACGTCCCCACGATACCGTTCTTTTAATACATTAAAATGAAATAAATAAATAAATATCAGGGGACAATCTCACACAAATTGACCTAGTCCCAAACTAAGCTCTAGGCTTGTACTATGGGCACTGGACAACGATAAACATACTTATACAGAGACATACTTAAATACATAGAAAACATTCAAGACTCGGGAACAAATATTCGCGCTCATCACACAAATATCTGCCCTTACCGGTATTAGAACCCAGGACCGCTAGTTTCGGAGGCAGGGTCACTCCCAACTAGGCTAACGTGTCGTCAAAAACAACAACATTAAACAAATACAAAAGATCATCTTGCTTGGTTTCCAGCTCTGGAACGACCAGCACGAGCAGCGCCAGGTGGTCCCGGCGCTGCGGGAGTCGCTGCAGCGGCTCGGGCTGGCCTACGTCGACCTGTACCTGATCCACTTCCCGGTCTCATTGAACGTAAGCTACATACATACATAACGTCACACCTTCATTCCCAGAGTGGGGTAGGCAGAGCTACAGAATACCAACAACTCTAAACTTGTTGATAACTCTGTAAACACATTTTGCACAGTCAGGCGAATATGTTTACCAGTGTATTAGTGACAGATTGCAAGCCCATCGCCTAACAGTACTACAAGCCTTTATTCCTTTAGTTGCCTCTTACGACATCCGCTAAATACTTGAAATTTGGATAAAATATTTTTTTGATGTCCTAGGGCTGCACTACGAAGGGATTTTTGAAAATCCATCCCCTAAGGAATTAAAATGGGAGCAGCTGGAAACTGATTCTACGAGTACGAAGCGGCGGCCGTCCTCTAGTCTAAACCAATATTATAAAGAGGAAACATTTCGCACTGCTAGATCAAAACAATATCAACTCAAAAAACTGTTAGATTTGTTTCAAGTCCTAACACATTGGCATTAAAGTTGATTTAGAAATAAAGTTTTATTTTGAGTTGATACTGTTTTGACCTAGCAGTGCGATTTGTATTTTCGTATGTTTGTAACGAATAAACTCAAAAAGTACAGGACCGATTTTGAAAATTATTTTACCAGTAGAATGTTAAGGGATAAGTTCGCCATTGTACATGTTAATCTTAAGTTTATGTACGAAATTTCTTGCAATTCTTAGTTTTTCTTTGTGCAATAAAGAGTTTACATAGCATACATACATCATACTATAATCCTAAGAACTCAAATGCGTTACCAACCCTAACTAAGATGGAATGCCTCTATGCTAGTAATTTCACCGGTTGTCTTATCCCCATCCACACCGGAACACTGTTGCTTGGCAATCTTATCAATGAGTGTCATGGCTATGTTTTATTTCTCTACGCGGATGGTGTCGCGGGCAACAGCTAGTTTCTAGTATAATTATTACCATTTTAGGCAGACAAGTCTGCGTCAAACGTGGACTACCTGGACACGTGGAAGGGCATGGAGGAAGCCAAGAAGCTGGGGCTCGCGAGGTCCATCGGCGTCTCCAACTTCAACAGCACGCAGCTCGACAGGATCTTCCAGAACAGCCAAGTCAAGCCAGCCGTTAACCAGATAGAGGTATTCTTGCCAAATCCATATATTCATATTCATATTAATTTATTCATTGTTGTCAAATTATGGCACATATACATTTCAGACAGGTGTTGTTGTCAAATTAGTTAGCTCCACATGGACACCCTGCAAGGGCACCACAACAGAATATACTTAAAGCTAAAATACTAATTATCTATTAACATTATTTTATTGTTGCACACATCCAAATAAATAATAAAAAAGGTAAAAATCAAAATATGATCATACTACCTACCAGTTTTAAAGATTAAATCGATTATTAGATTAAATTTAATTACATTAACGGGTGAATCAACTTTTAAAGTCTTCCTTTTGTACACGCTAATAAAAACTTACTAGAATATGTGAGATTGATAATGGTTTACACATGTTAAAATTAGATAATCAGATTTTCGGATTTCACTATTCATAATCATAAACCAATTCTATAATTTTGTAAAAACATGGTAACGCAGTGGAAAATGCACGTTTTTCATACAAAACCCGGGGACAACGTCGTCCCCTGCGGTACCTGATATATTTGTGTAAATAATAGAAGAATTTTTAAAATTGTCAGCTAGAAAGTAAGTTTAATTGTCTGATTTATTCATATACTGACCACATCAAAAAAAAAATTGCATTCTACCAAATTAAGGTGACATAGTGAAACATGTCGAAAATTGGGAAGTACCTTAAAAGTTGATTCACCCTAACACATAAATTACGATAAAAATGTCCAGAACCTACCAAGGAATAACAATAAATTGATACAATAATCGCAAATGACATTAATAAGTACAATAATTTCTGTATGGGAAACGAAGTATGTATGTATGTATGTATGTATGTAAACTCTTTATTGCACAAAAATATAAATATTACAATTATAATACAAAATTAATGTACAAAGGCGAACTTATCCCTAAATGGGATCTCTTCCAGCTAACCCTGATTCAAATGAGTAAGGACAATGCATGGGGTTGGACACATACAAGTTTGCACAAAAAGTAAAAAGAAATGATAATACTTATAAATAAATAAATTAATTTTAAACAAATTAGCAAGTACACAAACTAATAGAAACGTACATGTATAATACACACATATATACATATATACATATATACATATATACATACATATACATATATACCTACATAAATATATAAATAAGAACTCTAATCATTATAGGAACCTGACTTCACGACTCATTCAGCCACAAAGTTTTTAAATTCCTCTTTAGAGAGACTACAGAAGGGGACTGCCTTAAGGACAACGGAAGTTCATTCCACAGTTGGACACCACGGACTGTGAAGGATTTGGCATAGAAACGTGTTTTATGCCAAAGTCATCATCATTTTGAATCTTATCAACATCATCAGCATTAGCCGAAGAGGTGCACTGCTAGTCATGGGCCTCTCCCCAGGATCTACACGGAGGCAGGTTATGTTTGGTCATTCGGCTGACTTGCGACCTGCAATTTTTTAATTTTGTCGTTACTAATCTTGTTAATGCTTTGTTTTGTTTGTTCCGTCTAAATGGTTTAAATGTTACAGTTTAGGTATAATGATGTGATAGTCATCATTATCACATTTTCTTTAAACCATTTATTGTACTTCGTTATCATCGCTCAATTATATTAAGCGAGATATCTTATCGCCACCCTTGAAATAGGTGCCGTTGAGGAGTTCCGGTGGTCATCGGGGCTCTTTATCATCAGCTCCAGAAGGAATTCACTCGAGAAATCGAGGAGTTCCCTCGATTTCTGCAAGATTTCATCATCAGATCCTGACATGTTTACAATGGGACAAAAAAAATCCCGACAAATTGAGAAAGCCCTTTTTTAACTCAGTTAGTGACCTCGCCTTTATACAGCTGAGGCCTTCCCTCTTTTGCCATTGGTCTCTATTCGCTGCATGCCTCCGCCACTTTTTTAGAAATCTTGCCATCTCTGTTTATAGGCCTGCCTTTACTGAACAAACTTAAAATTTTCAGGTCAATCCGTCCCTAACTCAAGAACCGCTGGTGTCCCACTGCCAAAAGCTGGGGGTGGCCGTGATGGCGTACAGTCCGTTTGGGTTCCTCGTGACCAGGAAGACCAGCGCCGCTCCCCCCCCGCGCGTCGACGACCCCGCGCTCGTCACCATCGTGGAGAAGTACGGGAAGACCACCAGCCAGGTGGTGCTGAGATATCTGGTGAGATTGGTTTTTACCTGATTGCTGAAAAAGGGAGTTATGACCAGGGGTTACCATAATTTCTGAGCAATTCAGTTTAGGATGAGTGTAAAGGACATAGCTATAGCAGTTCCATGTCATGTTAACCCTCCTGTATGTACATACATTCATACATATACATCTTCACACCTGTCTCCCGATGGAGTAGGCAGAGACTATGGAACGCCAGGTGCAACGGTCTAAACAACTTTCGCATCCTCTACATTCATCAACCTCTTCACGCTCGTACATCGGTTTCGGGTGCTTTTAATTTGGCCCATATTCAGTTCATCGCGAATCTGATCACCGAATATGCTTCTAGGGCGGCCCCTACCGACATCTCCACTTATTCTCGCTTGCCATACCTCTTTCGTAGTACTTCTTCCATCCATCCTTTCTAAATGCGCAAACCTAAGATTTCCCTTTTCGATTGTCACCACATCTTCAATCCACATAATTCTCCGATCTCACTATTTCTTACTCTAACAATGATGTAGGTATAGGTATGTGCAGTCAGCCTATTTAATTCCTAGGCCACTAACACAATATACTATTTTGGGATGGAATAATTATGGAATAAGGTGAGATTTACAACTTAGGAAAAAGAGACCTAATTTTATATTTAATTTGTCCATCATCATAGATGTAACATAACTTGTAAGAGTTTGTGTATGTATGTATGTATGTTTGGTTCAGATTTTGCAAGTTACTTTTGAACCGGAGTGTGTGCTGCTAAAACAACAAATAATAAAGAAAATGAATTAAAAATTCAAAGGGTGATACAAGTATGGTATAGCAAGGAGATTGCACGCGAGCACTCAGGCCACCATAGTAAGTGGAATCGTAGACCCATAGACATTTGTACAATAAAGTGTTTACATACATACATACATACATACATTTGAATTCTCAGGACTATATTTTCAAGACTGCAATCCTAAGACCTCAAATGCGTTGCCAACCCTGAGGACTGAGGCAGAGGGCATTCCATAGAGGCATCTATGCTAGTTAGACCAGGGCGGAAGCCTTTAAAAATGGTAAAAAGTGGATTAAAATAATTGTACCTATAGGATGTTATATTCTCTTCCTTTTCCAAAGGTTTCATTCTACTATTATTTTTTTCGGTTTCAAAAATTATCGACCCTGGTCTAAGTAATTTCACCCGTCTAACACAACAATGCGAACATTGCTGCTTGGCGGTAGGTAAATGGATAAGATGGTGGTAGTGATCCGGCCGGACCTTGAACTCTTACCACCACTAAAATTTGAGTCTGACTCGCACTTGGCCGGTTTTTAATCCGATGTGTACTTATTTACCAGCTTGACAGAGGCCTGATCATCATCCCCAAATCCACGAACCAGCGCCGCCTGGCGCAGAACCTGGATCTCTTCGACTTCTCCCTGACCAAGGACGAGGTGGCTACCATCAGCCAGTTCAACCGCAACACTCGCGTCATCGACCCGGTGTTTTGGAGAGATTTTCCCAACTATCCATTTGAAAGGAATTGACGAATTACTGTAAATTATATAATGCATGATAACGAGGTAGTTAGAAACGATTTGTAGCTATCAAGTATACTGTCCTTCTGAGCATCTTATTGTTATAACCTCGCGGACCGTAAGTAAGGATGAATTCCACCAAACGGCTCTCATCGCATCGGATCGGAACGGATTTAACAATGATAAAATCAATAAATATGATCATAGGGACAAATCTCACATAAATTGACCTGGTCCCAAACTAACCTCTAGGTTTGTACTAAATACATACATAGAAAACGTCTAAGGCTCAAGAACCCATATTCGCGCTCATTACACAAATATCTGCCCTTACCGGGATTTGAACCCAGGACCGCTGGCTTCGGAGGCAGGGACACTCCCAACAAGGCCAACGTGTCGTCAATCTGTAAACGATATTAAATCATGTATACAGTATTTAAAGTCTATATCACTGAGCCGCGAACAGCAGCGACACGCGATGGGCTCCGAGTAAATGGACAATATTTTTTTTAATAGACGCGATGGACTGGTGGCGCATCCGTTCGTATTCTTTCCGATCTGCTGCGATGGTGCCGTTAGGTAGAAATCATCCTTTATTGTCTTAAATAAGTTCACACTTATTACACGCCCCCACGGGTTCGTTTTCCAAGTCCTAGAAGTAGGTAT
The DNA here is from genome assembly GCA_949316455.1 of Acleris holmiana. Classification (NCBI taxonomy): domain Eukaryota; kingdom Metazoa; phylum Arthropoda; class Insecta; order Lepidoptera; family Tortricidae; genus Acleris; species Acleris holmiana. The sequence goes on from OX438783.1 coordinate 15,416,538, forward strand.
TAACTACAGGGATCCGTGTAATACTTACTTGCGTTGAATTCCGTGTTCACGATGTTTTTGTCTAGCAACTTGTTGCACGATTTCGAAATTTTGATTAACTGCACCAACTTTGCCAAGATGCCACCTAGAGCAATGTAGGTAGTTGAATGAAAAACGAGAAATGCTTTAGTGACTTAGAAAGTATGTTTACTAGTAAATGCGTTAATATTTTGGAATTATGGTATACTTACAAAATGTACATTGTTACGTGATATAGGAGATTGGATTTCAAGTTTTAGTACCAATTTCACCATCGAAGTTGGTACTTAGAATCACGTATTATAACTATTTTTAGCCAAGGGAGGCAAAGGAGTACCGCACGGTAGTTCTTTAGCAGAATAAGCTGTAGTATATTGTGCACCAAGGGCCGTAAGAACTTTAATTTAGAATTTTAAACTAATAGAGTTAACATAGTATTGGAAAGTTAAAAATATATTCCGGACCTTTACAATGGACTTGTTTATAAATGCCGTAATATTTACGTAAGTCTTACCGTTTTTTTACTATTACTGTAAATGAACTGTTTGCACATGGCTAACCTTATAGCCATAAGTAATAAATACAAAGTTTGTATCAATATTTGTTTTATTTTTCCCTCAATAAATACTCGCGCTCATTACACATACAGTTAGTTGCAAAACTGAGTCAATATTAGCACCTTAGTAGAATGTAAATAAGTTGATGATAGTTAAAAGGTATTTTTAAATGTTTAATACGACAAGTACTCCTTGAAATTTGCTACAAATACTCCTACCAAATGATTTACCTGTCATTTACAGTTTTTAAGTAATTTTATCGTAAAAACTGTTGAATTTACCTTTTTTTATTTGTCTAATATTTTAATTCTCTCTATGGCAACCCAAAATAAGGACCCTGAAAAAATTAAAGAAATTAAGCCTTTTTTAAAATAAGTAGAAAATTATTAAAATCGGTCATACTTTTGGTGGCAGTTATTGGCAACATTAGTTCGGTGCACGGTTAACTTTTGCACCGAGACAAATTAGCCATACAAACTGGTTGTTAGTTCACTATGGTAGGGAATAAAAATTCTGCAATAAATAGAAAACTACGTCCCTGATTCAAGCAGTGATACCTCATTTTAAAAAGAATGGAATTCTCTATTTTAAATAGTTTTCTTATTTGGGGTTGCCATAGAGAAAACTAAATTACTAGTATAAAACATAAATTGAATTTTTACAGTTTTTGGTTCAAAATCTTTAAAAAAATATAAATGACAAATAAATTATATATACAGCAGTTTTGTAGCTTACTTCAAGAATAACTATTCTGTACTAAGCATTTGAAAATAGCTTTGCTTGTCATCGACTTATTAACATTCTACTAAGGTGCTAATATTGACTCAGTTTTGCAACTAACTGTATGTATTTGCAACGAACCCGGGACCGCAAGGGTCAGCTGTTTGTTCGGCTGACCGATATTAGTGTCATAAATATGAGGTAGGTTTAGGTTATGTCAGTTCTTCAGCTGGTCCGGAGGGCCAAAACAACCCAGAAATAGGAGCTCCGCATTAGCGGAGCTCTGTCGACTGTTAAATTTCATTTTAAAATAGAAAAATTCGTCAGCCGGATCACGGGTAAAGAGTGAAGGATCACCACAATAGTCTAAACGCGCAGTTAAGAATTAAGTGTCCAACATTGGTCCTTGTTCATTGCTGTTGCCATTATCTTACATATGTATGTATGTATGTATGTGAACACTTTATTGTAAAATAAAAACCAAAACAATACAATGAATAATAATAAAAAGATGTATAAAGAAGAACTTATCCATTTAAGGGATCAGCGTAACTAACTTATGAAATAAGTTGCAAAATACTCCTAAACAAGTAAGTCAGTAAGGCACATTTTGCAACTTATTGAATTTGTTAGTTACGCGGTATTGCAGTTTCATCGATGATATGTATTATCAGATCAACTTGAAAATATCAACTAAATTTACAGATGACGTCGTCGAACGGTCGATTTAGAGACCGAAGTCATACGAGCTTTAAGCTACCTAATTGAAAATGCACGCCCATAAATTTTGTTCGTACGCTCTGGCGGGACAACTTTAACTCACCGCTTAATACGTCTGTCGAGTTACAAAGCGAGATAAATAGATAGATAATCACCTTGCAGACTTGTTTTAATAATTAGGTATCTACTTCAATGGTGATGACGTATCTAGGATTGCAGTGTTATATTTTTCCTTGTTCGTGAGGTGTTATTTTAACTGATTATTGCTTATGTTGTTATTTGATGGAGGATGATTGTTTAAGATTATAAATATATTTTTTAATGACAAGTATGTATTATATTATATATTATATATGAATTGCACGGAATTTTTTAGACTTTGTTTAGGATTAAGTTTTTTTTTTATGTTAAGAAGAAGGCACATGAGCACTTAGACCACCTTAGGTAAGTGGAATCTGAGACCCATATTGAATCAAGACTACAATCCTAAGACCTCAAATGCGTTGCCAACCCTGAGGACTAAGATGGGATGCCTCTATGCTAGTAATTTCACCGGTAGTCTTATCCCCACACCGGAACACAATAATGCGAACGCTTGCTTGGCGGGTGGTTAATAGATAAGATGGTGGTAGCGATCCGAACGGACCCTGCACAGGGTCCTACCATCACTCGAATCATTTATTTGTATTAGATATAATGAAAATACTTAGTTAGCCCTCTAATATTGTTATGCCATTGCGCGCGTCACATGAATACCTATTGTTTGTTTTAATAAATAAACAAATAAATCGCATCGCAGAGCTCCTGTTTCTGGGTAGTTTGGCCCTCCGGGCCTGCTGAAGAACTAGCATAACCTAAACCTACCTCATATTTATGATACAAATTTTGAGTCAGTGGTACGGTTTAGGGGTACGGTGGGTCTGCACCCTACCGGAATTTGAGCCTAGGACTGCTGGCTTCGGAGGCAGGGTCACTCCCAAGTCTCCCAACTAGGCCACCGTGTCGTCAACCGTTTCGCCGTTTCAACATTGTTACTTGTAATGTGAAGAAATAAAGTTTTTTAAATTTGGATTTATTTTTAGAGTTTTCAGTAAAACTCGCGTCACACTTATATTCAATGATTAATTTAATTATTGGAATAAATAAGGACCATCGTTCTTATTCTTATTTTTTTATAGCATCAATAAAGTATTTAGAAAAGCTATTTGTGAAATAAAAGTATCTTAGAGCCAATATTCATAAATAATGTAGATTCAGGAATAATGCCTTTCATCTGATTATGTTGCAGCATAAAAAGCAATGCATTTTATTTTAAAAGCCGTCCAACTTCGAGTCGGACTCTGAGCAACAAATAATGTTTTTCGGACTTATTCTTTAACTTAAGTAAGACCTTCCCTCGCCAAATTTCAGGATTCTAGGTCTTTTTGAAGTACGCTATAAATTTGGATTCCCTTGAGAGTGTCGAAATATACGTTTCTTGCGGCATAAACGGCCGTATCGAGAGAAAGGGTCTTGACAGACAGACGGATGGACGGACAGACTGGCAATACAGTGATCCTATAAGGGATCCGTTTTATCTTTTTGAGGTACGGAACCTTAAAAAATAACTGCGCTTGAGAATGTCCAGGTGACGTTTTTTTATTTGCAACTTTGTGACTCCACTATTTTGTTATGTCGCGCGCAAATCGTCAGATTATTGAAATGCACACTTTTCTGCATTTAATTAACTCACCAGAGCCCCTAGCCAAGACGCGTTCGCTAACTAGCGTTTCGATTCGTTTCGATTTTAAACCAATCGCGTCACTGGTAGATCACGTAATACGAAAAGTCACGTGATCTACCAGTGCCGCGATTGGTTTTAAAACGAAACGAATAGAAACGCTAGTTAGCGACCGCATCTTGGTTACGGCCTCTCGCCTTAATCTGACGCGTTTTTTTTTCTAAGTATCGATTATTCTTGACTATTCTGATCGGCAACTCTAGAAGGCCTTCGGTATATTTGGTGAAGGAACCCAACATAGTGCAAGGAATCCTCATATGTTAATCTGCCGTGCTCGAGTAAAACCCTAATTAACCCCCTACTATGTAATTTTAAAACCACGCGGAAGGCTGAAACGTCGTGCTGTCTCTCGCCCCTAGACGCCCTCATGAAAAATATACGCGATCTGTGCACGACATGTGCTTATTTAACAATCGACGAGCGCTGCATTCAGTCGACAGCCGCATTAAAATAATATTATTATAAAAATCAGGCATCAACGCGGTATCAACTAATGAAAGTACCTTGCAACTTTTGAAATGCATTAGACGTTTCAACAGGGTTGAATTTCTGTAACCGCGAGTTTTAAAATATCCAATTTTAACAAATGCAGTGTTTTGCAGTGTTTACGGTGCGGCATTGAATAAGGTAAGATCAATATTTCTGTTTATTTTCACTAGCTGTTGCCCGCGACTCCGTCCGCATAGAAAAATGAAATATAGCCAATGATACTCAAAAATAACGTGGCTTTCTATTGGTAAAAGAATTTTCGAAATCGGTTCAGTAGATCCAGGGTTAAACCTCACAAAGTTTCCCTCTTTATAATATTAACTAGCGACCCGCCCTCGCTTCGCTCCATATTAAAGTATTATACATATAAACCTTCCTCTTCAATCGCTCTATCTATAAAAAAAAACCGCATCAAATCCGTTGCGTAGTTTTAAAGATTTAAGCATACATAGGGATATAGGGACTGAAAAAGCAACTTTGTTTTATACTATGTAGTGATATAGATTATTTCTCAGAAGAAATTATACTTACATGTCACTTATTGAGAACGGTATCATAGGTATCATATCATATATATACATATATATATATATGTAGTGGATGTATCCATGTAAGGAATTGACTAAGAACACGAACACTAAACACGACAGCCAACGTCAGTCCTCTGCATAATGCCTACGTATACATTTTAAACTTTTAAGTAAAGTAAAGTAAAAATGTATTTAATTAAAAGTACGGTACATAATTAAAATTACCTATGACCCTACACTACGCTAGGCCTATGTCGAGCCAGCCAAAAACCATTAAAAGAACTACAGAGGGAATTGCGGTCAGTAACCTAAGAAGTATATGTACAATGCAAATTGAAAAAAAAAATGCATACAAAAATAAGTAGTTTTTGGAACTAAAAATATTCTACTACACAATAAAATAAAAAAGGCAAATTATGCTAGCTAATTTTGTTGTGTGTGTTTGTGTGAATGCGTGCGCGAGTGTATGCGTAGGGAGTTTGTGTGTAGATGTGAGTGTGTGTGAAGGTGCACGAGGAAAACTATGAGATATATGAAAAGGCCGGAAAATTGTTTTGAGTGTAATGAATCTTGCAAACGAAGGAGAGTCGTAGTCGTCGTCCACTATTTAATTTATAATGTTTAAAACTCTCTCAGACTCGTCGTAATCCCAGTTAAGCAATAAGCTCTGAATACGCTTCTTGGCCTCAAGCAATTCTTGCATAATATACGGTGGAACAAAACGAGGGACTGAGCTGAAAGGTTAGTGTTCTCTATGTGATCTACAGTCGATTTATTATAATGCTAAAGCTGGACTGAAAAGTAACACAAAATGATTAAATTAATCAATTTAATATTAGTGACAACCCTACTACTACAAGTTCAAAGTTATTTACATTTTAAATTGATACATGTCATGAACTTCACTTTACATGCGATGCTCAAATATATCACCGTGTCGTATTATGCACGCTGCCGCTCGTCGCATTCCAGCCAAAACATTAGCAAGTTGAAGATACATGTCAATTTTAGTTCGTATTACAGCTTTATGTTTAAATACCATACTCTGCAATCTCAGGATGAATATGTCATTCATTAAGGTTGTTTACTAATGAAGTCGGTGAAAAAGGCTTAAGTTATCCAGATAGCTTATCTTGATGTCATCGGATCTACTTGCTAGGGTTGCTAATGTGCAGATTTTACACTAATGTTTAGCAAGCTGTACCTCTTAAACGGTTAGAAATATTAATATAGTTAATTGGTTAAAATAAAGTACAAGACCTAAAAAAATCCCTCGTTTTGTTCCACCCTGTATGTATAGGGCAACCATACAATCTTCTAATAAAAAGTCTGCAGTCTACTAAGCAGTCCAAGCCTACCTTCTGCTCTTGTAATTGCGCCTTCACGACCTTGAAGTTAGCTGAGGGCGACTTATGGTTGTTAATCATTTATTTATTTATTAAACACGTAAACATTACAGTTAGAAAGAAAAGAAAAGAAAGAAATAAACAAGTATTCCGCTAAATACCATTACAATTAATTAATAATTGGTGGACTAATAAATAAATAATTATCACTGGACAATGTCACACAAACTGACCTAGTCCCAAACTAAGCTCTAGGCTCGTACTATTGGTACAACGATAAACATACTTACATGGAGAAATAAATACTTAAATACGTAGAAAACATCCAAGACTCGGGAACAAATACTCGTGTTCATCACACAAATATCTGCCTTTACCGGGATTTGAACCGGGGACCGCCAGCTTCGGAGGCATAGTCACTCCCAACTAGGCCAACGTGTCGTCAAAATCACCATGCACCATGAAACATAATTAAAATAATACATTACAGGGACACTCGATTGCCTAGCATCTTTCACCTCACAAAATCTCATGCATTCACAACACACTGTCGACCATCGGCCTGCAAGCAGGTCGCACTCCAACGCAGATGCTAATCGCGGGGGAGTGACGAGGTCCTGCGCGACACGGTGCGCGCCACTGGCACCGCAAGCAGCTTGAGGACTATCCTTTTCACATCCGGAACACGCAGTCTCGAGTTGAGCCAACATTTCAGGGTAATCCGATTCGCCAAGCAGAACGTGGCAAGCCAACCAAAAAGCTATAATTGCGCCTCATCTCAAGAGAATTAATTAATCATGTCTTCGGTGACGAAAGCCGACGTCCAGGCGATGATCGCGCACGTTTGTCTAGGGTTAACATTATGGAACACAGTAATAACAGTTTCGAGGAATATACGATGATGTAGATCAAGGTCAATAATTTAAGTACTTATAACGGTACTTTAGTAAGCCAAAACACTCAAAAGATACGAAAAGACAAAGCAATCTACTAAGAAATAACGACTCTGGAAAATTATTCTCTGAAGTCAGATTTTTCACTGTTATTATACAACGTAATTATCTAATTAAAGTTTATACCGCTATCCTGTAACTGCCAGTCCAAGGTTACCTTGGATTACCAGTTATTAAAATGATTATTTTTTATCAAGCCATGTTTTTAACAATAATTAAACATCAATCCACAATAGGAAAACTCCCTTGTGTAATTTTCCACTTAATCAGTCATGTAAGTTACAAAGTAAGGGGCAATTACACAGACCTACTATAGAAATATTTAGATAGTAGCTCTGTGAGCTAATCCCACCACTACATTGTTACCACTGGTAGGTAACTATTGCGATTTCAAAAAAAGTGGTGGTGACTACTGGGATTTTTTCCCATCTGTTACCACTGGTAACAGATTGGAACCACTTTCTTTGAGATTTTTCAGTATCGACAAATATATATTTGAAATTTAAAACTAACTACAGTACCGTAAAAACTAAAGCAGTTTCCAGAATGATTTGGATCTTGCTGCTTCTGAGCGCGGGAGTGGCGCTCTGGGCTCACTGGCGTGTGAAGAACCACCACCTGCTGGCGTGTGCACGTCGCGTCCCCGGCCCCCCCACCTTGCCCATACTGGGTAACGCCTGGGAGTTCTCCGTACCTTCCGAACGTGCGTACTTAATTATTTCTAGATTTTTCTTTGGAATGCTCATCGTTCTACTACTCAAGAAGGGTGTGCAGCTTACCGCGTCGTGTGTAGGACTTTCACTCTATGGATGGTTGATAACTTGAGTTTTTCGTAACCGCTCATCCCTAAAGCACCACTTTCAAAATACCAGATTACTGTCTTTTCCAGGTTTCTAAAACAACATCAGCACTATTAGGTAATCATTATAAACAATACCGTAAGAGGATTGTAAGGCGACGCTTAAATTGCGTAGCTGTCAATATTTTTCCAAAGAAATTCGCTCCGCCGGAGGTAACGTTTGTCACCCCCTAAATCAAGTTCGATATCCACGATTTTTGTAAATGCTGTACTTAGATATTATTAAAAATTTGGTTTGTCCGTTTCCGTACTTTTTCTTTTTCTTTGAAAGGCAAACGTAGGTACAACCTAGTTTTTTATACCGGGTGTTGCCTGTAATAGGAGCAATAAATTTAGGGATCGTTTCCACACCACAAACGTAACAACATTTAGTCTACAACTTTTGAAAATAACTTGTTGTTAACTGTATATTAATGAATTTAGATTTTTTAAGCAATCAATGTATTGCGAAAACTACGAAGTTTGTAGGCTGACAGTAGATGTCAGCTAGACTATTGGATCCCATTTTTTTTTTTTTTTAATTATTGTAGAACAAATGTTGCTACGTTTAAAGAGTAGAAACGATCCCTCAATTTATTGCTCCTATTACAGGCAACACCCGGTATATCTACAACGTATTCTGAAATCGACTTTTTTACTAGGTTTAAGAGGAGAGTAACGTTATCGCACTTTGTATGGAAAAGACATAGCTAAACTACTGCCCTAACCATATATAAGTATACATTTTTTAATATCTATTGACCTTTGAAATTTCATTAATGAATTATGACACGTTATTCATTCTCCTAGAACTTTCGTGAAATAACCAAGTAAACTATTTGGTTTTTCATGTTTTTTGCTTGACATCGAGACCTGACAGATAACATAACATAACATTTTCAGCTTCACAATTCAATAGGAAGGTAACGTTTTGGGATACTATGAAAATATGGTATTTTAAAATTCTGGTATTTCGAAAATGAGCGTTCTGAACTTACGCACTGAATTATTTCTGGAATCTACAACATAAAAAAGATGAAACTGGGGACTTGAAATTTAAACTAAATTTAAATTTAGTGGTGGTAGGACCCTGTGCAGGGTCCGTCCGGATCGCTACCACCATCTTATCCATTAACCACCCGCCAAGCAATAGTGTTCGCATTGTTGTGTTCCGGTGTGGGGATAAGACAACCGGTGAAATTACTAGCATAGAGGCATTCCATCTTAGTCCTCAGGGTTGGCAACGCATTTGAGGTCTTAGGATTATAGACTTGAGAATTCAAATGCCTATGGGTCTCAGATTCCACTTACCATCAGGTGGCCTGAGTGCTCGTGTGCCTTCTCCTTGTCATAAAAAAAAAAAAAAAAAAAAAATACCCACTTAGAGTAGTTGAATTCAGAGGTACATTTGAGTACCTTGTCGCAGTAACGTATTAAAGTGAGAGTGATTTGAATTTGGTATATTAATAGCTGCGACAAAGTACTCAATTGTTCAGTTACTTCTACCGTACTGTTCCATAATTAGGCCTAACTCTCCCACACCCGTGTCGAAGTACCACGTGTCACGTGGGGGAGTAAAGGACAGGTCTGGAATTAATGTAGATTTATAGATTTTGTTTTAATGACAACAATCAAATGGCGTATCTCAGACAAAACCCCCGTAGAAAATGCAACCTTATTTCTAATGTAATATGATTGAATTTGCTTTGGTTATTGAATTTGAGATACAGCCTATGGGCATAAGAGGGCAGTATTGTTTTTTATTAGAAGTGGAAGAGAAAGATTGCCTTTAAGACTTTGAAGGCGCTGATATTTCAACCATCGACATTCTTCGTTTTTCTATGGAACAAATATACAGATAGGGAAATAAAAAAAGGGAAGGGTTAGGGAATAAAGGCTTGTAGTACTGTTAGGCGATGGGCTTGCAACCTGTCACTAATACACTAGTAAACTTCTTGGCCTGATTGTGCAAAATGTGGTTATAGAATTCATACAAGTCTTTTTGGGGTTGTTGTATTTCTGTAGCTCTGCCTACCCCACTCTGGGAATGAAGGCGTGATATTATGTACCTATGTATGTAAATATACAGAGCCTCTATTCTAATATACTGTGTAACACGATATTACTTTTGACGTGTTATTATTGTTAAAACTCGGCCGCCAATACTGTGAAATTAATAAGAGGTAAGAGCGCAGGCGCAGGGTCTGTATTGAATGACAAAATGATTCTGTTGATCAATACCAAAAAAAAGCAGGCATATTTTGCTACGTCACTTTAGTATTTGTGCCTCGAGTTAGCACAACGAAAGGTTAAGGTGGGTACGAATTAAAGTAGCCTCGGGTTGAGACACGCACGGCTCACCCACTTTGCTCAAATTCGTACGCGCTCACGCGCTGTGCGCGAGCAGCGGGCGAGCGGCGCGCGGCGAGCCGCCGTGAGTCGGTCTGTTGACCGTGCTCAAAGGCGCCTCGGTGTGCGTGCCTCGTGTAATTTTGACGTGTATCCGAGCGTGCCGCGGGCAGAACTACAAATTCTAACTTGTCTGTGGGCGAGGTGCGTACATATTTGATAAAGTTGCTGAGCCGTTCCACCACCGAGGCGATTTCTTCTTCTTTTTGTTAATAATTCTGTGAATTATTACGCAGCTGCGGCTGTCATCAAGTCCGACGCCATTTTGAAATGTCGGCTCGCGGCAAGCACGCTGCCTCACCCGCGCATGTTTATGTGCAACAATTAGAGTCGCGAGCAGCTCGTTGCGCGGGGCGAGCATGCCTCAGCCGAGCCGCTCAGATTCGTACCCAGCTTAAGGTCAACTAATCAGTTATACGATTACACACGACAGCTACAAAATGCATTTACTTTATTTATTTTCAGATATTCTTGACGTCATTGGTCGTCTCTTCAAGGAATATGGAAATACATTTCGATTTTGGCTAGGCCCGGATTTGAACTTCTGCGTCTTTCACCCCGACGACGTTAAGGTACCTATGCGTAGTGTATGCGTGGCCTAGACCCATGCGTTGGGATGACGCGGCGAACCGTGTCTACGACCTTAATAACTAATGACTAAGATTCTTGCCATTCAATAATAAATAAATAATATCACCGGACAGTGTCACACAAATTAACCTACCCACGCCTCTTAATTAAGTTGTACACCTACAGCGATAACATCATTCAACATAGGGCTCAGAAAGAAAGATCTAATACGATTTTATTTCCCGACTACGGAGGAGCAAAGGAAGGGTAATGATTTTGACACCGTATGTACGAGTATGTATTGTAGGTATGTGTCCTTCCTTACTAATATTATATTATAAATGTGAAAGTGTGGATGTTTGTTACGCTTTACGTTACTCAAAACTACTTGACGAATCATCATGAAATTTTGTACACATATTCTGGGAGGTACTAGAAGTAACATAGGATACTTTTTATTAAAAAAATATATTTTTTCCAAAAATAAAAAAATGACAAGAAAAAAAAATGCAGCAGGCGAATTCGCTGGTGGGTCGCTAGTAAATAATAAATATAAGTATGACGGAACACACAAATATGACACAAATTGACCCAAACTAAGCTCTAGGCTTGTACAGTCGAAGTCATAAATTCACTTTCATTCGCTGAGACAATTACATACTCGTATATTATACACCGTGTTTTTTTTGATTTACGCTAACTTTAAGGGCACGTTCTTCAAGTCAAATTAAGCTAATTTCCCGAAGACAGACATATGATAACTCGTACGGTTATAAAGATATTCAATTATTAAAATTAATCAGTTAATCACGTTAAACTAATGTAAAAGGCTCTTAATTGATACCTAACAATTTTCTTTTAATTACCTATTATGAGTAAAGAGTTTTCAATTGTTAGGTCGTGCACCTGTCAAGTGTTATCTTTACTTGTGTGTCTGTATGTCACGCTGACTTGACGTATTTGACACTAACTATGAGTTAACTCTAAAGACCCTTTTAGAATGATTGAAGACACAACATTTAATTACTTTGTTCTAAACAATTTTTTGTTTTTTTTGCAATATTTTAAAATCTGATGTACCACGTAGTTTCTATACGTGTACCTAACAATATGCCGAAGTTATCGTAAATCAAAAAAAACACGGTGTATATGAAATTATCTTAGTGAATGAAAGATAAAATAATAAGATAGAATATAATTTTCTTCTTATAACTAAGTATAATATATTAAAGCCTAAGGTCAGACTTGGCCAGTTCTCATATACAAGTTCTAAAGCTGTAAGTAGGTACCTTTTTTATCTTCCGAAAATTTGGCTTTTTGGTAGAAACTAGCCAAGTTTGGCTTTTTGGTATCAAACATAGGGCTCTTCCATGACTGTTTAATAGGTACTTAACAATAATTCGTATATCAGAAGTTCAGAACTAGCCAAGTCAGACCTTAGGCTGCAATACATTATACTAAGTTATAAGAGGAAATGATATTTTAAGTAGTTATAAAATATTTGTCATTGTTATAAATAAATTTCAGGACTGACCATAAAACTTGCCACCCACGGTGCTGCTCGCCAGTTCTGTTATTTTTAACTTGGCTTGACACGCTACCGCGTGTCTAGATACCCTGTCTGAAGATAAATATTTTTTAAATTTTAGCTTCTTCTCACAAGCAACAAGACTAGCGCGAAGGGGCCCCAATACAAGTATATGGCGAAAATCCTGGGCGACGGCATCCTTTCTGGATCAGGTACTCTCTAGGTTAATGTGGGCAGGCGGTTCTCTGCCTATTGTCGTCAAATCTTTGACAAATGCATCGTTTCGCAACCTATTCATTTGCCAACCCGCTTTTTTTCTGTAGCTACAAATATTTCAGTATTTTTATAAAACTAACCTAACCTAACCTATAGGGTTCTACACGGTAGTCCTAAAATAAATCCAGAATTATTTACAGTTTCGGAAAAAAACACGCGTTAGCAAATTATATGTTTGTGAAATGAATCATTTGTGAAACGTTGGTTATGAAACTTATGAAATGATAGGATCCCGTGGGCAGAACATAATGACTCGTTTATATTAGATCTGTGATCTAACAACCGGGCCTTTAACCGGATTTGTTATTTGCTATAAAAAAAAGTGCGAGTCTGACTCGCGCACCGAGGGTTCCGTATAAACTTATAAGAATATAAAGTTGTGTTGAGGGACAAACTTGACTTTACCGTTGAGAAACTGTTGTCCCCATACATTGACATAGGTCGCAATTAGTTTACCAACTGCAAATCGTCGATGAAATTGTAATACCGCGTAACTAATAAATTCAATCAGTTGCAAAATGTGCCTTACCTAAGTTAAATTTTTAATCTTAAATTTAAATTGTTGCCTTAGATTAAATTTGAACCCTAATACTATGACGATACCGTTTGTTTTTCAATATGAATGTTGTAGTGGCACGTGCTAACTCGGTAACGAGCGGCTTTGCGATAATAGAGACAATGGCCTTTGTTTGATAGATTAGGCTCGAAGCGAAACATTCACCTGTGAAGATTCATACTTTATAATTGCAAATTTAATGATAAAGGGGTTGTTAGTAGAAATGATCAAGTTTCGAAGTAACTATCAGATATACAATAATTTTGAATGTTTGATTTAAGTAACAAAACGGATACCTAGGAAATAATATAGTCCAGAACAATGAAAACGGGTCACGTAGTACAGAATTTCCAAAGAAAGTGACCCATTCTCATTGCTCCTGAGTATATTAGAGGACACACGTTTTCTTGACAGGTTTCATGAAATTCGGTTGGGTCATTTATGAAGAATCAGCATTGAAACTTAGGGTCACAACAGGTAATAATTATGTCGTGAGCTTTATCTATTTAATAGTAATAGATCCTATTGTCTTTCACTTTAAGGTCCAGTTTGGCGTAAGCGCAGAAAGATCATCAGTCCAAATTATGCCCCTAAAAGATACAACGACGTGTTCCACCGAGAAGTGGGATGCCTGTTGGAGAGGCTGAGGGCGAGGGAATCTAGAGAATCCTTTAACATATACGAGGAAGTGGTTAAGACAACGAGCTACACAGTTTGCCGTGAGTATTGATACTGTGAATACTCATTCAAAAAAGATTGACAAGGTTTGGAGTAAATGCTGCCCAGAAGTGGAAATACCTCTAACAAGTTGCTTACGTTATAATCTTAAAATTGGTTCGAGAGAATAATATAAGCATAGCTTTTGTTTTGTGGTTTTTACTACACACTTTTGGTTTTTTAAGGTTTTTCTTTGAGCGCCATCGAACCAAACTTTCGTGCCCACAAAAAGTATCAAAATACCTACAAAGTATTCAAATATCTATCGTGTCTGTACGAAAACGCCACTATGTCCGTCCGACTACAGGACCAGAACACAAAGCCTATTCCTCTGCAGCGAGGAGTCAGACAAGGGGATGTGATATCTCCGAAGCTGTTCACCGCTGCATTGGAGGATGCTTTTAAGGTTCTGGACTGGAAAGGACGAGGCATCAACATTAATGGCGAGTACATCACTCACCTTCGATTTGCCGACGATATCGTAGTCATGGCTGAAACCATGGAGGACCTCAGTGCTATGCTCGCTGACCTCAGCAGAGTTTCCGACCAAGTTGGCCTGAAAATGAACATGGACAAGACGAAAGTCATGTCTAATGTCCATGTTGTGCCAACTCCCGTGATTGTCGGAGGCTCTGCACTCGAAGTGGTTGACGACTATGTATACCTGGGACGAACGGTCCAGTTAGGTAGGTCCAACTTCGAGAAAGAGGTCACTCGTCGAATCCGACTCGGCTGGGCAGCGTTCGGGAAGCTTCGCAGTGTCTTTTCGTCCAAATTACCGCAGTGTTTGAAGTCAAAAGTCTTTGACCAGTGTGTGTTGCCGGTGATGACTTACGGATCTGAGACATGGGCGCTAACGATGGGCCTCATAAGAAAGCTCAGAGTCACTCAGAGGGCTATGGAGAGAGCTATGCTCGGGGTTTCTCTGCGTGATAGAATCAGAAATGATGATATCCGCAGTAGAACTAAGGTTACCGACATAGCCCGAAGAATAGCGAAACTTAAGTGGCAGTGGGCGGGGCACATTGCTCGCAGGACTGATGGCCGATGGGGCCAGAAAGTTCTCGAATGGCGTCCACGGACCGGGAGACGAGCTGTTGGTAGGCCTCCAACAAGATGGAGCGACGACATCGTAAGGATGGCGGGATCGCGATGGATGCGGAAGGCACAAGACCGGTCTAAGTGGAGAGCCTTGGGGGAGGCCTATGTCCAGCAGTGGACGTCTTTCGGCTGATATGATGATGATGATTCAAATATCACGGCTGTAATTCTAGCACGACCATAAAGTTTTATATTTCTCATAGTTTTTTGTTTTCTATTTAAATATAAATTTTACGGTCCATAATTAGTCTTTTATGTACTCCAACATATAACCAAGCCAGTAGTTAACTAGCAATTTTTTTTATCTTAACTCTACACATGGGTAAATGAGTTAGAGGGTTAGGCCACTTTTTATTTCTCTGGAGGGCGATTTCTCCCAATACAAATCGGAGCTGGACAGTTGGGTACCTTTTAATGTAAGTCCGTCCGTTTACACCCGGATAACAAAACCTCGATTTTCTCAAAACCTAAGCTAAAGAACACCATTTTGAATCACGTTTGGTTTTCAGAGACATTGTTAGGCCTGACCAGAGCGCAGTCGCTGGACCTTCCTCATCTCCAGACGATTATGGATCGAACTTCACGGTAAGAGTGCTTTCATTTTTTATAAAAAAATATGTGTAACTTTCCGTGGTTTCATGGTGGTTCCAACGGAACACCAGCGCTGACAAATGCCAGCATTATGCTAAGTTGGGACAATTCCTGACTACATTTTTCTTGTGCGTATTTCTCCGTTATTTGTTGATATTTGTCACGAATAAATGTATTTCTTTCTTACTTTCTTTCTTTAATTTAGGCGGTTAACTCGCCGCAGCATCGTATGTCCACATTACTGCGGGTAAATTGGCGTTTACTACCTACGGCAAACTCGTTACTAAGTCGTTTCTTAATGAATTTTTTTTAGGGTTACTAAGTCTCCGTGTTCAGTCTGTCAGTCACCAGGCTATATCTCATGAACCGGGATAGAAAGACAGATGAAATTTTCGCAGATGATGTATTTCTGTTGCCGCTATAACAACAAATACTAAAAATAGAATAAAACAATTATTTGAGGGGGGCTCCAATACAATGTTTTTATGTTTGGTTGTTAGTTTGCTTTAAGGAATGTCACTTGTAGGCGCAAAAACGTTTTTCTTTATTTCTTTTAAAAGGCCACATATGATGCCACGCCCACACAAGAATAAAAAACCCGGGCAAGAGCATGTCGGACCATGCTCTGCTCAGTGTAGGCTTCCGAAGCCGTTAAGTACTACAAACATAAAAATCAATGAGTAATAACTAATTTTCTATTTAAAGTCAGTGCCATTTCAGATGATTTTAGTGGTTGTAAACACTTTAATAGTCGTGTAAGTTTTCGTTTAAAATTCGTTATACCTATGTGCTTTTTTGTTTAAGATTTTTTTCAGATTTTTAGTGTTTGTAGTTTTGGCTGTAGTTGGGGCACTTAAGTATAACAAAAATTAGCGCTTTAAAGCTTAATATTTCATAAATTTTATTTTATTGTACCACTTTGTTGGCGTGACTAATATGCATATTCATGCCAAATTGCACCTTTCTAGTGCCTTTGCACTAGGCTGCGGACGGACGGACATGGCGAAACTATAAGGGTTCCTTGTTTGACTACGGAACCCTTAAAACACTCTGGACCCCGTTGACAGATGACAGTGACGACACGAGAAGTTAGTCTTTTATTAGTCGGATTTTTTTTTCAGACTATATTTGGATATATTCATGAGAATGACGACGTGGTACCTCCAAATAGAGCCGATCTTCAGGCTCTCGAAATGCCATCCGAGAATGAAGGAGTTCACAAACAAATTTCTAACCATGAGCGACGCCGTAGTTAAGCACAGATTAAGAAGTCTTCAGCTGGATAGTGAAGCGGAAACGGATATTGCATCCAACAATAATGGCAAACGTCCAGGTGAACACACGCACAGTGCGGTGGATAAGTTGATTTTGACAAATGCGATTCCTGATTATGAGGAACTGTTGAAAGAGACTTTTACCATATTCACAACGGTAAGTATTTGAACAAGAACCATGTCACAGAAAAGCTATTGGCTATTACTATAAGGCCGAGCCACAACGGATGCGGATGCGTGCGCGTGACGTGCACGTTTTGCGTTTCGCGTTCCACTGCGTTGTATAGTTTCAATCCTCGTACAATAAGTCAACTACGCAACGCAGTGGAACGGCAACGTGCGCGTGCGTGTCACGCGCACGCATCCGATCAGCCGAAGCCTTGCCGTTATAACTAGTGCCAAGTGTTCGAATAGTTGTGTTGATCAAAAATAGGTATCCATATTTGTCATTATTTTGATATTTTGCAATACAGTACAGTAAAAAGTCGTGTCGTGTCATGTATCTCCTGTGGCCAATAGTTAAGAGCTTGTGTGCATATAATTTATGTTTTTATATGATAGGTCTAAAGCAGTCCTGACGGCGATTTTTGCGGGTATGGGCTTAGCCAGAAAATTAGGCCTTAAAAACGTTAACTTTCGGTGTGTCCACAGGAAAGACGGTGACCTAAATCTGTGTATGACCCTTATAGCCTCTTAACATCTAGGTAAGGTAAGTAGGTTAGTGGGCGTAGGGCCCTGTGTAGGGTCCATCCATATCGTTTCCACCATCTTATCCATTAACCTACCGCCATTGATATTGATGATATTACTAGCATAGAGGGATTCCATCTTGGTCCTCAGGGTTGACAACGCACTTGATGTCTATGGATCTTGAGAATTCTATGGGTCACAAATTCCACTTACCATCAGGTGGCCTGAGTGCTCGAGTACCTCCTCCATGGCATAAAAAAAGGTCATATTATCCACATATTTCATTAAGGCTATGTTAATTTCAGAGTCAGGAGGCATCAGCTAAGATAACTTCGTTTCTTCTGCTAATGATGGCCATTTATCCAGAATGCCAGGTAAAGTATTACGAAGTTCCTTGTCACCTTTGTCCTTCTTCACGATGATCCTCCTAACTCCGTGAAACCTACCAGAATATGCTCATGTTCAAACCCAGAAGCTTATATATGACACTGGAGATTGCACGGCGAACATCGTCTTGAAGCGAAGAAAAGTGACCTGGGGCCCTAGCCAAGATGCAAACTCTCCTTTCTTTTCTATCACTCAAAATGTATGGGATGAAGGGATGACAGTCGACCACGTGGTTTATCGAAACGCACGAGAATGTCATCCCATACATTTTGAGCGATAGAAAAGAAAAACGTTAGGAGCGTTTGCATTTTGGCTAGGGCCCCTTTAATTACGACGGTTATATTTCATCCCTTTCTTTTCATCCTAAAGAAAGGTACAAAAACATAATCGAAGTCATTCAAGGTCACTTTTCTTGGCTTTAAGGCGTTGTTTGCCGTACAATCTCCATTGCACATATATAAGCTTCTTGGTTCAAACATATCTTTTACCAAATATTTAAACCTCTTTTCATTTTAAAACAACATAAATAAAAAACTTAAAAAGTGCATGTTATCCCTGTTACCAGCATTTGGTTGCGCGACGCGACGCGATCACAAGCAGAGTCGCGTCGCACGCTTCGCTTTAAACTGTCAATAAATCGCATCGCATCGCATTCGCGTGCATTTAGCTTACTTAGGACACTGGGTTACGGTGATATCATCTGATACCCCATTCGTTCATTCGTTGAAAAAAGCGAAACCTTTCCTACGTCATTATGTTGCATTATTGTTAGAGATTCTTAATATTTTAATTTATTTGCAGGAAAAACTATACGCTGAAATTAAAAGCGTATTAGGCGATGATGCGGACCGTGAAGTGAGCGACGAGGATTTGAAACAGATGCCTTACTTGGACATGGTGTTCAAGGAGGTCGTCAGGCTGTTCCCTATCGCACCACTGCTGCAGAGAACCATATTAGAAGACATCGAGATATGTATGTGGCTAAAATACCTCGGATAGGCTTTAGAATTAGTAGGACCCTGTGCAGGGTGCAGCATATCTTATCCATTAACCTACCGCCAACCAGCAATGTTCGCATTGTTGTGTTCCGGTGTGGGAATGAGACAACCGGTGAAATTACTAGCATAAAGACATTTGAGGTCTTAAGATTATAGTCTTGAGAATTCAAATGTCTATGGGTCTCAGATTCCACTTACCATCAGGTCAGGTGCCCGTGTGTGTTCTTGCTATAAAAAAAGGAAGGGTTACTTCCCAAAATAAATGATTGGATGTTTTACATAAGCTTTAGGTTGCCACTGCGAGGAGGAACTGAGTCCATCCATAGGGACTCCGTTTAACTCACAGATGTTATCGATTAAAGCGCTACCAAGGCACCAAGAAATTATTACTAAGTTAGTGTCGATGGTGTCGTAATCATGAGATACCGAGTTCGAACCATAGGTACGATTTTGAAATCTCATTAACAAAAATTTACATACATACATACATAACGTCACGGCTTTATTCCCAGAGTGGGGTAGGCAGAGCAACAGAATACCAACAACTCTAAACTTGTTGATAATTCTGTAACCACATTTTGCATTCAGGCTAAGATGTTTACTAGTGTATTAGTGACAGGTTGCAAGCCCATCGCCTAACAGTACTACAAGCCTTTATTCCCTTAGTCGCCTCTCACGACATCCACGGGAAGACATGGAGTGGCACTATTCTAACACGGCAACCACACGGGGGACAAACAACAACAACACAACAAAAAATTTACTTACTTTAAAAGCAATTTGTGCCGCGAATTAATCTACGAGCTGGTCCACCTCTTGGATTTAATATGATAAAGGCATTATGGTATGAAATCCAAAAGGTGGGCTCGCTCGTAGACAAAACCGCTGTATAAATTCATTTTACAGTTAGTCATTTTTCGTCGGTGAGATTCTAAAATCGCACTCCTGGATTTGCCATGTAGCAATCTAGCAACGAGTGCTTCCAATGTTCTTATGATGAAAAAAACATCTGAGGAAACCTGCGCATTTGCAGTTGTGCACTAGGTCCTACAGGTGTTTTTGTTTATTAAAACCTTAAGAATGAACCTGACCCCGTGTGGTTGCCGGATTAGAATAGTGCCACTCCATGTCTTCCCGTGGATGTCGTAAGAGGCGACTAAGGGAATAAGGGCTTATAGTACTGTTAGGCGATGGGCTTGCAACCTGTCATTAATACACTAGTAAACTTCTTAGCCTATTTGTGCAAAATGTGGTTACAGAATTATAAACCATTATTTTTACAGTTGTTGGTATTTCTGTAGCTCTGCCTACCCCACTCTGGGAATAAAGGCGTGATGTTATGTATGTATGTATGTAAGAATGAACCTTTCGGCTGAAGCATCACCCTCACGGACCCTCTTTTTGTATGGCTATAGGGTTTTCTCGTTTGCATACCTTTCTAGGGTTCCGTACCCAAAGGGTAAAAACGGGACCCAATTACTAAGACTCTACTGTCCGTATGTCACCAGGCTGTATAAACCATGATATTTTCGTTATAACAGGGATCATTTCATAACCAACGTTTCACAAATGATTCATTTCACAAACACATCATTTGACAACTCGCGTTTTTTTCCGAAACAGTAATTAGTTCTGGATTAATTTCAGGACTATCGTGTAGGTTAGGTTAGTTTTATAAAAATCCTGAAATCTTTGTACTTAGTAACCAGTAATCGACAAGGTCCAATGATGGACACTTGAATTTTTTTTTACAGACAATAAAGGTTATTCATTTGTTTTGCAACAATCAATTTATAACCTTATGATCTTTGAATTAAGAGTAAAGTGTCCATTATTGGTGCCTGTCACCTTAAAGTGTCCATAATAAATACTTCATCTTATAAGCTCCATTTATACAACAAACGTGGTATTTGTGTGATGATTAGTATTTGTTCTTGGAGTCTTGAAGGTTTTCTTATATTTTATGTTTATCGTTGCTTAGTACCCAGTACAAGGCTAGAGATTAGTTTGAGACTATTAGCCAATTGGTGTAAGATCGTCCCGTGATGTGTATTTATTTATTTTCCACTTCTCACGGGACTAAAGCTCCTTATTAATCTCTAGGGATTAAAGTATTATTTTTTAATTTACTTTGGAAACCCCTAAACAACCAATCACGGTGTTTGTGAATGGAGGATTATCGCCATTTTCAGTGATTGTGTATGGACCATATTTTTGGGTGTCGAAATAACCTCAAAATGACAACTGTGCAAATATATTTAAAAAAAAGGATTTAATTTCGTGAAACACGATTAATTATTACGAATATGAATCTATTTAATCATATTAAGGCCGAACTCTTTTATTATGCGTGTTCCAATTATTTTTAAAATGGTTTCCAAGTTTGAATCTGTTGGCTAAATATGCAAGCATCTAAAACATCACTTTACAAAAAAACCGCGAAACTTATTTTTCCTATTTGTATTTTGAATAGATGTTCATAACTTGTATTGAGCGTACGTTGTTAAAAAACAATATTGTTTAGAACGTTGTTTTTTTCCGCATTCATAGTGAAAATTAGAGTGTTTAACGCGAGACTAAACAACCATAATGACACTCGAACTACAGACACCCTCGCTCGCAAGCTCGCTCGCGTGGCTAAACATCTCGTGTGATTATGGCTTGTTTTAGTCCCTTGTTGAACAATCTACTATTACTTACGCGACCATTCTAGCGAATGCAAAAATCTATCGGAACCATAAGCAAGCATAAACAATCGGTAAAATCGAACTCTTACTATAGAACTGTGTCACAGTAACGTTTTAAATTATAGCATAAGAATTGTCAAACTAAATAAGTATCACTGCGATTCAGTTCTGTATTGGTTTAGGATTCCATTTTGGCGATTGTCCAAAGAAATTGTGATATTCTAACCCACCATGACAAGTCAGTTCCGGGCTCGGATTTTTCATAGCACGGTAAGATGAAAGAAAATTGTGGAGTCGATATTAAAATAAAAACTTTATCATATATTCTGGTAAGGACCAAAAAGTTGGCCACGCTAAGTCATTCAATAAAATTTTCTATGAAACTTTTCCGTCTTGATACTAAAATTAGCGATACATTTGTAGGGATAATTTTCTTGTCACAACGGATTTTTTTCACTTTTTTTTGTTTGTATGGTTAACTACGCTTAACTATGGTCCAACTATTTGGTCCTTATGTAACAACCCCCCCCCCCTCACCTTTATCTTTTATAATATATTATATTTATAGTTTATTATTTAAATATTTATTTATAATTATAATTAAACCTACCTATTTACCTTAACTCTATTAACCTACCTATATAACCCTACCTATTTAATTAATCTATTGGCCAAGTAATCGTCTAATGTAAAGGACCTACGTTGTGAACCCGTCATGATTAGTAACCTAAGAACTTTTCGTGAGTATAAGAATGGTATAGCTATATGATTAAAACCTTGAACTTTTAGCATACTAAATAAAATCCGAGTCTTATTACTAATATAATATAATAATATAAGTCAGTCAGTCTTAGAAATAAGTTAGGGTTTGACTAGAGCTGGAAAGTATGCTTAGGGCATATTTAGTTTGCGCCTACGGTCAGAGCCCACGACTCCCCGCTCAAGACTGTGAGACTCGTCTACCTGACTGGACATCCCTCCAGCGCTTTATTTTTTTCTTTCCAGTTGAGACTTTTGATTTTATAGTCTTTGTCAATCGATAGTCATAGTTTAGTCAACAATAGTCTGTCACCAGTATTCAAGGGACAAGAGGAATACACAAAAGCTCCACACTCAATGCAAGAGTCTAATATAAAATAATAGTCAAATGGTATTTTATGTATTTCATATTTAAGATTATTTCTTGGAGCTAGTTTATTACTGAGTCAAAGTCAAACAAAGTCCGTCAAGGTGAAGGTGATATTGTACCTAAATAAATAGTTCTTTAGTATCAAGTTTATGAAGATTTAATAAATGGCAGTTCACTGCAATTCCTATAAAGGGTTTAGCTTTATTTCAATGATAATTCCTTAAAATTATAGTGAGTCTCTCTAGTCAAGATTTCAATTATAAAATGTAAGTACCTGATGAAATATATTCCCGTAGGAATGAGTTTGTGTTTCCAACTGTTCATAGACCATAATTGGAATACCTTCGAGCAATACCTGGCAGGGACATAACCCTTAACGCAAACATAGAATTCACTCTATGTAAAACATTAAATATAATTTGAGACAAATCTGTCAATCCTATAAGTTCTTCAATGTTGAACTATAATTGGCTATATGCCTACTGACTAGAGACAATCACATATCATTAGCTCACTTTGACCTACCTATAAATAAACTGTATTTGCAGTAAATATTATAGACTTAATATGTTCACGTTGTTTAAAGCCGCACTGGCTGAAAATTATGTTTTATTTAGTAGGAGAACCCAGTTTACTAAGTCTCAATTGACCATTTCTATTTTATTAGGTATAGTAAAGCTTTCCAGTCATATTACTATTATTTGATGTATATAAGTACATTCACAAGAAGGAGTGACCTCGGTCAACATAATGCACATTTTTCTATGCTTGTATTCCCTTAGGAACGGCATGATAAGTTTACCGTACAGTGACCAGCTGTTGTCCGTAGACATTGACAGCCGAGTCGTAACTCGGTATGTACGAGAAACCATCAGCCTCAGAAGAAGAATTGAGGGAAGACAGTCCAACTCATAAATATTACTTTGAACTTATTAATGCAGGCAATCTGTTACTGACTAGAAATATTTACTTTCTGAGTAGCTTACTTGAGCTTAAATGGTTGAGTAAATTATTGTTAAACCAAAACAGAATAAACTGGGACTTCTCAGCTTAAATTACATATAATAATATAATGTAGTTTATTCCCCAAATACATTAGTTATGACGATTAATATATTCAATTCAACCTTTTGACCTGCTTCCTTCACTATTCAGTGGCGGAATAAATTCATACACGGACGAGTTTAAGATATAATATCAATACGCACGAATACCTATTAGTATAGATTAAACCCTACTGTTTAAATAGGCTGCCCTGGATTTGGCAGACTTACTAGTGGCTGTCTGATCACCGCTCTGGTACAATCAAGTGCTCAATATAGCTTAACACAACAAGAAATTCCCGCCCCATAATAAAATTTTCTTTAATCCCAACTAATTAAATCAATGTACCAGACACAAATGACAACTAACCCAAAACACTTATCTGAAAAATACACAAAAGAAATAACACAACACAAATAAAATCAAGTAAAAACTCCCAAAGTAAAGTTAATAATAAAAGGGTAACTCACCAAGGTGTAGAATGTCTAAAATTAATTATTAATTATAAATAATACTTTCCCTGTAGAAAGAGAGCCCTATTACCAAAGGAGGACCGTCCGCCCCGAGCTGCTGCGACGACTGCTTTCGTTTTTTACTACCATCTCTTCCACATCACCTCGGTTTTTTGTGCAAATCCCTATTTCGTGTTATCCAAAAGTGTAGAGCAACCTAATTATGACCCTTACTCGCCCCGTATAGAGTGTGCTCCGCAATTTCTACGCAACTATCGCTCGTTGTTCTTGAACTATCGTATGATATTACGTCACATATCCCAACTCTCAACCCTGTATTATGAATCCTATTCCATGGTGTTAAATTTGAAATATAAAGCTAATACAAATGAAACTAGGTGTTTCCCAGAAATTTCCGTTTGGTAACAAGTAAAAGGGCAACATTTTACCCTAGTATTGCCTGTGCACTTAACTGATAGAAAAAGAAACTTATTTTAATAATAAATATCCATTGATATACATCAACGCATATATTTATAGTATATTTTGAAAAGGGCAGCAGATCTGTTACGAGTACAAACAACTTTTTACCCGAACGCTTGTTCATTTGTAAAAACAATGCCATCTACCTCGAACTTCGAGAGGCACTCATATCCTTTCCTAGATGACTGATCTAAGTATTGTATTGATTTCAAGTAACTAGCTATTTCAGATAGTTCACAAAGTAACTCATAGGGGTCGCTGTTTACGATGTGTCCCTATTACGATAACTGTAAGATTATAATTCGGGATTCTAACTTTTATTATTAAACTTGATTGTATGTACATTTCTTAGATATATGTTTTATTATAAATAAAGTTTGTATAATGAACATGGTTGCCTTGCTGTGTTCAGTTACAGTCGCCCCGTCGAAGATTCGCAATGTATTGCCCCGCTATGCATGTAGAATCATCGAAACTTTTCGTTATTATTATTTTTACCCCAGAGTAAATTTGTCAGTATCCAAACCCACAGATAGATATAATTAAAATGAATTAGTACCCTTACACGGAAGTCAGTAATACCTTTTTTGGAAATCACGTCATCCGCATAAAAATACCGCAACATAAATAAATTTATAGTAGTCCCTATGATGTGGTGTGTATTTATACCAATACTAAGTAACCGTTAATGCATTAGTACAGGGTTTAGACCGTAAAATATAGCAGAAAATCGAAACAACCTTTCCTCAAGAATTCCCAAATCGTAAGAGATATGTGGTTGTGAGGCACATAGACTCTAGTAGACTGGCCTTGGTGCTTCGCCCCAATTCGGCGATCACATTGCCCGATCTGTGAATTTGACTTACATTGCCCAAGCCATAAGCGAGCTAGCAAAACCCCCCCCACACAATCTGAGAACACCTTTCGAATAAGTACTGGGAAGCTCTAAATTTACTACCAATATTCGATCCTTTCCATGTACCAAAGACATCTCCAATCACTGTTTCTTGGGGATTGTACCACGTTGGAAATAAACATAAGAATAGTAAACATGTCGTTACTTAGTATGTGTTATGTGGTATGTTAAACTTGGTAACTTCAATCTTCCATATGGGCACAAAGTGTATATTTTTCGGCAAACGTACACTTTCAAATCATTTCAATTAAGAGTATCTCTCTCACACTCAATACCAATGAATAAACACTATTAATACTATGTAGGTATTATTGTTGCTGTTTCCGAATGAAACTTACATAATAAAATCATTTTATTAATAACATCCAATGTTCCCTTTTTTATATATTTTAAGAACAAGGATATGTGATTTTGTGCCCTATTTATTTCCAACAGTGGGTGTGTAAAACCCAGTATTTAGCCTTAGCTTCTTGTGCAGTGATTAGCTTTCACAAACTGTCAGTAAAAGACCTTATCGTTATAACGATTCTAACCTAAGCTTCTAAGAATGTGCCAGCTAATTTGTGTAGTGTTTAGCAGGTTGGGACACCAACAAATCCTTTTTGATCATATTCACAAC
Source organism: Acleris holmiana (assembly GCA_949316455.1). Taxonomy (NCBI): domain Eukaryota; kingdom Metazoa; phylum Arthropoda; class Insecta; order Lepidoptera; family Tortricidae; genus Acleris; species Acleris holmiana. The sequence continues at coordinate 15,442,916 of OX438783.1, forward strand.
GTCGTCAGCTCGAAAGAACCAACTCATACTGGTACATACTTCTCATAATACAAATCACATTTTACATTCATCTCTTAATTTCATCATCTTCGTACGTTCCTTCCTCTTTTAACTATTCACTAGAGCCCTTCGATCTGCCGACGCCCTTGATATACAATCAATTCATTACTATATTTACAATTATTATTAACGGTAATTAAAACCAAAGTATTCCCAAATATCCCATTTTATATACTACCACTATACTAGAACCTATTCAACTGAATACTTTACCTACCTAAACTCTTAACAAAGTTTATAAAAGTTAACCTTCTGTTACTTTTATTTGAACCGCGCAAAAGAATACTGTCCTTATTCGACGCCCCGACAATCTTACATTCTTTACATAGTAATAATCTATCGCCCCGATGACGGATAAATGTTCTAACGCCCCGACGCCCGGATAATCTAATGGTCATACGCCCCTATACTAGTCCATCCCCTGTCTAACAACCTTACTTGTTTACCTAACCTGACCCCTTAGTACAAAAATTACTTTTTTTTTTATTTACTTCACTGATTATACCGCAATTAAAACGGTGAACGATCTTATTCGGCTATATTTTTCTCTTCCAAATGATATATTCTCAGTATTTAATTATATATTCTCATTCTTGCTGAATTTCTTCTTCCAGTAATTCCAATCCAGCGCATTACACTGAAAAATCTGACAATGTGTTAATTTTATTCTCCTTTCTTTGAAAATGTTTTTTTTTTTTTTTTTTTTTTTAATGGGGAACCCCTACCTGGCCGGATAAAGCAAGAATTAATTTGTAAACTTAAGTATTTTATTTATTTTCTATTTCCACGAAAAACAAGCAAATTCTTGCTCTGGATGGGGTATGGCTTTTTTATTATTAAAACAGCTTTTTCTATAACTGACATATTTAAAAAAAAAATATTCTTATCATTTATCTTATCTCTAAAACTGTACCTAATTGCTTTCTAGCTGCAATCACATTACGATTGTTTAATTACAGATTTATTTTCCCAAATGTATAGTAAATGTATATAATATTATTTATTTCAGAAGAAATTAATGAGAACATTTATATTTAACATAAATTCTTTAATTACTTTAGTCTTAAAAAATGTAGTATACAAAAAATATTTACTAAATGGTTAGTATATATTTTGTTATTCACGATTTATTAATTCCTATGAGGATTATCTACCTGCCATTTTTTTTTTTTTTTACATATTTTGGCCCACCTCCATTGTTCATTCTGAAGGTAACAACTCACTATTATAACTTTGTAATTATACGATTTTCCTTTTCATTCAAATTATTATAACAAACAATAATCAACACAATAATTATATATTAAAAATAAAAAAAAATAAAAAAAACTTATGAACTACTCCACTATGCATAAACTTGCTTAATATAATCAACTAAATTGTTAACCTACTGAAGTCCCCGGACCAGCTCACAACAGTTAACGCTATTTGTATAATACCTAGACAAATGAATGGTATTGAATTTCCCTCTAACTTTATTCGAGTTCGGCTCAACTAATATATAAACGTTCGGATAAGGTACCGCCGCTACTACATAAGGCCCTTCATAAATTGATGAGAATTTCTTTGTTATCTTTTGTGCAGCATCCGATTTATTAAATCTCCTAATCTTAACCCAATCCCCTACATGATACTCAATTAATTTGTATTTTTGATTAAATTTGGCCTGTCTATTTTTTGCAGCTGTCTCTAAATTCACCTTTACCTTTTCTCTGATATTTTTTATATTTAATTTTATTTCACTATAAATTACCTTATCAAAAGATAGTTGAGTAGGTTGTCCATACATAATTTCACATGGAGTGTATTGGGTACTTTCATGAAAAGTATTGTTATATAATTTCTCTAGTTTTGGCAGAACATCAACCCAACTTTGATGTTTCTTTTCACAGTAAATTCTAAATAGTTTACCTATCTGTTGATTAACTCTCTCAGTTGTATTTGGTCTAGGATTATGAATTGTGGTATAAATGGTTTTAACGCCCATATCATGCATATACTGTTTCCATTGTTTACTAATGAATTGGGATCCATTATCGGTCATAACAGCCTTTGGTTTTATAATTCTAAAGAATTGTTTAATTTTACAAATTACCGCTATTGCTGTAGCCTTTCTCAAAGCATATAACTTCAGGAATTTGCTAAACGAGTCTTGGACTACAAAAATGTAACTCATTCCGTACCTTCCTGCTGGTAGAGGTCCATAAAGATCTGCCATAATTATGTCCCCTATGTCTTTAGTAACGATCGACCTACAGGGCCCTACATGATTTCTATTATTACTTTTTGTCATTTGGCAAACATGACAAGTTCGAATCATTTGTTTCACTTTCGTTGCTAATCCTCTCCAGTAAAACCTATCTTTAATATACTTGATCACTTTGTAAGCTCCCTGATGACCCATCTCTAAATGTACCTGCTGAATTACCTCATTTACCAGCGCTTGTGGGAGAAAAATTACCCTTCTGTCAATTTCACCAGAGGAATAATACACCACGCCATCATGAACGGAACATCTGTGACTTATTCTAGTCTGTTTACTGTTATTTTCACGGTCCTCCATAGATTCCATTATTTCCTTAATCTCAACGTCCTCTCGTTGTAAATCTGTTAGCTTTTTCATTTTTTTTATTAAATTTTTGTTAATTCCAGCTTTAGTATAACGTATTTCTGGCATTTTTACTTTATCCTCTTGAAATATCTCGCTCTGTGCCGGGTATCTTGAAAATATGTCAGCTCCTACGTTATCACGTCCCCTTATATGTTCGACGTTGTATTGAAACTGTTCTAGATAATTAATCCATCTTGTAACCCGAGCATTATATAACTTCCAATTTTTTACAAAAATCAATGCCTTATGATCTGTTTGGATGATTACTTTTGCCCCTCTCAAGTATGTTTCGAACTTTTCTAGACAGCATATTATTGAGTAAAACTCCTGCTCGGATACTGTCCAATTCAGTTGTGGACCTCTAAGCATTTTGCTATAAAAACCTAGTACTCTCTTTTCATTATTCCTATCTAACTGATACAATATTCCAGCTAGTCCTATTCCCGAGCTATCTGTTTGCAAATAATAAGGCTTGGTGAAATCTGGATGTTGAAGTGCTATTGTGTTGATGAATAGAGCCTTAATATTTTCAAAAGCAGTTTGTTCCAACCCTCCCCAACTCCATCTCACTTGTTTTTGTAGCAACTGACATAACGGTTGGGTATATTTTACATAGTTCGGTACAAACCTCCTGTAAAAATTACACAATCCTAAAAAGGCTCTTACATGTTTTATCTTTCTTGGTTTTGGAAACTCTTGTATCGCTTTGACCTTTTCAGGATCCGTTCTAAGTCCCTCTGTTGAAATAATGAAACCTAACATGCGTACTTCTTTACAAAGGAACTCACATTTACTGAGATTGCAGGTTAGTCCCGCCCTACTGAGCTTTCCTAGTATTATGTCAATGTGTTCCAGATGTTCTTGCAAAGACCCTGTAGTAATTATTGCTAAGTCGTCTAAATAATTAACACAGAAATCCCTGACTTCGTGTCCTAATATCGTATCCATTGCCCTGCTGAAACTTCCTACAGAGGTCTTTAATCCTTGCGGTAGCACGTTATACACATACGATTTCCCATTAAAACTGAATCCGGTATATTTTTTGCTTTCCTCCGATATTGAGATTTGAAAATATGCATTATTTAAATCTATTACACTGATGTAGTTTGCACCATGAAAAGCGTTTAACACATCCAACTGTAGCGTTGGTTTTTCAGTCTCCGCAATCATATACTTATTAATTTCTCTGGCGTCTAATAATACCCGAATTGTTCCATCTTTTTTTAATGTAAACGTTAACGGACTGCAATACTCAGTTTGTGATCGACTTATAATTTTCTGTTCCTCCAACTCTCTCAATTTTTCGTTTACTTTGTTTCTATAAGCATATGGCACCGGATATGTACGTTTTACAATAGGCGTATGTTTTTCCATTTTAATGACGTGCTCGTAGCAATTTGCCCGCCCCAGTTCGAGTTAAACAAGTATCTATATTTTTCAAGCAAATTATGTAGTGATTCGCTATCTTTTTGTTGTAAAGTAACACCAGTCTTATAAGTAATCTGTGAATAATAATCTTGACTTTCCTGTTGGGACTCTACATACCCCTGATTCTTCCAATGATGTTCATCTTCGCGTTTATGAAACTGAGCCCAAACTGAGACACCTTTGTATTGAAATTTAATCCCACAACTACCTCTTTTAAGTTCTATGGTAACTTCGTTTTCTTTTAGCCAATCAAAACCTAATATCATTGGAAAACTCAAATTAGGAACCACCAAGAAATTCACATCTATGACTACATCTTTTATGATAACTGACAATAATACTATTATTTTTATTTCTTTACTTTTATGCCCTGAAGCAGTTTTGATTTGAAACGGTTTAATTGGCATTACCGATGTTTTAGGATAATTTTGTCGTAATTCTTCCCACAACTCCTCCGATATACATGTGATGTCACTTCCAGTATCTAATAATCCTACTAATGCAAAATCATGTATTTGAACCGAAATTTCTGATTTAAACAATCCCTTATCCTGATCAATTTGTTCATATTCTTCAAACACAGAAGCTACCTCATATGCCTCGTCGTATAAATTATATTGTTCCCCTTTGAGCTTTAGTACAGTTACAATATCATACAAATATATAGTTATTTTACCCATTAAATTGCTATATCCTATCCCCGATTTTCCATCCTGGTTTATTAATTCAGGCTTTATGGGAACACCTAGACCGTTGTTGTTTATGCCTAACAATTTTCCTGGTACCCAATTCATTTTGAACATTATGTTTAAATAGTGGACCCCGATGTTTAGAGCTGACCCGGGAACTTTTCCATCAGCCCTGTTTAGTTTTCCAACAAATGGACATTTACTCCCTCCGGTCTCTGCCAATTTTGATAGCCTTGTTGAATATCTCTTCTTCGTTTTTCTGATGTCTTTGCAACGTTGTTGTTGCCTCCAATTTTAAATTCCTGTTTATTTACCTCATCCATCGAGCGTAAAAATTCGGCAGTATCTATAACTGTGCAAATCTTTGAAGTAATAAAAGCTTGTTGTATGTAGCGAGGATAATGGCGCATGACATCCATAACCAATTGTGCTTCCGGTATAATATAACTCAACATTTTAGCCCTGCCTACTATCTTCAGAAAATAGACAAGCATGAGTGGTTCTTGTTGTTTCTCCCACACACCATGTACGATATTTCTACGCAGCTCATTTTGTTCAAAGTTACCCCAAAACGACAATAAAAAATCTTTTTTGAAATCGGCGTACGTTACCCACCGATCTTTGTATACTCTTGCCCAATCACGCGCGACACCTTCCAAACATTCTTGAATAGTGTCTAGTTCTTGTCCCACCTTAGAAGTTTTCTTAAGATACACTTCTAAATCCTCTAAAAAGGTCACAGGATGCATTGTTGGAATCTTACCGAATTTCGGTTTTTCAATATTAATATTTTTAATATTATAAATTATCGTTTTCTCTTCTTGTGATAACTCACTCGTCAAACCGCTGTCCTCTGTCCCTTCGGTGGTTTTATCTATTGAATTTGCAGATGGCTCAGAGCTAACAGAGCTCTCTCGAGGTGGAACAAGTACCGTTTGCAATTCCCGGCGAAGTTGATTTAGTTCTCGAGACATATTTCCTTCGGTTCTTTTTAAAAGAGTGTAGAACAACCCCATTGTTTTCTGCTTAGATTTAGATTTAGGTTTAATTATTCCACGTCTTATTCTTATTTCAGCATTCCTATTTATCGCTCTTAGTTCCCCGTTGTCGCTAGCTCCCGTCCTGCCTTGATCAGGCTCCTGCCCTGTTTGTATATCTTTAGCTCTTGCTGAAGCCACTCGTCTCCTGGTCTGTCTATTCATATTTTTTTTTTTTTACTCTTGACTAACTCCCTTGAACAATTACGTTTCTCAGACTGTCTTATCTAGCCTTTACCTAAAAAGTTAAAATAATTATTCATGCACATCATTATTAATACTTTTATATTTGTTATTTGGTATGCCTAGCATTAATTTATAGATATATTTTAAATTTGTAAAATCTGTAACGAAACTTTTGTTTACAAATGATAAATTGAATTAAATTAAATTAAATTATTATAGCTTCCTTCTTTTTCAAAACAACTAAAACTATAAGACCGTCAACCATACTTCGGTCAAGCCACTCATACATTTATTTAAACTATTCGGCTAATAGTCAAGGTTTCAATAAATTTCACTTTATATACGCATTTCAAACTGATCCAGATAATATATTAAGTATGAAAATTTAATCGCTACTATTTTAAAATTATTTTCATCCTAAGGTATTATTAAATCGTTATCCAATACAATATACATACGATTTGACATACTTACCTACCTGTCTACCCGACCGAGTTTGTTTCGAACCGACAGATGCTATTGCAAACAATGAATCGACAGATACCTATTGTATGTTATCATAGATGATCATTCTCTTTCAAAATAAAAAGAAGGCCTTATATTTTATATTTATAAAAATATATCCCTAAACACAGAAAATCTATCTATCTGCCCCTATCGGGAATCAAACCCTGGACCGCCAACTCCGCAGGCAGAGTCTCCATCAACTAAGCCAACGCGTCATATGTACCTTTGTTTATGTTATGTTATCAGGTTATAACAGACGCCGACCAAACTCTTGCGGAGCATTTTTGTTTATGTTATTTTATCAGGTTACAAAAAATCCGCCGACCAAACTCTTGAGGGCACTATTACTTATGTTATTTTATGAGGTTACAAAAAACGCCGGCCAAACCCTTGAGAACCCGAAACATCTGAGGTCATAAAAAACGCCTTGCTTTTGTTATTGTTAATTTGTATTGAACACTAACACTACGCTTGGTTTGCTCGAACATGATCTCGAACTAAACACGCCAGGTACCTATCGCATTATGAATCGTAACCAACTTTGAAATTGTTCACACGGCCCGTAAAATACAAGTTAAAAAAATATTATGAATTTGGTTGTTCTCTTTCTTCATTCAATGTAATGATAACTCTCTTTAATGATAAAAATGCTCGGTTCCCTGAGTTTATTTATTAAAAATTAACAATGCAACTTAAATGATATTATAATTATGAATTACTGTACAAACATAGTTCTTTTCTAATAAATAATTTACCAATCCTCTACTTACAAATTTTCTAATGATTTTATAAATTTGTGCGAACATATCTGAACGGCACAAATAATTATTATATATTTTTATTCCGATACCTGTAGAAAAACTAGGTACTAGTAAGTAATTCTATATAACATTATGAATAAGGAATTGCATTTTAAACATTTAAATCATCTAATTTTTATCCTAAATCAACACACCTAAACACATTATAAATTTCAAAATTACAACTAAATAACCCTCCCGACTTTAAACATTTTAAAGTACCTATTCACATGGTAACTACTCTTTTTTCATGATGGTAAGTGGAACCCGAGACCCACAGCCACTTGAATTCTCAAGATCACCATCCTACTCAAATGCGTCGCCAACCCCGAGAACAAAGACGGAATGCCTCTACGCTAGCAATTCCACCGGTCGTCCCATTCCCACACCGGAACACAACAATGCGAACACTGCTGCTTGCTTATATGAAAAAAAAACTATTTTTCTTGTTTTAATTTTATTTTATATTTTATGTCAAAAGAAGGCAATAGAACCTCTGCTCGTACTATCAAGTCTACACTTATTCCATAAATCGTAAGGAACTTTTACTATAAATGTTTTTAAAACAATACGTTAAATCAAAGAAGATTATCGTGATTTATTTATTATTTTACTTATGCAACATGCTCTGAAAACTTGATTCGAATGTTTACGCGCCCGCGAGTTCACTATTTTATTCTCTAAGAAACCTTAACGCAACGCAATCTAAGTAACCTTTTGTATTTTTTTTATGAATTTCAAAAGTGCTGTTTATATTATTTATGTTTTAACTTAATGAATTAATAAATCATACCCACAACTACACAATAGCTATACCATAACTTATACCACTATCCTGGTCACGGCACCAAATTGTAACAATCCCCCTCTCGTCTTTATATTTATAATATATTATATTTTTAGTTTATTATTTATTTATAATTATTATTAAACCTACCTATTTACCTTAACTCTATTAACCTACCTATATAACCCTACCTATTTAATTAATCTATTGGCCAAGTAATCGTCTAATGTAAAGGACCTACGTTGTGAACCCGTCATGATTAGTAACCTAAGAACTTTTCGTGAGTATAAGAATGGTATAGCTATATGATTAAAACCTTGAACTTTTAGCATACTAAATAAAATCCGAGTCTTATTACTAATATAATATAATAATATAAGTCAGTCAGTCTTAGAAATAAGTTAGGGTTTGACTAGAGCTGGAAAGTATGCTTAGGGCATATTTAGTTTGCGCCTACGGTCAGAGCCCACGACTCCCCGCTCAAGACTGTGAGACTCGTCTACCTGACTGGACATCCCTCCAGCGCTTTATTTTTTTCTTTCCAGTTGAGACTTTTGATTTTATAGTCTTTGTCAATCGATAGTCATAGTTTAGTCAACAATAGTCTGTCACCAGTATTCAAGGGACAAGAGGAATACACAAAAGCTCCACACTCAATGCAAGAGTCTAATATAAAATAATAGTCAAATGGTATTTTATGTATTTCATATTTAAGATTATTTCTTGGAGCTAGTTTATTACTGAGTCAAAGTCAAACAAAGTCCGTCAAGGTGAAGGTGATATTGTACCTAAATAAATAGTTCTTTAGTATCAAGTTTATGAAGATTTAATAAATGGCAGTTCACTGCAATTCCTATAAAGGGTTTAGCTTTATTTCAATGATAATTCCTTAAAATTATAGTGAGTCTCTCTAGTCAAGATTTCAATTATAAAATGTAAGTACCTGATGAAATATATTCCCGTAGGAATGAGTTTGTGTTTCCAACTGTTCATAGACCATAATTGGAATACCTTCGAGCAATACCTGGCAGGGACATAACCCTTAACGCAAACATAGAATTCACTCTATGTAAAACATTAAATATAATTTGAGACAAATCTGTCAATCCTATAAGTTCTTCAATGTTGAACTATAATTGGCTATATGCCTACTGACTAGAGACAATCACATATCATTAGCTCACTTTGACCTACCTATAAATAAACTGTATTTGCAGTAAATATTATAGACTTAATATGTTCACGTTGTTTAAAGCCGCACTGGCTGAAAATTATGTTTTATTTAGTAGGAGAACCCAGTTTACTAAGTCTCAATTGACCATTTCTATTTTATTAGGTATAGTAAAGCTTTCCAGTCATATTACTATTATTTGATGTATATAAGTACATTCACAAGAAGGAGTGACCTCGGTCAACATAATGCACATTTTTCTATGCTTGTATTCCCTTAGGAACGGCATGATAAGTTTACCGTACAGTGACCAGCTGTTGTCCGTAGACATTGACAGCCGAGTCGTAACTCGGTATGTACGAGAAACCATCAGCCTCAGAAGAAGAATTGAGGGAAGACAGTCCAACTCATAAATATTACTTTGAACTTATTAATGCAGGCAATCTGTTACTGACTAGAAATATTTACTTTCTGAGTAGCTTACTTGAGCTTAAATGGTTGAGTAAATTATTGTTAAACCAAAACAGAATAAACTGGGACTTCTCAGCTTAAATTACATATAATAATATAATGTAGTTTATTCCCCAAATACATTAGTTATGACGATTAATATATTCAATTCAACCTTTTGACCTGCTTCCTTCACTATTCAGTGGCGGAATAAATTCATACACGGACGAGTTTAAGATATAATATCAATACGCACGAATACCTATTAGTATAGATTAAACCCTACTGTTTAAATAGGCTGCCCTGGATTTGGCAGACTTACTAGTGGCTGTCTGATCACCGCTCTGGTACAATCAAGTGCTCAATATAGCTTAACACAACAAGAAATTCCCGCCCCATAATAAAATTTTCTTTAATCCCAACTAATTAAATCAATGTACCAGACACAAATGACAACTAACCCAAAACACTTATCTGAAAAATACACAAAAGAAATAACACAACACAAATAAAATCAAGTAAAAACTCCCAAAGTAAAGTTAATAATAAAAGGGTAACTCACCAAGGTGTAGAATGTCTAAAATTAATTATTAATTATAAATAATACTTTCCCTGTAGAAAGAGAGCCCTATTACCAAAGGAGGACCGTCCGCCCGAGCTGCTGCGACGACTGCTTTCGTTTTTACTACCATCTCTTCCACATCACCTCGGTTTTTTGTGCAAATCCCTATTTCGTGTTATCCAAAAGTGTAGAGCAACCTAATTATGACCCTTACTCGCCCCGTATAGAGTGTGCTCCGCAATTTCTACGCAACTATCGCTCGTTGTTCTTGAACTATCGTATGATATTACGTCACATATCCCAACTCTCAACCCTGTATTATGAATCCTATTCCATGGTGTTAAATTTGAAATATAAAGCTAATACAAATGAAACTAGGTGTTTCCCAGAAATTTCCGTTTGGTAACAAGTAAAAGGGCAACATTTTACCCTAGTATTGCCTGTGCACTTAACTGATAGAAAAAGAAACTTATTTTAATAATAAATATCCATTGATATACATCAACGCATATATTTATAGTATATTTTGAAAAGGGCAGCAGATCTGTTACGAGTACAAACAACTTTTTACCCGAACGCTTGTTCATTTGTAAAAACAATGCCATCTACCTCGAACTTCGAGAGGCACTCATATCCTTTCCTAGATGACTGATCTAAGTATTGTATTGATTTCAAGTAACTAGCTATTTCAGATAGTTCACAAAGTAACTCATAGGGGTCGCTGTTTACGATGTGTCCCTATTACGATAACTGTAAGATTATAATTCGGGATTCTAACTTTTATTATTAAACTTGATTGTATGTACATTTCTTAGATATATGTTTTATTATAAATAAAGTTTGTATAATGAACATGGTTGCCTTGCTGTGTTCAGTTACACTTACCCATTCATATTCATGCTCTTTCATATTAATAGTTATTCATATTATTATTAACGACTTTAGACGTGTCATTTATTTATATTTGCAATTGAGGCACACGGCGTGAATTATTAGGTTCGAAACGGAAGCTGGAGAATGTTGGCTTGAAAATCAGCAGAACCAAAACAGAGTATATGTTCTGCGATTTTGGTGATCTCTCCAGTTCTGAGGCCATAGCGCTTGATGGCGCTCTCCTCCCAGTCTGCTACGACTTCAGGTATATCGGTTCACTTGTGCAAAGTGATGGCGAAGTAGATTGGGCTGTTATGCACAGAATTAACATTGGATGGATGAAATGGCGGCAGGTCACGGGAACAATCTGCGACTGCCGCATCCCCCTTAAACTTAAGGGGAAGATTTATAAAACAATGGTTAGACCTGCTGTCTTGTATGGATCAGAATGTTGGGCCACGAAAGGAATGAATGAAAGACAATTGCATGCAGCTGAGATGAGAATGCTAAGGGGGATGTGTGGTGTTACGCGAATGGATAGAATAAGAAATGAGTATATAAGAGGAAGTCTAAAAGTGACACCGGTGAGTGAAAAGTTGTGTGGGAATCGGTTGTCATGGTATAGGCATGTGATGCGGAGGAATGAGAATAATATCGTCAGACAAGTTTTAAATATGAATGTGGATGGCTATACGAGTAGGGGAAGACCAAAAAAACGATGGATGGACTGTGTGAAAGATGATATGGCTAGAAAGGGAGTGACTACCGAGATGGCGACTAATAGAGAAGTATGGATTAAAAAGACATGTTGCGCCGACCCCACATATGTTGGGATAAGGGCAGGAGGATGATGATGGCGTGACTTATTAGGTGAACATTTTATTATGTCTGATCCGCAAGTTTGAGCCATTTAGGTTTTAGGTTGAGCCTTACAAGGATCTAAAATACGATCATGAAAAATGTGATGCGGAGTGTACTTTAAACAACTAAAACATACATTTATCTAACCACGAGACAGAGATGCTCCTATCTTTGGCTCAGTGAGTACATAGTTAGTAATATTTGTTTGAGTGCCGCCTTATTAATTTATGTTTAAAACCCACCCACACACACACGCACACGCACACGCACACGCATACGCACACGCACACGCACACGCACAACCACTCGCACACGCACACGCACACGCACACACACACACACACCTAGTAAATTCTGCTGTACACATTTTGTCCATTTTTTGTGTTAATGTGTTTAGCACATAAATCAATTGGTATACTGTGCACTCTGTTCGACTATTAACTGCCTTTTAAAAAATTTCTGTGCTGGGCTCTGGAGCACAGGCACACCTAGCTCAGGGCCCAGAGTCACTCTTATTATTGTATTTTTTTTGTTTGAACAATACATTCATCATTTCATCTTAAAGCATGTACAGCCACGGACATTAATTTAGGACCCATCTTAGGTCTAAAGTCAATCTGACATTCTACATCAATAAGGTTGGAGTTTGTTGAAAGTTACAAATGACTTTAAATCTCTGACATTGACGACATTAAGCTATTTTTTTAAGGGTCCTATAATAACGTTCGTGACTGTACATAGTGTTGTACTCCAAAATAAATTTCATAATCTTATAATGTAATCTTTTGGTGTTATTTTAATAAATTAATATGAATATGACTACAGTTTTAATTTTAATATCGACTCCATAATTTTCTTTCATCTTACAGTCCGAGCCCTGAATATGAATTACCGGTGTTGGGTACCACTAGCCTTAAAGCCGTCTCTAAACTGCTGAGTTGACCTTTACACCAGATGGCGGCATCACCCTCCCCGCGGGCAGTTCCCTGACGGTTCCCATTTTCCACGTTCACCGTGACGAGCAGTTCTGGGTGCGCCCTGACGAGTTCCTCCCGGAGCGGTTCAGTCCTGAAGCTTGCAGACTTCGGCATCCCGGCTGCTATATACCATTCAGCCTGGGATCCATGGACTGCCTAGGTAACTAAGATCTTTTTTTTATGTTAAGGAGAAGACACACGAGCGCTTAGGCCACCTGATGGTAAGTGGAATCTGAGACCCATACAGAATACAGAATACAGAATACAGAATACCGGTGTGGGGCTAAGACAGCCGGTGAAATTACTAGCATAGAGGCATATGCTAGTAATTTCACCGGTTGAAAACCGATAAGATGGTGGTAGCGATCCGCACGGACCCTGCACAGGTTCAGAATCAGAATCAGAATAATCTTTATTCAAGTAGGTTTACAAATAATAAACTCTTTTGAAACGTCATAGTAGCGACTTAGCCTAAATTGACTGCAGGTTCAAATCGCGACCGATCAGAGAAGAACCTGTAAGAAACTCTGTCGGATGTCTTTTTTTTTTTCGACGTTCGCAACCTTTTGTCGTAAGGACTAAACATTTTATTACAAGCAATTCAGTCCCAAGCATTGTTATCATTAATATAGTCTTTAATACTATAATATGCTTTAGAAATTAGTTTACGCTTAACGTAACTCTTAAATTTATTTACTGATAGTTCAGTAACATTACTTGGGAGCTTATTATAGAACCTAATACAATTACCCATAAAAGAGTTTTTTATTTTATGGAGCCGCGTGAAGGGCACTGCGAGCTTATATTTATTTCTGGCATTAACATTATGTATGTCACAGTTCTTTCTAAATTTAGCGATGTTTTTATGAACATAAATAATGTTTTCATAAATGTATTGACTGTGCATGGTCAATATATTAATTTCTTTAAACTTATCTCTAAGCGAGTCTCTCTGGCCCATCTTGTAGACAGCACGAATAGCCCTCTTCTGCAGAACAAAGATGCTATTTACATCAGCAGCACTACCCCACAGTAAAATACCATATGACATAATACTATGGAAGTAACTAAAATAAACTAATCGAGCGGTATCTAAGTCTATTAATTGCCGAATCTTATTAACTGCAAAAACTGCTGAACTGAGTCTACCCGCCAATCCAGCAAGATGAGGACCCCATTGGAGCTTGGAGTCTAACGTTATACCAAGAAACACTGTATCATTAACTAGGTCTAGTTTGTCATTTTTAATAGTTACAGTAGTTTGACTATTTTTCACATTAGTAGTCATGAACTTTATACATTTCGTCTTTTTTTCATTCAGTAATAAATTATTAACACTAAACCAATCGACTACTTTTGATATAGCATTGTTTACATTGACATTAAACTGCTGTTGTCGTTTAACTTTGAACACAAGTGACGTATCATCAGCAAACAATACTATATCATGGTTGTCCTTTATAAGGTAAGGTAAGTCATTTATGTAGATGAGGAATAAAAATGGACCCAATATTGAGCCCTGTGGTACGCCCATTGAGACCAATGACCCAGGTGATCGTACTCCATTCACGTCTACCCTTTGTATTCTCCCGTATAAGTACGTTTTTATTAAGTTTAGCGCAGTACCTCTAACTCCATAGTGGTGTAGTTTCCTGATCAATGTGTCATGGTTAACGCAATCGAAGGCCTTGGACAAATCACAAAAAATACCTAAAGCATCCTGTGACCCTTCCCAGGCATTAAAAATGTTTTTAATCAACTCAACACCAGCTTCGGTTGTCGAGCGACCCCGAGTAAAACCAAATTGTTTATTGTGTAATAAATTATTATACCGAAAATGTTCCGCTAACTGTGACAAAATCAATTTCTCAAATATTTTACTGAAAGTGGGTAGTATGGATATTGGTCTAAAATTTGTGGGGTCAAAAGTACTACCCGTTTTGAATAATGGAATTATCTTACTATGTTTCATAAGATCAGGAAACTCACCACAATCAACACAGTGATTAAATACGACCATTAAGTCAGATGCTATGACTTCAATTAAGGATTTGAGTACATGGACCGACACTCCCCAAAGGTTCTTTGTAATTATCTCCATACTTTTGGATATGGTGACCGATATAAACTGGTTAACAGTTCATATAGTAGCTTGGTAAGTGCTCACAAGTTGTGGTTGGAATGGATCGATATTGGCTCACAGAAAATTGTTTACTTGACATTATGTCCTACTAGTTAATGATTTGTAGTGCGATTCAGCACTCCTCCGAATTTTTAACTTCATATTTTTAGGGTTCCGTAGTCAAACTAGGAACCCTTAGTTTCGCCATGTCCGTCCGTCCGCAGCCTAGCTCAGACACTCTTAGTACTAGAAAGCTGTAATTTGGCAATGAATATACATATAAGTCACGCCAACAAAGTGGTAAAATAAAATCTTGAAAAACATTTTTTTTTAATGTGCCTTCCCTGCATGTAACTTGGGGATGTATTTTTTTTCTTGTCTACCCTATAGTCTGGGGTGTTGTTGGATAGGTCTTTTAAAAATATTACGGGTGTGTGAAAACAATTTTTTTGATTAAGGGATCCGGTTACGAATTATTAAGCTGTGTCCCTTCCCCCTACAGACAAAACTACACCTACTAAAAATCTTAAAAAAATCTTAAATGAAATCGCATAACAAATTTACTCGTAAGAGGAAAACTATCACGACTAAGATCATTGGTTCTTGAGATACAGGCGATTAAAGTGTTTATACCTAAAATCATCTAAGACGGCACCAAATGACTTTAAATAGAACATTAGTTATGTTGGTAGTAATTAACGGCTTTGAAACCCTACACTGAGCATGGTCCGTCATGCTCTTGCCCGTTTTTAGGGTTCCGGAGCCGAATGGCAAAAACGGAACCCTTATAATTTCGTCATGTCCGTCTGTCCGTCTGTATGTCATAGCCATTTTACTCAGAGCCTATTGGCACTATATAAATGAAATTTGGAGGATAGATGTATTCTATGAACCGCTATACAATGATGTAGTAAAATTGAAAAAAAATATATTTAGGGGTGGCATTCCATACATGTAACTAGGGGACGAATAATTTTTTTTTGTGTTACATCAGCGTGTGGGGTATTTTTAGATAGGGCTTCCAAAAGTGAGGTTTTTAAGTTGTTTTTTTACGTAAGTGAACAGTTGGCGAGATATACGCTTCTAAAGTCGTAAAAATTCTGTCCGGGTGGGTAGCTTTTGAACTGTTAAATAGAACATTCTAATAAAAATTACAGTAGTAGAACATACGAAATACTTCCAACCAAAATTATTTTGAACACGATACGCTGTGTAGTTTTTGAGAATTTAATAAAAATAAAAATAAAAAAAACCACCATGAACGTTCATCCCAGCTACGGAACCCTTCACTGTGCGTGGTCCGACATGCACTTGACCGGTTTTTTTTGTTTATAAAGCACAATGGGCATTTTGGTATAGGTTTAATAAAAATCATGACATGTGTCCTCGAATAGGTCATACAAATAGCAACAGCTAATTATTATAGTAATAAATCCAGCATTCATTCTTATTCTGCTATAACCATGATTATTGTTTTTCTATTTATAATTGAAAGGTTCTATTTCCTCCTGTGCAGGAAGGCTCTTCGCTACTAAACTAGTGAAGACCATCAGCGCGAGAGTCCTGCGAGAGTACTGGCTGACTTCTCCAGAGTCCTACGAGGGTCTGGAGCTGGTGTGCGCCATATCCGTGGAGTCCGTCCACGGCTACCCAGTCTGCTTGCATCCGCGCAGTACCTAACTTGACTGAGACCACACTGCAAACTGGGAGAATTTTGGGAATTTTAATCTAACAGCAAGGACATAAAGTTCAATTACCTTTGCTCTCAAATGCCGTCTGAAACAAATAATAAGCGGCCAAGTGCGAGTCGGACTCGCCCATGAAGGGTTCCGTAGCAGCAAGTAACATAATATAAAAGTTCGTTGTAGCTTTGATCAATGTTTTTATGACGTATTAAAAAAAAACTACTCACTAGATCTTGTTCAAACCAATTTTCGGTGAAAGTTTGCATGGTAATGTACATCATATATTTTTTTTAGCTCTATCATTCTCTTATTTTAGAAGTTACAGGGGGGGTACACACATTTCAACACTTTGGAAACTCTCGCGCAAACTGTTCAGTTTAGAAAAAAATGATGTTAGTAACCTCAGTATCATTTTTGAGGACCTATCCATAGATACCCCACACGTATGGGTTTGATAAAAAAAAAATTGAGTTTCAGTTCTAAGTATGGGGAACCCCCAAAATTTATGTTTTTTTTTCTATTTTTGTGTGAAAATCTTAATGCGGTTCACAGAATACATCTACTTACCAAGTTTCAACAGTGTAGTTCTTATAGTTTCGGAAAAAGTGACTGTGACATACGGACGGACAGACAGACAGACATGACAAATCTATAAGGGTTCCGTTTTTTGCCATTTGGCTACGGAACCCTAAAAATGAACTTTATACTCACTAAAATATAGCTCAAACTAAATTAGCTTAATGTACCTCCTACAGTCTTACACATTAACTTGGTCCCAAAATGTACTCTAGGACCGGTCCGCCTAAGCCAATAAACAGAAGTCAATTGCCAATGTAGATTCAACCCTCTCTTCTCAGTAAGAAGCTTGTGATTGCTACAGGAGTTTCATTCGAGATACTGCTATTTAATTAACATTAGGGCTAATAGGCGTTTTACAAAAAAAGTAAGTGTACATCGTTAAGGACAAAGTTAAGAAAATTTTACTTTTTCCATTTCGTCACGAAAATTAGCCATACATTTAGATACGGTAATTTTCGTGACGCAATGTAAAAAGTTTTTTTTTTTAATTTTGTTTAACGATGTACACTTTTTTTGGAAAACGCCCATTTACATACGTTAATTTTCGTGACGAAATGAAAAAAGTTAAATTTTCTTAATTTTATCTTTAACGATGTACACTTTTTTAGGAAAACACCCTAATACGCCGTTCAGGGAACTAGTGTCGAATACGTGAAACGGGAACTTGTGTCAAATTAAAATGATTAAAATGACAGCGCCCACCCCAGAATGGTCTCAGCCAAGGGCAGTTACAACCGATAATTCAGGATTACCTATGTGTATAACAAATTCCACACGATATTATTTAGGGTCCTCCCTCTGAAAAATATCTCCTACCATGTGGTCTCTATATGGCTACTGCCTGGCTAAGGGTTAGAATAAAGTATGTTTTAAATTAAGTTTAATGTTTTAAAAGTGAATATCATACCATTATCATTCAGTAACTATTGGTTTTATTGATTATGTAGTAGAGAGGACAATAGAGAGATCTCTCTCCAGGCGGGTGTTATGCCCTGGGACCGAAGTCCAATTGGATGAAGTTGGAAGTGGTATATAAGTCAACCGACTGAAGAAACTTCGTTAGCGTGATGTAGCGCACTGTCAGATTTAGTTGCGCTGTCTGACGCTGGTGGCGCTGGCGAGTTGGTTGTTATAAGTTGTCACTAGATGTCGCTAGGTCACCACAATTACATTACAAGCTGTCCGGTACGACTGGATTCTTCAAGATCAGGGTTTGACATGGACAGCCAAGATTCAATGGCGTGCCTTGGGACATGCCTATGCCCAGCAGTGGACTGATGTGGGCTGATGATGATGGATAGGGTACAGCAACAGTGTAAGTTGCGGTCGAGCCACGTTGCGACTATAATCACGAGCAAACATCATGGGGTAAACCCGTCTTTCCCAGGTCCATATTAGTAACATAAAAATCTTATTTCTATTTTTTGTTTTACTACCGATTTGTCCAAATCACCAATCTTCATTATTTTTTCCTCATTCTTTGTTTTGTTCATAATTTGTTATTCATAATCATCGCAATTCCTAAAGTGAATTCTACTAAATCCGTTTTGATTTTAGGATATTTATAAATAAATAAATAAATAACTATCAGGGGACAATGTCACACAAATTGATCTAGTCCCAAACTAAGCTCTAGGCTTGTACTATGGGTACTAGACAACGATAAACATACTTATATAGAGAAATACATACTTAAATACATTGGAAAACATCCAAGACTCAGGAACAAATATTCGCGCTCATCACACAAATATCTGCCCTTACCGGGATTTGAACCCAGGACCGCTGGCTTCGGAGGCAGGATCACTCCCAACTAGGCCACCGTGTCGAAAACAAATCTAACGTTACCTACCTTTATATACCAGTTGGATATATTTGTATTTCTGAAAAGAAACAGGTGTATGATGAATGATGAAGATTGATTATGAAGAGTGATCATTATAATTTACAACGGTATAAGAAATAATTTTTATGAAGAGTGATCATTTTGATGTAAAATTGTATAAGAAATATTTTCACACTTCCAATTATAGGGCTTAAAAAGTTATGTGAGCAAATGCGCACTCTTCCATCCCACTAGTCCCATAATAGGACAACAGAGACGATTTCGTCCCAACAGTTCCATGGTACAAGTGGCACTAATATTTTTGTCCCAAAATTCCGATAACCGTCATCATCGTATTAGTGAAGTTTAAATATTTGGACGTGGTCAAACTAAATAAAAGACATGCATTTCTTTCCATTCCAAATCTGACGGAGCTCCTATTTCTGGGTTGTTTCGGCCCTTCGGGCCTAATATTAGAGACGAACATAACCTAACATACATACTACATAAAAACGATAAAATTACTATTGGGAAAGTTGGCGATGACGGTAATGGGACTTATGGGACAAAAATATTAGTACCATAGGACTGATGGGACGTATTCTTGTCAGTTGTCCCATTATGCGACAACTCGATGGGACTATCGGGATAAACGTAGGTAAATGTTGTACTATTGAGAGCCTGGGTAGGCATGAGGTGCGGGGATGATGTACGGTAAAGCTCGTATATTCACCATTGCCCTCTCCCCGCACCTCATGCATACCCTGGTTCTCAATTAAGTTGTACGCCTACAGCAATAACATTATTCAACATGGGGCTATTAGTATGTTAAATAGCATATTCGCAAAACACGATATTCGCAAAACATCATATTCGCAAAACATGACATTCTTGAAACATAATTATTAACAAGACATCAATTAGACAGTGTCGACGGAGCTCCGCTGCTGCGGAGCTCCTATTTCTGGGTGGTTTGGCCCTCCAGGCCTGCTGTAAAACTAACATAACCTAAACCTACCTACGATTCTTTAACCTAATTCCACTATTTGCAAGTATCATGTTTTACGAATATGATATTCTGCGAAGTATGGGTATGTAGATATGCATAATAATAATAAATATAAAGTATGATGTCAAATAAAAGCTTGCAAGATGTCAGCGGTGGCTTATTACAGAGGGCCCTAATGCACTTCTTTTGACTGATGAATAGCCTGCTAATGTCATAGGATAGGAGTTTCCCCACAGCAGCAGTCCGTACCTGAGCACTGACACCACGTAAATAGCCGTGGTATGCTTGAATAGCCGTTTCTTTATTGACGATTGATGCAAGTCTTCGAATTTGAAACACAATACTATTAACTGCTTTACATTACTTGTATATCCAAAAAAAAATCTTGTCTAGTATAATGCCTAAAAATTTTAGTTGTATTCTGATATTTTGCATGACTATCAACACCTCCTTTTCTATTATAAAATCGTATATACTCGTATTTTGTCTTACCCAAATTAACATTTTAATTATTAGATTCTAACCAAGCTAATTTCTTATTAAATTATTGATGTCATTGTTGGTCATCAGCAAATAAAACACAATTATGTTGAGTTACATTATGTAGTCATTAACGTACAACCAGAATAGCAACGCACAAACAATAATGTGATTAACCAGTAAGGTTATTAATCCGTAAGGTTATTAATTAGTAAAGTTATTAATCCGTAAGGTTATTAACTCGGGACATCTATACGAAAGTGATGTAGCAAAATGTTTTATCGAAAATAAATATATCGATGTTACTGCCAAAATCTAAATGTTATGCGACATAAATGAATATTACTTACTTTCTCCTCATTTTGAAATAAAAAAGAAACAAATTCAAACGTGTACCTATTTATATGTTTATTATAAAATAGTTTTCATAAGAAACATTCAATATTTTTATCCATATTCGATGGTATTAATGATTGCCGCCTAGATGAAAATATCCACTTTAAACTGCTAAACGTTCTATCAACGACCACAGTGGTCAAAGGGGCATTCTTTAAATATTTATAATGACTCAAAGCCAAATTCTTATTTATGTTGGTTTTTGAAATTTCCTCACCTTTTATAAGACTGTTTACTTTTTTCATGGTGTCATACTCATAACCAGTATTTAATTACATCGACATCTTTTTTATCGATATCAAATCCCTCGATATCAATTCCTAGAATAATTTGCTTTTTGAACATCCTTGAATTAGGGCAGTCACATTCATATTAGAAAAATATGATAAAAGTTATCTTCTGCTATTGATATACTTTACCTAAACATGTTACTTATCATATATTAGTTATCTTACTGATATAAAGTCTAGGTAGAAAATACAAAGCAATTAAATTTATTTTGTCTGTCCATCCGTTACTAGATTTTAAGGGTTCTGAAGTCTACAAGTCTACGTTAGTACACAGCTGGGATTTGGCAAAGTAGTAGCCGACAAAGATGTAAAATAAAACATCGGAAATAGTTATTATACTCGTATTAATATTGAATCCCGAGCAGGCGAAGGATCCTAGAAAAGAATCACAAGCGTATGGTTCTAGGTTAGAATCCTGACTGCAGCGAGGGATTCAATGACACGAGACGCAAATAACTTTGGTCTCGTGTTGCTCATACAATTTCACCTTGCAGCAGCGAGAGAATATAACCTTAAGGTACAAAAAACAACATGGTAAAATTAAAACCCCAGCCGCCTGCGCGCCGCCTTTATATTGTGAACAAACATTGAAGTTAGGTACATTGTGTCACGCTCGCAGCAAAATATAATTGTTTTGTGGAGTTGCGGGGGACTGCTATTCTTACAAATATAAATAAAGTATTTGTTTGTTCGCCACAAACGATCGCATCGGCGTGAAATTTAGGAAGGTCATATTCGGCTTTCAATAGTGATATGGCCCGGTCCTTACATCAAATTGACAATGAGTTTTTTAGACGTAGTAGTCAGCACCTCTGTATCATACTGTATCCAAGGATATTTTACGCTAAGAATCAGCAAGCTAATTGCGTCAGTTTTTGACATATTTAATTTAAAAGGTGTGTTTTTCGGGGACTTAGTGTCACCAAGAAAAAGACTTAATATACTGGTTATTATAAAAAAGTGGTTCTGAAGTAGCTCCACCTGATTTTTTCCAAATCATTAGCATACATTGGCCTACTATTGGTCGGAATATCAAAGTTTTCCAGGCGGTTCTTCGTTGTAGCCATGTTGAAAAATTAAAAATTAAAAATGTTTATTTTTGTATAAATGTAGGTACATAAAATTGTGCAAAGGTTGGAATCTCCTAGTAAGTAAAAGAATACCTGTGACAGGAGACCCCGTTCTTCCATTAAGAAATTTGTGAATTGGAGTGAGCACACGTGCGCGCGCGCATGTGTGTGTGTGTGTGTATGTGTGTGTGTGTGTGTGTGTGTGTGTGTTTGTGTGTGTGTGTGTGAGTATGTACCTAGTGAAATATAATTGTAGAATGTCATTAAATTAAATCAGTTTTAATTCAGGATGGCTTCGAAGTTCGAGTTCTACATTCAATAAGTGCTATTCTGATTTGTTTTGGTTAAAGTTTTTCTTACATACATACATAACATCACGCCTTCATTCCCAGAGTGGGGTAGGCAGAGCTACAGAAATACATACATACATACATAACATCACGCCTTCATTCCCATAGTGGAGTAGGCAGAGCTACAGAAATACCAACAACTTTAAAAAAAGACTTATTGATAATTCTGTAAACACATTTTGCATAATCAGGCCAAGAAGTTTACTAGTGCATTAGTGACAGGTTGCAAGCCCATCGCCTAAAAATACTACAAGCCTTTATTCCCTTAGTCGCCTCTTACGACATCCATGGGAAGACATGGAGTGGCACTATTCTAACCCGGCAACCACACTTGTTGTTTTTCGATATAGTTTGTGTTTGTAGTACTTAATCCTACTTGGTCCATTTGGTCGACATGCTCCTGTCCGGTTTTTTTTTCAATTTAACTGGTAAAAATAAACCGACACGATTTTATTATAGTACTTTACGGGCCTCGCCGGTGGAAAATCACCTTAAGACAGACTGCCCTCCTAAGCTAAAATACAGTATGTCAGATTCAATTGCCAAAGTAGATTCAATCTTCTCTTGTTAGTAATAAGGTATTGATTGCTACAGGAGACTTATTTGACATACTGCTATTTGGCTTAGCAGGGCAGAGAAAACAATAACACATTTTACTGCCGCTTTATCTACACATATAAATAATAGTATATATCTTAATTAGGATGGAATGCTTACAGTATTGTCAGTATTACGGTCCAGCTTGCGTGAAAAATGGTTGCCTCAACTCAAGCGAAGAGTGACCACCATGTCGGACATTTCTTCATGGAACACATGAGCAAGTATCCTGATGAAATTTTTCAGGTAAGTGATGCCCTTTTTTATGACTCAGACCACCTGATTGTAAATGGAATCTGAGGACCATACACATTTGAATTCTCAAGACCATATCTCGTGACTGCAATCCTAAGTGTTGCTAATGTGTTGCCAACCCTGAGGACTGCGATGGAATGCATTTATGCTAGTAATTTCACCGGTTGTCTTATTCCCACACCGAAACACGAACACTCCTGCTTGGTAGGTTAAAGGATGGTCTTTGGCTGTCTACCTGTTTATATCTTTTAATCTTTTGTATCTTTTAATACATGTGTGGCGTGTTAGGACGCATGGTTAAGAACAAAGGTTTAGAGAATTTAAGATTTCCTTGAAAAATTCAAAATAATCAATACACGCTTCAAGTCTATGATTGGTTTTATCAAACACATTAGCATGTTCTGTTTTTGAGTTAGGCAAACGCCATTATCTTTGATTATCATCCACTCTCGGTCGTACTCAAACCCTTTTTGTTCGAGTTTCCAAGAACTTTTTACTTTGAATCCACCACATGACTTCACTGGGAAAATAATTATATCCTCCAATATTATTTTAGACGTAGGATGATGGCTTCCGGGAGAATGACTTTTTTACATATTGCTGACATTGCTGTTTGTTCCTTTAAAAAAATTCAATGTGTCATCCTTCAATAGAGATACTTTCGGATCGTTAAAAATACTAATAATTTGTATTGGCCTACTAAATTTACTCTTGACAAAGCAGCGGCAAATCATAAAGACTAATTTATCAACATCATTGTATGTGTTGTAATATGCGAAGGACACGCAGACTGCTCCTGTTGGCAATAATATTTCACCTTCATATTTATGGCCTTTAAGAGATCTCTTGAAGGGATAAGTTCAACTTTATATTTCTTTTATTTGTTAACGGGAAACGAACCTGGGTCCTGTGGGTTCGTAGGCATGGTCACTACGAACTAGTCTAAACACCTCATCGAAATATATCGATATCCGTCTGCGTGCACTTCTCTTCCTCCTGCACAGCCCGCCCCGCTTATGTTTAGATGCCTCGTCCCAGACAACGCTGTCACCCGCGGGGAGGGTTTTTAACTGACTTCAAAAAAGGAGGAGGTCCTCATTTCCCGATTACTCAAACACCCCTAGACCGTTTTTTTCTTGACTTTCTTGTTGGTCGTATGTTCAGCATATTAAGATCTGATGGTGGGATCTTGGGGAAAACAAATTTTATAGGACTACATATATCGACTTTAGTATTTTCAGTGACAAGTCCAGCATTTGCATTCAAAAAGTATCATTTGGGAAAGTAGAACTGATGATGAAAATCACTGATGGCCACCGGAACGCCTCAACCGTAACTATTTCAATGGTGGCGATAAGATAGTTGAGCGACTGTGCTTCATTCAAATGGTTTTAACATTTGACTATGACTTTCCCGCAGCGTTGCTTGTTTCTTATTAGTTGAGATGTGGGACGACATAGCGGTATTATTATGATCACTAAAAGGTATGAAATAAAATAAATGTTTCAAAATCGTCATCAAAAAGCAAGAAATAAACTTCTTTTAAAATGACAGGTCAATCCAACTGAAGTCGACGTCCCATAATTTTTTAATTAAAAGCCGAATACAGTTGAACTGAAATTACCATCACTGACTGTTCAGATAGACGCGGCGACGGGGCAGCAAGAGTCTCGGCGCTCGGTGCTGTCCCGAACAGTGAGGCTGGCGCGGAGCCTCCGGGGCGCCGGGCTGCGGCCGGGAGACGTGCTGGTGCTGGGCGGCCGCAACCACCTCGACGTGCACATCCCCTTCTACGCGGCGCTCCTCAACGGGCTGCCCATGGCCGGCGTCGACCCCCACTTCAAGTACAGTATGTACTACTTATAGCGTTTACAATCCACGATGTCCTTCCGCATTACTTATTACGTAGCGGTTTCTCCCGGTAATCGGTAAGAGCAAATATTTGTTTGATGAGCGCGAGTATTTGTTCCTGAGCCTTGGATGTTTTCTATGTAAGTATGTATTTGTATAGAGGAGTGGCACCTGTACATTGTGATACAGGAGCGACTGCCACGACTGCATATGTGGTACACAAATGTGCCCAGGGTTATCAGGGGAAAATTAGGACGTTGGTATTTTTGTTAGTGTTTGGTTCGTGTAACATGTAGAAAATGCTTTGTGCTATATTAATATATTAATTAGAGCAGAAACCAATGGTGGATAATGTGATAATATGAAATTAATGGACATTATGATCAGGGGTCCTAGCCAAGATGCAAACGCTCCTAACGTTTTTCTTTTCTATCGCTCAAAATGTATGGGATGATATTCTCGTGCGTTTCGATAAACTACGTGGTCGACTGTCATCCCATAAATTTTGAGATAGAAAAACGTTAGAAGTGTTTGCATCTTGGCTAGGCCCCTGGTCTCGGCAATGCGTATAAAAGAGATCTAGTGAACATTTAAAAACCCACTAGAAATTTGAATTGCAATAATAAAAAATACAGTAAGTTGCATTAAATTAATCATATATTTTTCGATAATGTAATTTTAATTTTAGTTTACATGAAGCGAACAAAGTATGGTCATTGAACATTGACCTTGAACTTAATTGTTTTCTTTTTTCTATTTTGTTATGTCGAAATGTCTCGAAATCTTTTGAATAAAAAAGATTTCGAAATATGGAATGCCCGCCGGTGGTTTTCAGGGGGACGCTCCAGAGTCTCCAACGGACCGCGTTGGCATTCACATGTGAATTAATGTATATTTAAACGTTAAAATAAATGAAAGAATATATTAACACTGCAAGACGTATACTTTTATTCTACGTAGCTTAGTTAAAAGTGCGTAAAGTATTACGCTTAGGAATAGGCGCCTACCAGGCTTACAGAGTTTTGACGGTTGTTATTACGAACGTTTGGAGGATAGTACAATCATTACAATCAACGTCAAAATGTCAAGGTCAAGATATCGGCTGCAGTATACAGTAACGAAATGGATATAATTAAATCTTCTTTTTTAAGAACCATACCATGATCAGAATCGTGCAAACCATTACCCTGCCAAATATCTTGGAAGGGTTTCCAGTCACATCGCAAATCAGATTTTTTTTACAGATGAGATCCTTCAGCTCTTCAAGATAGTGGAGCCTAAGATAGCATTCTGTGAGCCTGAGATGTATGACGATTACCATCGAGCTGTTCTCGACCTGGGCTTAGCCACCAAGATAATGACCTTCGGTGTGGGAGAAACCTCCATGGCCCGCTTCATGGACACCTACGAGGATTCGGTACCAGAAGAACAGTTTGAGTTAGTAACCAGATTTATATATTGAAGAGCGTGTGATTTATATTATAATAGCTTCCGCCTGCAACTTAATACACGTAGATTTTGAGTATCGTTATACCTTGGAGAACTTTTTTTTCCGGGATGATTAACTTATGTGTTAACCCAGGGTATAAGCTATCTCGTTTTCAAATTTCATCTAAATCCGTTCAGCCATTATTCCGTACACACACACATGCTTTGAGAAAGTATGCATTTTATTGTTACGAAATAATTGTGTATAATGGCATTCGTTTTATTTAAAATGAAAGTTAGCAAATTAGTATAAAAGCCTAAAACACTCCTCTAGCTATTCAAAGGAGAATAAAAATTATAAAACAAAAATAACCAGCAATTCATCTTCAGTCTTTGCAATTTTGGCGAGCAATGCGTGCAACATTCCGTACTGAAAAGTAACCATTTGTTTGCGTTCTCCATATCATCTATAAGACTAAAGAAACCATAGCATTGCTCATTCCCAGGGTGGCCCAGTTCGACGTGTCGAAGGTGTACTGCTGGCTGGTCAGCACCAGCGGCTCCACCGGCTTCCCGAAGGTCGCGACGCTGTCGCACTCCAGCGTTCTCCACAACATTAACTTCTTCAGTAACCCCGCCATAAATCATATAGCACAGTACGTCTACCGTATTTTTAACCAGCACTTGTACCAGTCCTTTTTTTAGCTTCAGCTGTTAAGACATCATTTATTGCTTCGATTGCCTTGATTGAATTGATTGAATATCATTATTAAAACTACAAAGTACACTACACAGTCCTGTTTTATAATATTAATTATACATAACATCACGCCTTCGTTCTCAGAGCGGGGTAGGCAAGGCTACAGAAATACCAACAACTGTAAAAAGACTTGTTGATTCTGTAACCAAATTTTGCACAAGTAGGCTAAGATGTTTACCAGTGTATTAGAGACAGGTTGCAAGCCCATCGCGTAACAGTACTACAAACTCTTATTCGCTAACTCGTCTCTTACTGACACCACGGGAAGACATGGAGTGGCGCTATTCTAACCCCGCAACCACACAGGGTTATATTAATTATAATACAACAGTTGTAAGCTGCTGCTGCTACATTAGAATACAGAATACAGTTCTTGAGGCTTTCTTTCACGGTAGGTATAAAAGATACAAAATTCAAAATAAAAATAAAAATAGTCAATTGGCCAAATGAGGGCTTTTACACGTTGGTAATATGCAGTGAATCTACTAGCGCTTCGGACAAGACCGTCATTGCGGAGAAGGCCCGCAAGAAACTCCAGCAGAAGGTCATTTTTTCAATTATAAAATACTATAATACATAAAAATAAGTTACATTACAAGGTAATAAAGTAATAAATAATTATAATTAATACTAGCACAAATAAAATCATGATAAATGTAATATTAATAACATTTAATTAAATATAATGACTAAGAGAATACGACGGGTCTCTACGTCAGGACACACGCGGCATCCCTAGCCTCTGAGTGGGTGGACAGAGGTTCAGGCTAGGTGGCTTTACTCAAGTACGTCAGTCAGGTTCAATCAATGATCATACAGTAGTCAAAATGTTGCGTTATCTTATCTTAATGACTAAGTACCTAGTTAGTAAAGTAACAATATTGGGTGCGGCTCAAAATTAAATGACGTGGTCAACCAGGGAAGTACACACAGGATTGAGTAAAGTAGTGGTGTCACGAAATGCGTTTGATGTGCGTGAGTTTATATGTACTATCTATTCCTGTTCCCGAACGGTTTTTCAAAGAAAGCCCAAAAGCCAGGCCATAGGAAGATGATGATGGGTGTAGACGCCCGGCCGGAACAGGCAGGTCAATGAGTCTCCCAGTCCTTCCGCCCTGTTCCCCTTGGTGGGCTAGATTACTGGCCCGGCGACGCTCCCATGCAACATGGATCCTATCTTCTTGTTTTTCTACAGACCAGAGATGCTTCCGTCGATAAATCGTCTTCCCCGAATCTGCAATTAGTCGTATTTTCAACTGCTGTATACCTTGGCTCCCTATAAATAAGAAACTTTTTCAGGGAGCGTCGTTGCGCATTGAACATGTCCTCAATCCAGTGGATGTCGACGTGCTACAACGTGCTGGCCATGAATATCCACCACGTCAAGCTGCAGACTTCGGCCCCCTGCACCACGGAACACGTCATCGATATCATCAACAAATACAAAGTAAGCTGTATTGCATATCTACATGATAGAACTAGCCCCGTGTGGTTGCCGGGTTAGAATAGTGCCACTCCATGTCTTCCCGTGGATGTCGTGAGAGGCGACTAAGGGAATAAAGACTTGGAACCTGTCACTAATACACTAGTAAACTTCTTGACTTGATGGTGAAAAAGTGGTTACAGAATTATACAGAAGTCTTTTTAAAGTTGTGAGCTGTCCCTACTCCACTCTGGGAATGAAGGCGTGATGTATGTATGTATTTCATCTGTATACTGGGTGTTGCCTGTAATAAGAGGAATAAATTGAGGGATCGTTTCTACTGTATAAACGTAGCAACATTTGTTGTACAACTTTTACAAAATATATAATTTATTATTTGGGATTTTTTCGAACAAACTAAATAGCATTTTCAATGTACTCCATCCAATAGTCTAGTTGACATCTACTTTCAGCCTACAAACTTCGTAGTTTTCGCAATACGTTGCGGGCTTGAAAAATCTAAATTCATTAATATTTAGTACTTAAACAACAAGTTTTTCTCAAAAGTTGTAGAATAAATGTTGTTACGTTTGTGGTGTGGAAACGATCCCTAAATTTATTGCTCCTATTACAGGCAACACCCGGTATATGTATTTCGTCTCAGAAACTATGATAATTTTTAGAATAAAAATAATGCCTTGTTCTTCCTGAGGGTTCCGGTTCTCATACGAAATTTTATCTAAATCGATTCAGCGGTATAAGCGTGAAAACATATCAGACTCCATCATTTACAAAGTTAGTTTTCAATTTTAAAAGATTCTCGGTAATAAAAACATTTTCAAAGGGGTTGTGTTATTCTTGTTCCTAAATTTGATACTTGGTGTACCGTTTATCGCGATGGATAAAGCATGTCACTATCGCACTTGTCAGAAAGTGACGGATGTTTTATCCACGCTAAGTCATGCGATAAACACGGCTATAACCCCCCGACCTTTGATTGTTATAATTATGATGTTATACTCGCGATAGAACATTATTAAGGATATAAACTTCATATCAATATACTTAATAACGTTATTATGTCACTTCTTTTACTGCACTTTTCGTGGTTCGTAAACGGTGACCGTCATTGCCATCCATTTAATACGCATCATAAGAGTCGGTAGTGGTCCGATTTAAAAGTACAAATTTCGGAATTCATAACATTATTATAACGTTAGTCGGCTTGGTTTTGTTATTTTTGTTATAAATAGCTATTTTATTAATTTATTAATTGCTTCATGTACAATACGAGAACAATTTTGTGGGATGTTCGGGTTACAAAGTGTATGCAAATACATGCCACCTAAGGGCGTTATAATGTAACAATAATATTAATAATTAGTTAGTGACAAATGTCAATAGATTTTCAAAAAAAATAACACTAACAAAGTAGCGTTATGTTACCGATATTTTTAATAACGTTATAAATGTCTGCCAGATCTACGTAGACCGACAGACCTACGAAGCCACTGTGTAAGAAGATTTCACATTATGTTATCAGCCTGTTACAACGGTGACCACGCCAACACTCCTGGCTCCCATCCTTCACTACGAGAAGCACTGCGACCTCACCTGCTTCGAAGACCTTAAGATAGGAGGCTCTAAAATGCATTTGGAATTCCTCCACGCCCTCCAGGTATTATTGTACTTGGTCTCTATTTGGCTTTAGGTTATAAAACTTTATTAAATATAGACCACTTCTTCTTTATAAACCAACCAGGAGCTTAACACAAGGGGACGTTACAAACATCTATAGTTTAAGCATTTTTTTTGTTCCTTATTTATGCTACCCGTGTGGTTGCCGGGTTAGAATAGTGCCACTCCATGTCTTTGTGGATGTCGTAAGAGGCGACTAAGGGAATAAAGGCTTCTAGTACTGTTAGGCGATGGGCTTTCAACCTGTCACTAATGCACTGGTAAACATCTTGGCCTGATTGTGCAAAACGTGGTTACAGAATGACCAACATGTTTAGAATTGTTGGTATTCTGTAGCTCTGAACTCTGGGAATGAAGGCGTGACGTTATGTATGTTTCACCCTGAGGCAGAGCAGTGAGGCAGAACAGTGGCAGCAGAGTACTGGTACAGTCAAGAACTTTAAATGTTTTGCCACTAAGGAACCCTGTCATAATGACAGCGTCAAACCACATGAAAGAAAGCTAAAATTAATGATTAACGCTGTCAGTATGACAGGGTTCCATAGTGGCATAACAACTAAAAGTCCCTGACCGTACTATGTGAACGCACGCGCCGAGACAGTACAGTACTGAATTTCATTTTAAATAATTACTTCCATGCTTTGTTTCCGTGTGGTTGCCGGGTTAGAATAGTGCCATGCCATGTCTTCCCGTGGATGTCGTAAGAGGCGACTAAGGGAATAAGGGCTTGTAGTACTGTTAGGCGATGGGCTTGCAACCTACCACTAATTGTGTGGCATGTAATTAATTTAGAAATATTCGTGCAATAATATCTCTTTACAACTCGCTAGTACGGAGTCACCTGGAGTATGCAGCAGTAGTTTGGAACCCGCACTATAAAGTGCATGTCAACAGGCTAGAGCACGTGCAACGTAGTTTTACTCGCTTCATGGCTTACAGGGATTACACTTGTCCATACAGAGCATCCTATTACACGCGCCTGTCTCATCTTAAATTAAACACATTGGAACAGCGTCGAACTATTACAGATCTATTAACACTTCACAAGCTAATTAATGGCACCATGTTTGCCCCGGATGCTCTTATGCATATAGGGTTACGAGTACCACGTGCTATTCCGAGATATCCAATTAGAAGCATATTTGCTACTTCAAACCACAAAACCAATCTTGGTAAATTCTCTTCTCTCAATCGACTCATTGTTACATACAACACTCTCGAAATAAATGACATCGACATCTTCTGTGACTCCTTTATAGTATTTAAGAATAAACTTTTGCATTACTTTTCAAATAGTCTAAATTTTAAAGAAAAAATATAGATCGCTACCAGTCTTTCATAGTTTTATGCACTTTATAGTATGTATAGTTAATAATTCACTGGTAAACATCTTAGCCTGATTGTGCGATGTGGTTACAGAATTATCAACAAGTCTTTTTATCAAGTATGTGTGTATGTAATAATTACTTAGGAAGAATCGAAGACGCTGTTAACTGTACATTTACAATCGAACATAAACCTTATCGCAACGTATTAAAGTCTATGGGTGGTCAGTTAACAGTGTCTTCGCTTGTACAAGTGAAATGAGAACCAGCAAATAAATAAAAAAAAACCTAAATCTAGATAAAGTGGAAAAACACGAGGGACCGTTTTAAACAATAATTTTACAGGAAATTATCTTCTTTTTATATTAATGGCGGCCCACCCCTCGCGTTATTCCGCATGTGTTTTACACAACTTCAAGTAGAGTCAATCAGTAAACAGAAAAAATAAAATAAAAAGCCAGACATCTTATAATCGGCCGTCTTCCCTCATTAAAGGTTCACCAGAAATTCACCTTGAAATCAAGAAATTAAATTATCTTCCAGGCTAGAGTTCGTAAAGATACTAAAATAGTTGTATCTTACGGTATGACCGAGGCCGGCGGCGCAGTGCTGGTGCCGTGCCCGGACGGACCGCTCGGCAGCATTGGCAGGCCTTTACCGTATCATGAAGTTAAGGTCAGTGACGTTCTGGTTTAAAAACATAAACAATTACATTGGTACACAATGTAACTGTCCCTATACTGTCATGTTACTAAGAACTACATTGTGTAGTTCGCCACATGCAACATGCGGCCTTCGCAACAGTGTTAATACGACAGTAGTCGACCGCATTCGGTCGTGATCCCTGCCATCGCCTCATTAGGTGAACGTACTGTGAACACGGTCTGTGGCTGCATTAGGTCCACGCGTGCGACAAAGTGACCTTAATAATAATAATAATATCAGGGGACAATGTCACACAAATTGGCCTAGTCCCAAACTAAGCTCTAGGCTTGTACTATGGGTACTAGACAACTATAAACATACTTATATAAATAAAATAAAAAAATAATATCAGGGGACAATCTCACACAAATTGACCTAATCCCAAACTAAGCTCTAGGCTTGTACTATGGGTACTAGACAAGGATAAACATACTTATATAGAGAAATACATAGGTACTTAAATACATAGAAAACATCCAAGACTCTGGAACAAATATTCGCGCTCATTACACAAATATCTGCCCTTACCGGGATTTGAACCCAGGACCGCTGGCTGTATATAGAGAAATACATACCGGTAAACCGGGGTGAATAGAGATTCGCGGCGTGAATAGACAGCCTAAAGTAAAGCATTTTCTACTAATTATAAGACTGAGATTTGAACGTAATTTTCCAATATACTAGTCAATTCAATATTGGTTCTTATTAGTAACGAATTATTACTTATTTCAGATTGTATTTCTATTCACCCCGGTTTACGGTACTTAAATACATAGAAAGCATCCAAGACTCAGGAACAAATAGTCGCGTTCATCACACAAATATCTGCTCTTACCGGGATTTGAACCCAGGACCGCTGGCTTCAGAGGCAGGGTCTCTCCCAACTAGGCCAACGTGTCTTCATATATGACAGTAGTCGGCCGCATTCGATCGTGATACCTGCCATCGCCTTATTAGGTGAACGTACTGTGAACACGTGACCCGTGTGGTTTCCGGGTTAGAATAGTGCCACTCCATGTCTTCCTGTGGATGTCGTTAGAGGCGACTAAGGGAAAAAGGGCTTGTAGTACTGTTAGGCGATGGGCTTGCAACCTGTCACTAATACATTAGTAAACATCTTAGCCCACTTGTGCAAAATGTGGTTATAGAATTATCAACAACTCTTTTTAGATTTGTTGATGTTTCTGTGGCTCTGCCTGCCCCACTCTGGGAATTGAGGCGTGATGTTATGTATGTACGTACTGTGAACACGGTCTGTGGCCGCATTAGGTCACCGCATGCGGCGACAAAGTGGCATTAGGCGGACAGACAAGAGAGGGGGACAGACTAGAGTAAAGATGAAGTTCGATGAAAGAATCCGTTTGAGAGTCATGCGGACACCACATAAAGCGGACTAAGCAATGTAATAGGTGCCTTTAGGTTGTCTTTCTATTGGCCGATGCTAAAATTCGCGGGTTTTGGAAATTGTTTTATGTGTGGAATCTTACACTGGTATCAGACTACTCTAGTGCGATTTTTATTCGGATCCACCGAGTGAAGAATAGCAGAATGTATAACAAGCAAAGCTCGAAACCGGTTTAAAAAATATCGGTTAATACCGATTTATTTCGGGTATGCTCCGAAGTTTTCTAGGGAACGCGAACGTTTAGAGAACTTTATTATAACCTTAACTGACCGGCATCGAAAACTATGAGGCATCGATGCGTAACAAACGGTTCTCTGCCTTGTCGCCGACAAATCTTTAACAAATGCATCGTTTCGCAACCTATTCATTTGCCAACCCACTTTTTTTTCTGTAACTACGAAAATTCAGGATTTTTATAACACTAACCTAACCTAACCTATAGGATTCCACACGACAAAATAAATCCACAATTATTTACAGTTACAGAAAAAAACGCGGGTTGTCAAATGATATAATTGTGGAATGAATTATTTGTGAAACATTGTTTATGAAACTTATGAAATAATAGGATCCCCTATCGCACCCCTGCTGCTGCATTTATAAACCACGGACAAACTTAGAATATAAAGCCCGACCAGGAAAACAAAAAACCCGCTCAGGGGGCCGAGCACGCTGCCTCAAGACAAATTTTGACACAGGGTCGGGACTTCAATTCGTCTATTTCATGTTCCAACGTAAGTATAAAGAACTTTGGTTTAAAATAAAAGCGTGTTTTAAGCAACTTAATCCCCAGGTGGCTGTCATTTTAATAATTTCATAATAATATTTGACACTAGTTCCCGTTTGACGTCATTTGACACAAGTCCCGTGGCAGCGTGCTCGGCCCACTGGGAGTGTTAAATTAATATCCAATATCCAAGAAATAGATCACACACAGTAGACACCGCACTTTGGCATTGATGGAGACTTTAAAGTTACTGTTGCCAGTTGCATAAATTAGTTCCAACAGTTTTCAACAATATGCGAAGTTTTTTATTTTTCTGGTCAGGCTTTGAACAGAGTAACAAGAAAAAGATTACCTGCTTAGTATTAAGAGGAAGACTAATTAAAATACTGTAACGTTTCAGCTGGTGGACCCTGAGACCAGCCGGACTATTCTAGAACCACACGTCACAGGGGAGCTGTGGCTGAGAGGATCACGCATGGAGGTAGGGTACCTACAGTCCATCTAACATTTTTTTTATGAGAATGCAAACTGGTTTTGGATACTCCAAGACTCATGACTGCATTAATGTCATATTACACGTCAAAATAAGTTAATTATGTACCTACATTGGGCCTCTATCGTTTGTCAGAATTGCATAGGCAATAATTTCACTTGCCCGAATTTCAAATGACATAATTTTATATGCCAAAACGATAATGAGCCATAATATTAATTTGCCATAAAGACATTTTTTCTAAAACCGTGAACTATTCAGAAATATAATAAAACAAGCCTAACCTATTGGGCTCCACACGATGGCATGTAAAAATTATCTGAAAGTTTTACGAATTCAGAAAAAATGCCTTTATGGCAAATTAATATTATGGCTCATTATCGTTTTTGGTATGTGATATTAGGGAAAATGAAGGTTATAGCCAGTGGCCATTATGGCAAATGAAATTAGTGCATATGGAATTATGAAAAATGAAAGGATACCACCTACATTATTAGGTGAATATTTACGTTTTTACGTCAGTGGTCATGAATTCCTCTAGACTGTAAAATGCTTGTTTTATCAACCATTTTTAGGAACCCGAAGTCATTGATCATATTTTGCAACTTCCTAACGCAGACTCTTTTGTACTGTTATTTTGTGATATTTCTGGGTGTAATTAAAGTGTTGCACAAGTCAAAATATTTTCAGTGCTACTACAATAACCCTAAAGCAACCGCCGAGGCATTTTCAGAGGACGGCTTCCTCAAAACCGGTGACCTGGTGTACAGAGATGAAAACAAGTACTACTTCTTCGTGGAGAGGCTCAAATTGCTACTCAAATACAAGAATTACCAGGTAAAGTGAAATATAAAATCATAATGTTTAGTCTCCGGTAATATTATCATAACAAAACTTAGACTTGAGAATATCTGACACATTTAAGCCACTGCAAGAGTCCGTTTCGAAGGAGCCAGATTATTTTAGTTAGTGCCATCCATGAAGTTTAGGGCAAAACCAAATGACAGGTAGTCTAGCTACTAGATCACCGTCGCTCATCAATCGGCTCCTGTTGGACGCTGTCACGGGCCTTAGTGTCAAATCACGTCAAACGGAAACTAGTGTCAAATATTATTATGAAATTATTAAAATGACAGGCACCAGGGGAATTAGTAAAGGACTCAAATCACACAAAACACACTGTTATTTTGAAGCTTAGTTCTTTATACATACGTTGGAATATGGAATAGACAAATTAAAGTCCCGACCCTATGTCAAAAATTTACCCGTGGCAGCGTGTTAGGCCCACTGTGTTTCTAATTTTGATTATACCTAAAGCTATTTATTTAGATTATCCCGCCCGAGATCGAGGAGGTGATTTTGTCACTGCGTGGTGTGGAACACGCGTGCGTGGTGGGCGTGCCGCACCCCGACGACGGCGAGCGCGCTGTCGCCGCCGTGCAGCGCCGCGCCGGCGCCGCCCTCACGGCCCAGGAGGTCAAGGAACACGTCGCCAGTCAGTACACGTTTTACCATTTCACCGATGAACTAAAGACCACAGGATTCAGTCTGTGACCCTACCTGAGTAACAGCAGAATACAGTCTCTAATAGAAAGACATACATAAGATCACGCCTTCGTTCCCGAAGTGGGGTAGGCAGAGCTACAGAAATACCAACACCTCTAGGGGAAGATGGGGTGGCTTCGTACACAGGGAGCATTCGTACAGTGATCATATCTTGACTATCCAACATGCTGAAGCGTTCATATTTGTATGCGTCACTGCCGCTCATATGCATAGGCTAGTACCCTTAAAAAGTGATGGCAGTGCGGCAGCAGATTTCGCCGGAAATAATTAATATGTGTTTTCGCGATCCGAAAGTAATTTTTGGTTCTCCTTTGAATACTTCCATCTCTAATAAGTTTTACTCAAATTTGATAAAATATTTTTGTGTAGTTTGTAATTAGATGCTTGACATTAATTAGTAAACAATGGTTTTGGGATTACTTTAACGGTTTTTTTTCTTTCTTATTTCTTTTCGAATCGTTCTGGTTGGGGTGCCTTCGTACAGTCAAAATGTATGTAATTTCATACTATGTACGAATGCACCCCATGTATGTTAAAAAAATGCGTTTCAAGAATAATTATAATTACAAAACCAGGTGAGTAAGATATGCCTGAAAGGTGACTGAAACAGGTGAGATAGCTGAAAATCCAATGAATCCTGGGGAAAAACGAATAGTGTACGAAGCCACCCCACGTGTGGGGTGCATTCGTACGATTCCCACTTTTTGGGAAAACCATTATATCTTGACACAGTTGCTTTGTATCCAAACTGAAATACACAATTATTATAGCCAAATAAGTGAGTGATACAGTAGCATTCATCTCATTTTAAAACAGCGGTTAGTTTTTTTTTAACAATTCTTAAAGTAAAAAGTGTACGAAGCCACCCCATCTTCCCCTAAAGATACTTGTTTATATATATATTTTATTTTTATGTTAAGGAGAAGGCACAGGACACTCAGGCCACCTGATGGTAAGTGAAATCTGAGACCCATAGACATTTGAATTCTCAAGATTATAATCCTAAGACCTCAAATGCGCTGCCAACCCCGAGGACTAAGATGGAATGCCTCTCTCTGTTGTAATTTCACCGGTTGTCTTATCCCCACACCGGAACACAACAATGCGAATGTGTTGTTGGCCTAGTTGGGAGTGACCCTGTCTCCGAAGCCAGCGGTTCTGGGTTCAAATCCCGGTAAGGGCAGATATTTGTGTGATGAGCGCGAATATTTGTTCCTGAGGCTTGGATGTTTTCTATGTATTTAAGTATTTATTTCTCTATATAAGTATGTTTATCGTTGTCTAGTACCCATAGTACAAGCCTAGAGCTTAGTTTGGGACTAGGTCAATTTGTGTGAGATTGTCCCCTGATATTTATTTATTTAATTCTGTTACTACATTTTGCACAATCAGACCAAGAAGTTTACTACTGTATTAGTGACAGGTTGCAAGCCCATCGCCTAATAGTACTACAAGCCTTTATTCTCTTAGTCGCCTCTTACGACATCCACAGGAAGACATGGAGTGGCACTATTCTAACCCGGCAACCACATTGAAACAGGTACTGCACGACTGACTGGCACTGAATAGGAAGAAAGACTAATTCAAATTTAAAAATCAAAGTCATGATGCCAATTGAACTCCGAATAGCGGCCTTTAAACACTTTTTTACCTCAGCACCTCTAAAACGCTGGTTTTGCAGCTTAAAGACAGTAAAATTCTATACCACACGCGACACGCTAGCTTAGTTGGTAGTGACCCTGCCTTCGAAGCTAGGGGTCCTGGGTTCAAATCCCGGTAAGGGCAGATATTTGTGTGATGAGCACGAATACTTGTTCCTGAGTCTTGGATGTTTTCTATGTATTTCTCTATTATTTTATTTCTATGTATTTTATCGCAGGTCATCTATCCGTGCCGAAGCACCTCCACGGCGGCGTAGTTTTCGTCGACGAGCTGCCGCTGACTTCTACTGGAAAAATTGCCCGCAGCAAAGTCAAGGAAATGGTTCTACAAGCTGAAAGAGAATAAATACGTTAAGCATCATACATAATATCACGCCTTCATTCTCAGAGTGGGGTAGGCAGAGCTACAGAAATACCATCAACTCTAAAAAGACTTCTTTATAATCCTGTAACCACATTTTGCACAATCAGATCAAGAAGTTTACTAGTGTATTAGTGACAGGTTGCAAGCCCATCGCCTAACAGTACTACAAGCCTTTATTCCCTGAGTTGCCTCTTACGACATCCACGGGAAGACATGGAGTGGCACTATTCTAACCCGGCAACCACACGGGCGAAATCAATAAATCTTTATTTAATATTAACGTTTTAATTCTTCTCCCCTCCACTTAATAATGTTATTTTGAATCCACGAAAAGGTATTCTGTCATTTCACCTTTAAACGTTTTACAAACTGATTCATTTCACAAACATATATCATTTCTGTGATAGGTAAGTTTTATAAAAGTCCTGGAATATTAACAGTTTCGGAAAAAAGAAGCTTGCCAAATGATATGTTTGTGAAACGATTCACTTTGTGAAATGTTTTTTGGTAAAACATTAGTGAACCCCACGAAACACATAAATGAACTTAAAGTATGTTGAAGGATTATGTCGTCGTAGATTGAACAACAATGACTACCCGCGAGATAATAATCTACCTGCATCAAAGCATACATAGCATCACGCCTTCATTCCCAGAGTGGGGTAGGCAGAGCCACAGAAATACCACAACAACTATAAAAATTACTTCTTGATAATTCTGTAACAACATTTTACACCATCAGGCCAAGAAGTTTACTACTGTATTAGTGATAGGTTGCAAGCGAGATCGTATCACAATAAAAAAAGTTCAAAATACATAATGGGTCGATTAAAGTGTTTATACCTACTAAAATCATCTAAAACGGCGGCGGCTCCAAATTGATTTTTATGTTTGTAGTAAGTATGTACTTAACGGCTTCGGAACCCTACACTGAGCATGGTGCGACATGCTCTTGCCCGGTTTTATTTTATATTACAATATATATATATATATATATATATATGTATATATATTATACATATAACAATAATCGATTGCCCCACAAGCACAGCTTAATGCTTTCGTTTAAATAATAAATAAATAAATAAATATTAGGGGACAATCTCACACAATTTGACCTAGTCCCAAACTATGCTCTAGGCTTATACTATGGGTACTAGACAACGATAAACATACTTATTAAGAGAAAAAAAAAACTTAAATACATAGAAAACATCCAAGACTCAGGAACAAATAGTATTCGCGCTCATCACACAAATATCTGCCCTTACCGGGATTTGAACGCAGGACCGCTGGCTTCGGAGGCAGGGTCACTACCAACTAGGCCACCGTATCGTTTGTTTGTTTGTTTTGGTTTATGACTGTAGGGAAGCGAAAGTTGGACTAACATATGTTTGGACCGGTGCACCTGACGTTCCATTGTCTCTGCCTACCCCATTAGGAGACAGGCGTAAAGGTATGTATGTATGTGTACGTAGCTTGCCCCATTGTTTCGATGGCATTTTTTTCATACATTAAAAACCTGTAAAAGATAATAATTATGCTATGCTAAATGACATTGAAGTCCGCCCCACTAATTAATTTTTCATACATTCACGCCACTTATTTTTTTTTTATGGCATTGAGAAGGCAAGCAAGCACACAGGCCACCTGACGATAAGTGAAAACTGTAACCCATAGACATTCGCATTCTTAAGACTGCAAATGCGTTGCCAACCCTGAGGACTAAGATGGAATGCCTCTATGCTAGTTATTACACCGGCTGTCTTATTCTCAAAACCGGAACACAACAATGCGAACACTGCTGTTTGGCGGTATTTTACTTAGATTGAGACTTTGTACAATGACGGAACACATGCACTCAGTCATAATGTCACAATTATCGCAAGTCATAACGTATTGTAAGAAACAGCTACTTTTTCAGGACTTTTTCAATCAAACCGAACCTGACCTAGCCTTATCTCCACGCAAGATGTTTAAAAAGTACAAAATGTTTACGGTTCTAGAGATATAAAAAATATGACTACCAATGATTATGTCAAGAAAATAACTGACTGATGACTAAACATAATTAGGGGAAACAATAGACTCCCCTAGCAATGACTTTTTTCACCAAACATGACCTCCTGGATCCCCAGGCTTTCGCTAAAACCACCAAATATAAAAAGCCCTATTGAAAGTCGACAAGTTTACAATACAAATAAATAATAATCACAGGACAATCTCACACAAATTGACCTAGTCCCAAACTAAGCTCTAGGCTTGTACTATGGGTACTAGACAACGATAAACTTACTTATATAGAGAGATATATACTTAAATACGAGTACATAGAAAACATCCAAGACTCAGGAACGAATACCCGTGCTCATCACACAAATATCTGAATATAACTTAAACACGAAGATTAAAACGAATAAAATTGCACATAACGAAATAAGATTTCTAGGTTGAGATATAAGGTTTCTTCGTAGTAGTAGACGATATAGGTAGCTTGCAACCACGCCACGTCAATATGCAAGCTGGGCGGGCGCATCTTCATGAAAAAAAATGACGCCAGCCCGTCGCATTTTTAGAGTTCCGTACCACAAAAGGAAAAACGGAACCCTTATAGAATCAATTTGTTGTCTATCCGTCGTCCGTCTGTCTGTCAAGACCCTTTATCTCGGGAGCACGTGGAGGTATCGAGTTGAAATTAAAATCATTATACTCAGATCTACAGTCCCTTGAAGCTGTGAAATCCCTTCGCAAAATTTATATATTTAGACATTCTAAAGAGAATCAAAATTTTACAGGGTACTTCCCATACACCTAGAATCCTGAAATTTGGTAAGAAGGAAGGTCTTACAGTTTTATAAGTTACCAGCGACCCGCCCTCGCTTCGCTCCGGGTTAAAGTATTATATATATAAACATTCCTCTTGAATCTCTCTATGTATTAAAAAAAACCGCATCAAAATCCGTTGCGTAGTTTTCAAGATCTAAGAATACATAGGGACAGACAGCGGGGAGCGACTTTGTTTTATACTATGTAGTGATATTTACTACTAACTACACACTAATGGTGACCTATGTCAATTTATGGAGACCAAAGTTTTTCAACGGCAAAGTCAAGTTTGTCCCTCAATACAATTTTAAATTCGTATAATCAGGCCAAGAAGTTAGTGATAAGTTACAAGTTAGTGACAGGTTGCAAGCCCATCGCCTAACAGTAATACAAGCCCTTATTCCCTTAGTCGCCTCTCACGACATCCACGGGAAGACATGGAGTGGCACTATTCTAACCCAGCAACCAGACGGAATATTATAAACAAGTCTTTTTAGTTGTTGTTATGTGTAAGTTGGAAGGGAACCCTCGGTG
Organism: Acleris holmiana; assembly: GCA_949316455.1. Classification (NCBI taxonomy): domain Eukaryota; kingdom Metazoa; phylum Arthropoda; class Insecta; order Lepidoptera; family Tortricidae; genus Acleris; species Acleris holmiana. The sequence continues at coordinate 15,485,339 of OX438783.1, forward strand.
CACGAGTCCGACTCGCACATAAGACTTTTTTCAAATACAACGCAACCTTGGTACGTCAATTTGAACCACGGGGCGTGCCTTTGTGTATTGGAAATATTTACGTCAAGTTCCGTACACCCCGAATAAATTTTGGCGATATCAACATATCGTGATATTTTGTGACGTACGATTTTAAACTCAAACGTGAAGAGAAATAAGTTAAATTCGCACACCACGAAATATAAGATACGAGGTTTTTTTTCGAAGTAGTGACGATATCTAACCGTATAATTTTAGGAAATCCGTGAATATAGCTTACTTTACTACATCGCCTTGAAAATCCAGTCTCAGAGACGATTTCGAGCGCGCAGGTCGCCGAGGACGCAAAAAGGTTAGTTTTTTTTTTAATACTCGTAAGCTTTTCTCTAATACCAGGATTATTCAATACTTACCTAAAGTTTTAGTGGCGGTAAGACTCTGTGCAGGGTCCGTCCGGATCACTACCACCAATTTATCCTAATACCTACCGCCAAGCAACAGTGTTCGCATTGCTGAGTTCCGGTGTGGGGATAAGACAACCGGTGAAATCACTAGCATAGAGGCATTCCAGATGATGGAGACAGAAGAAGGACATAGGAACTCGCTCATAGTAGATCCCTCTCTCTCTCTCTCTCTCTCTCTCTTTAATTTAAAAGCCATGATCTTGTCGGAGGAGTGATCGCCAACCGCTCCGGTCCTCCGTCAAATGCTTGAGTTTCTGGTACGACCCAATCTTAACCTTTTCTTTTATCTGCTCAAAGTAATTTCGTTTTAAGGAAGAGCTCGTGTCGTAGCAGGTGTCCCATCATAGCCCCTCTTCTATTTTCTATTGTTGCTAGTAAATTTCTACTTTCTCTTATTCTATTCGGGTCATACACATTCTTAAAAACAAAAGTTGTCTCTCCTGTGGTCAATAGTTAAGAGTCTAAAGCAGTCCTGACGGCGTTTCTGCGGGAATGGGCTTAGCCAGAAAATTAGGCCTTAAAAACGTTAACTTTAGGTGTGTCCACAGGAAAGATGGTAACCTAAATCTGTGTATGATCCATTCAGCACTATTGATAGTGAGTTTAATATCGTTCATTCAATAGTGACTTTAATATCATTCGTCTATTCTGCCGTCCTAATTCAAAACAATTTCTTAGATAAATCCAAATAAATTTAAGTATTTAATTAATTTTTATTGTTTTTTTATTTCAAAGAATCCTACAAATCGATATTGTTTTAAACATGCAGTGAATTAAAACCTATTATCCGTTTCTCAAAACCTGTGAAACTGACAGGCGGCTTTTTGAATTAGAACGGTAGTGATAGTGAGTTTAATATCAGTATTATGTGTTTTAGAGGAGTTTAATTTTAAAATATTGTTTTTAGAAAACCCATGCTCTGTCTCTATCTGTTGGCGCTGCTGGTCCTAGCAGTGCTGGTCATCCAGCAGGACTGGCGGCGAAGGAACAGGGCTCAGCTGGAGCTGGCGGCCAAGGTCCCTGGCCCCCCGACCTTGCCGCTCTTTGGCAATGCCTTTCTGTTTGCAAAGAAACCAAGCGGTAAGTTCAAATAACTAATTAATAATTTAATTAATAAACCGAGCAAGAGCATTTTGGACGGGTCGTACCTTTCAGTTAAATAATACAAACATAAAAAAACAACAAGTAGGTCATAAGCTCATAAGTAATTAATGTTAGATAAGGCAATTTCTTAGGGATAACTCTATTATCCCTAAGAAGAAGAAGAAGAAGAAAAGTGCCTTATCTACCATTTCTAAACACTCGTCATTCAGAATTATACTAGATTCTACCGGTCTGACAAAGTGAACCCACACATTTAGTTTTCTTAGCATTGAGTAGCAAATGTTGACTAGTAAACCAATTAAGTTCTTTACCTAGCGTTGCGTTTATCATACTGTAATCGACGGATTTTCGGTTAACCTCAAAAATTAATGATGTATCATTGAAAAAAGCAAAGTATCAGAAATTTTATCTACCGAAGGTGGTAAGTCATTAATATAAACCAAAAATAAGAAAGGACATAAAATATATAGGGCCTAAATATAGAGGACCTAAATATAGAGCCCTGAGGAACACCTAACGTAACCTAACTAACTTCTGCTTCAATAGACTTCGGTTTACAACAACTGTTTTTGTTCTATCACTAAGATATGAAGACATTAGACTTGGAGAATTATTTGACAAACCATATTTTAATTTAATTATAAAAGTCACGTGATCGACGCAATCGAATCACACAAGATTTCTCCCTAATGTTATATTGTATTTAATGGGTACAGATGCTGCATCAGTTGTGGTTCGTCCTCTGGTGAGGCCGAACTGATTACCTACTGTTAAGCAATTTATTTCTATTGAAGTGACCTAACATTTTCTTTCAACGTTCACTTCTCAAAAACTTTACACAAATAAAGAAAGAAAGAAAGCTACAGTTAGAATAGAAATGGGACGGGTTCGTTATCTTGCCCGATTTAAAAAGAGGTATGACTTTACTATATTTCATAACATTTGGAAAGACCCCCTGTAAAAATCCCTAACTTACAAAGTTCTTCAGGATATAAATTGGTCTTGAATGAAAGTGGACTGTAGTTTTAGCTGGTATAATTCGGAATACAAATATTGAAAAAATCGGTTACAGTCGTTAAGACAAAGGGGGTGAGAAGCCAAGATGACGAATACAATTTTGAAAGCTTCAACTGTCTCTCATTTTGACCGTTACAAATGTTGCTAGGAATAAATTACTATACAATCCTTTTTACGTAAGCAAAAATGAGATTTAAAAATATATTGAATTAGTAATTAAATTGATTATTATTTGATTTGAATTACGATTGTAAATATTGTGCAGAATACCTTTTCTTTGTAAAGAAATCAATTAATGTAATAAATTATATAAATAAGAATTTACGGTTTAAAAATTAATTATTTTTAAACGATTCTGAACACCCCCTCTAAAATGAAATTATTGTAGTTAAAGCTAAGTAAGGTGCAACATATCTATGACATGATGGATGACTTTAACAGGTGTTTCCCATAAATCTACGTTTTTATTTAAATCTAGCGATTTACCTTATGGTCCGACATGCACTTGTCCGGTTTTTTATCTTGCAATTGGCTCCCTTTTTATTCAATAAAATCGTCACGAGGTCTTTCTAAATTTTCAGAACAAATGATATTGATAAGCCGTTTAGTGAAGCAATACGGACAATACGTGAGGTTCTGGTTGGGCCTGGAGCTAAATATAGTCGTTTCGAATCCAGAAGACATAAAGGTACGTTTAGTATAACTCCCGCCCTCAATCAGCGAGCTCCTACTTTGGCTGATTTACCGCCTGTTTCAAAATCGCCAAGTAAAGCATAACTGTCAAATTTTAATAGCTCTTTCCCTTCCTTATACTTGAAAATAGACAAAAAGAGGGCTATCTTTATTTGACAGATAAATTTACTTGTCAATTGTGAAACAGATCCTTACTCATAACATGAGTTACCAATTTAATCATTATGTAAAATTAAATTGTATTGTTAGTAAACAAACCCCTCACTAGTTTATAAGTTGATGTACCCACCAGGGTCCATAAAGATCTCATTAGTCATTCATTACACTCATTACCTTATAAGTACTCCTAAATTACCTGTATTTATTCTGTCTAAATTATGAAAGCAACAAATAATTGAGTATTGAGATTGTTTGATGAAGAAATCGGATGGTTCTTCACTTGCGCGTTTGCGTATTTGGGACATTCAATAATACATCGCAACGTGTAGACGGTATAGTGGTTAAAATGTTGACATATTTGTCTATCTGACAACTAAACACAATAGTAAATACGCCTTACTGCGTCATTGTTATTTTTTTACTTGCGTCAAAAAAGCCAAATATATATGCAAATACGCAAAAAAAAAAGTAAAATTTATGAAAGAACTGTCAGTCAAGTTAATCGGGGCGGATTCCGGTAACCTTCGGGGAGGGAAGATGGCCGATTGAAACATGCCCGGCTTTTACTTTTGATTTATTCTGTTTACTGATTTACTCTATTCACTTGACATTGGCGAAATCACTGTGTGGACCGCCATTAATTAAAAAAGAAAAAGAAGTTAATCGGCGTCTCTGGCGACCACCGACAAGGATCCTTTTTTGCTCAACGTCAGTCGTTGTATGTGAACGGGAATATCATCAATAAGAAAATATACCAAGGTGTAAATGTGAAACAATATTTATTATGTGACCAATATACTTTTTATAAAATTAACAACTGCTAATTATATTATTTTTACAATACTTTATGCCTATACTAGCCATAAAAAGTACTAATAGATGATTATTATTATAATAGTCATAATAGCACATTTTGATTATAATGATCATAATTGTTTTATAGTAACGATCAAGTAATAACAAAAAAAATGCAATCAATGTAAAACCGTACGTCATTGGTTAACGCTGCATAAATATTGATTCTGCTAAGGCAGTGTCATCATGGTTATCTATAATGGTTCTATGATAGAATCTTGCAAAGGTTGTTGAGTTTCTACTCCAGCTAGCCATGTTACGAATGACGTCGAGGCTTACGCCGCGTGAGTGCGCGCGCGACGTGGACGCATGCCGCGTGCTGTGCGCGCCGAACACGGCTGTGTCCACACCGCACTCGCCCAGCGTGCGCTTGATCCAGCGGCTAAGCGTCTGGGACCCAACTGATTTATGAGGTTTTCTAATTCCAATGAATAGTGTGTCAGATGATCTAATTAATGAAGTTCGTTCTATGTAGCAAATAAGAGTAGAAGCTGGGCATATTGCTGGTTTTTCAGCGAAAAATGGTAAATGTAATATGGGATATTTGCATCCTGGCCTGGTTGTTTTTAAAATATCCGGTATTTTTATTGTTATGCGCTGTGAAATATTATGAATCATACTGATTTTAATTTTAGACAAAGTCTGGATACGTTGTGCAGTTGACAGGGCTAATAAAGTGACGGTTTTAATGGTTAGTTTATCAAAAGGTAAATTATCATTAGGGTACCAGGTGTTCAATGTATCCAATACAAGATTAGTATCCCACGTAGCGTTGTATTTAGGTTGTGGTGGATTCAGTCGAAACACCCCTTTTAAAAATCTTTTTAATCTATCGTCACTAGTAAGTACTGGACCTAATACAAGGGAAAGAGCCGATCTGCATGAATTTAGTGTTCCGTATTGGCAGCCATTGTTGAATAGTTGAGTTAAGAAATAAATAACTGCTGGAACAGACGCCTCATAAATATTAATAGAATTAGTTTTGCAGAATACCCACCATTTTTTTAAACAAACATCGTACTGTTTAATGGAGTTAGATGATAAAGATGCTAACATAATTTCTAAAGATGACTTTGGTAAGCCTCTCCTGGACAATGCGATCCGGATAATATGCCTGCCTCCAGGGTAATCGACTTCCGTATCCGCTGGGAGCTGAAATGAAACAACAAAACATTGTTTTTCGGGGAAAAAGTTATAGTTTCCGAAATAAGAAGAGACCTAAATAGTGGGTACCATGGCTGAGTTGGCCAACAGGGTACAACCATGATGCCTCGTGCTTTATCTGTAATTATTTTTCGTAAAGCTTTCAGTATTACAGAAAAAGGGAGAAAAGCATAAAAATAATAGTTTGACCACGACACGGTAAATGAATCTATGGCGAGTGCTTCTGGATCTCGGTGCTATGAAATATACATATGTGGCACATTTTTTGTTGATGCGACTGGCAAACAAGTCAATTTCAGGAATCCCAAATGACCGAGTGAGAACGTCAAAAGCCCAAGGAGATAACTCCCATTCTATGTCAGGGTGTGTCCTCCGTGATTCAAAATCTGCAATTATGTTGTCACTAGATTTTATATACGAGGCTACAATAGTGTTTTTAATTTCACACCAGTTCCAAATATCGCGTGTAATTTGTGTGAGGTGCGGGTATTGTATACCGCCCATTCTGTTTATATATGCTAATGCAGTGGAGTTGTCGATTCGTAATAGAATTTGAGAATCGAAGGAATTTCGTGCAAAAACTTTTAAAGCGATAAAGGCTGCAAGCAGCTCAAGGTAGTTTATGTGCCAAGTCCGTTCAACACTCGACCACTGACCGCTAGCAGTCTGACCATTACACGCGGCCCCCCACCCACTCGTTGAGGCGTCAGAAAAAATCTCCATTTGATAGTCATCAGTTCGAATTCTGCGGACTGAATGGTCTATATTATGTAGCCACCAGCTAAAGTCTGGTTGAAGGGAATCTGATAACGTCATGAATTGATTATAATCATCGTGATCTTTCAAGTTGAGATATTTCCAACGCTCCATCTCTTTCGTGTGTAACCACCCATATTCGACGGCTGGGCAACAGGATACAAGCGAGCCTAATAATTGCGCAAATTCCCTAATTTTACAACGTTTCAATTTTGAAAAATATTCTAGCTGTGCCCTTACTCTTAACCTTTTATCAGCAGGTAAACAGAGCTGAAGATTATGAGAATCCAAAATCGTTGACGGTGTTAAAACACTCTTTTGTTCGTTGATTATAAAACCAAGTGAAATTAATAACATTTTGGTTATATCTATATTATTTAGACATTGATGATAAGAATTTTGTAGCCTTCCACCCAGGAGAGTACAGTATGGTCATTGGTAATGAGGCTCCATTGATAATAGAACTGAGATAAGCGGCCGGCATACTTAACTGTGTCTATCGGCGACGAGGGTACGTCGCGGGATGAACTTGCGATGACATCCTCGATGAGCGCGCATGCGGCGGTCTGTGCGGCGGTGGGGGGTGGTACGGCGGGGGGTGGTGCGGCGCGCGCGCTGCGGCAGGCTCGCGGCTCCGCGGCGCTTGCGGCGCCGGCCCCGCTGGCAGCCTGCGCGCCACGGGGGGAGGCCTGCGGTTTAAAAAAAGCCTTGGTCCTGGTCCTTGGTATTATATTTAGTATTGGAGCTTAATTCAGCTTTTAGTTCAACGCCTGACTTATTTACCGCCCTCGCCGACTTTAATGTCTCAGACAAATTTTCACCGAATAAATATGAGTCAATCTTAGTATTTTTTATATGCTCCTTCAAGTCATTCTTCAAACCAAATAAAATGAAATTTCTTCTAGTGACTGAATCGGCGTGTTGTAAGTCACACAAAAGTCTACCGATGTCCATTAATTTCTGTAAAAGTTCATGGTTTCTCGGTTTTGAATTCAAATCGTTATTTATGATGTAGCTTAAACAAGCTATTGCGCTTGATAATTGTTTTTGCTTTCCTTCGATTCCCTTATCACGTTTCATGGCGGCCTCGCCACCTGCAGCTTTAATTTCCGGGTTCATCTTAGGAGCATTTAATTGAACACAATTGGTCGGTAATAAGTATTTGGAAATTAATTCCTTACGAATATCTTTACTTAGACCCTCTTGAGCTATGTGCAAAAGACGACTTGATAGCTCGTTGCGAATTTCCGGTCCAAATTTTTCATTGCACGATGGGTCAATGCCTAGAATTTCTAGGGCCTCGGTGTCCAAGTCATCTAAGTCTTTAGATTGCTCCGCGGGAGCTTCCTCAATCGAGGTGCTAGGGCCTGGCTGAGGGCCAATCCGCTGGGGTTCCGTGGCTTCAATATTAATATTGTAATCCTCTGGTCATGGTATTAACCAATCATCTGGTCGTAACGCGGGGGTGTCTGTGAAATATCATAGACCAATTAACGCGTTGTTGCAAAAAAAAAAAAAAAAAGGTTAAATCATTTAGGTTAGGTTACAATCCCCATTGGAAGGAACGCAAACCTTTATTTAATGCGTCGAATCAGTCCCAGCGACTGTTCAGGTTGCATAGAAACATCGACACGTAAATACGTGAATACATTTTATAACTTAATAGTTTTACATCGGGTACCTACCCGAGCCACGGTCCTGGTCGGCAACCATGATGTTGTCCTCGGCAGTTGTGATGTTGTCCTCGGCATCAGGTGTTTCTAACTCATTATTCCGCTCGTTATTGCCACTATTTTGACGCTCACAAATTTTACGTTCTAACTTTTTTATTTTATTTTTATAATGCTCAATATCGCCTGACTTAGAACGTTTACGTTTTGGCATGATGTATGGAGAAGAGAAGAATTTATGCGAGAACAATCAATACGTGTTGAGTGGTTGAGCACTTAAATGCGAATGGCTGGCGACGGATTGCCCAGGGCGGAGCTAGCACCTACCTACCCTTAAAAATATACTATATCTCTAAACTAAGTGCAGGAGTGGTAGCAAGTATGCGATACTACAAGTATATAAATAACTATAGTAGGTACTAATCTCGAGGACGAGGCGCGAAGTATAATAAAATATTTTACCTTTGCTTTACACGTACAGTCAACAGCAAAAGTAGATGATCATTATAGTGCTTTATCGCACTAACTGAACATTACTACGAAAGTAAAAGTTGGCATAGATGTGGCAAAGTAGTGAAAGTGACAAGACTGACTAGGTACTAAAATAATCATTTACTTTTGGTGGTGACTATATTATGTATAGCTCAGTATGCAGGTATTTTTGCCCTTCAAAAGGTGGTATTGAAAATGTTTTATGGTATTGCTTAAGTATATATAGCCTAGTCATGAAAAATTGCCATGTCATGAAAAGTCAACTGTTGAAGCATTATGTATAAAATAACAAATTTTGGCCCCTTCAATTCCAGATGGCGGCTAACGCTGTGACCCCTCTTGGTCGTTTTTTTTTATTTTTCATGACTAGCCTATATTTAAGCAATATAAATTAGAACATTTTCTACACCACATTTTGTAGGGAAAAATCTCCTATTTGTCCCCACTGATTGGATTAACACGGTACGGGAGGTATATACACGCAAAAAAAAAAAACGGAGTTGGAAGCAAACTTGATCTGGCAAAGGTATTGTGTCTCCTGATTCCTATCTTATGTTTCAGATGCTTCTAAGCAGTCGGAAGGTAAATCAGAAAGGGCCCGTGTACGAGTATTTAAAGGCGTTGTTTGGTTCAGGATTACTAACCGGAGGTAAGCCAGCCACTCGTGAATAGAATTTGACAATAGGTCTCTTTGAGCATGGTAGTAGGTGGGAACTTGTGCGGGATTCGTTTGACGCATACCTACACCTTTTCACTTGCAAATATTGCCTAAGAATTCCATTTAAGAGACGTAAAAGTCGACTACAAAGAGATGTATGCTTTTGGTCCTTATTTATTTAATAACTAGCAACCCGCCAGCGGATACGCACAATTTTTTTTCTGTCATGTCACTTAGTTGTATGAAAAACAGATATTGGCTGATTTTCAGACCTACTCGATATGCACACAGAATCGGTCGGAGTATGATTGCTAGCACAAAAAAGTGAGTGCACACAAAGAAAAGAAAACAGAAAGTAAAGAATTAAACATATGGATTCAGGCAATGGCGTATATTTTTCAACATTATTGGCCAGCGATCAGCAAATACGAGTACGTCGCCATGCTGGATCGACGAGATTGTTAAACAACGCTAGTAGCGCTAGCCGTGGGAGAGTTGTTAGCTCTACGAGTAACCAAGACGCGTTCACTAACTAGCGTTTCTATTCGTTTGGTTTTGAAACCAATCGCGTCACTTTTCGTATGACGTGATCAACCAGTGACGTGATTGGTTTAGCTATATCTACGTATATACGTATCTGCATACATACTTATCTATATACATACGCATCTACACACATACGTATGTAGTACTAGCGACCCGACAGCGGCTTCGCCCGCTGCAATTTTTTTTTCTTGACAATTTTATTTTTATTTTTGTCGTTTTTTTTAATAAAAAGTATCCTATGATACTTCTAGTACCTCCTAGATTATGTGTACAAAGTTTCATGATGATTCGTCAAGTAGTTTTTGCGTGAAAGCGTAACAAACATCCACGCTTTCACATTGTACAGTCAAGGTCATAAATATGTATACACTTTAGTACCTTGTCACTTTAATCGCTGTGACAATTTCATATGGCAGTTGAAACATGACGTTAAATAGACAAGGTACTAAAGTGTATACATATTTATAACCTTGACTGTACACAACGCAGATATTCAAATACAATATTTACAATATAGGAATAGATCCATTCCTATATTGTAAATATTGTATTTGAATTCCTCGAGGAATGCAAAGGCGAAATTTACCCCTCTTAGGGATCTCTTCCAGCTAACCGTTGGGTAATTGAGGAAAATAAGAAAGCAGGCAGTGGCCACGAGTAGACATGAGTACAAAAACAAAGTCTGGTATAGTATTGTCATTGGGTGGTCTTGAACACATAAAATCAAATAAATGCTAATGCGATTTTGATGACAATTAATAAATAAATAAATATCAGGGGACAATCTCACACAAATTGACCTAGTCCCAAACTAAGCTCTAGGCTTGTACTATGGGTACTAGACAACGATAAACATACTTAATAATAATAATATCACGGGACAATGTCACACAAATTGACCAAGTCCCAAACTAAGCTCTAGGCTTGTGCTATGGGTACTAGACAACGATAAACATACTTATATAGAGAAATACATACTTAAATACATAGAAAACATCCAAGACTCAGGAACAAATACTCGTGCTCATCACACAAATATCTGCCCTTACCGGGATTTGAACCCAGGACCGCTAGCTTCGAAGGCAGGGTCACTCCCAACTAGGCTAGCGTGTCGTCAAACACGCACACTTATATAGATAAATACATTCTTAAATATATAGTTATAGAAAACATCTAAGACTCAGCAAGAAATATTCGCGCTCATCACACAAATATCTGTCCTTACCGGGATTTGAACCCAGGACCGCTTGCTTTGGAGGCAGAGTCACTCCCAACTTGGCCAACGTGTCGTCAAATTTACGGTACTATCAAGCTAATACGATGATGGAGAGGGAATGTGGCCATGGAAACTCCTCAAATAAAAAAAGAAGTAGAAAGTAGATCAATGAAGTTTTTTTAAACTTATTTTTTTACTTATATCGAGTTTATCACTTGTGTTAGAATAACGCAGTCGGCAACAAACGAGTGTCATTAGAATCATTTTTTCATGCGTATCCACCAGGCGGCGAGGCCCGTTTGACTTATCCATAAAAACCTTATTCGCAGGAAGGATGTGGCATTTTAATCGAAAAGTTATGACCCCTTCATACAGCAAGAGGTCTGTCCAGCAGTTCTCCCAGGTCTTCAATGAGGAGGCGGTAGCGATGGCGGAGGCTTTGAGCCGTAAGGATCCAAAGCAAACGTTCAACATCTACCAAGACGCCGTCGATTGCTGCACGCAATGCGTTTGTCGTGAGTTTCAAATTGAGGTAGTTAAATTACATTACATCACGCCTTCATTCCCAGAGTTGGGTAGGCAGAGCTACAGAAATACCAACAGCTCTAAAAAGTACTGTTTATAATTCTGTAACCACATTTTGCACAATCAAGAAGTTTACTAGTGTATTAGTGACACGTTGCAAGCCCATCGCCTAACAGTACTACAAGACCTTTTTGCCTTCTCCCTGATAGGATAAATCGCAGTATCTTAGACAAAACTCCTGTAGCCAATGCAACCTTATTACTAGTATTGAATCTGCTTTGGCTATTGAATTTGAGATACTGCCTATTGGATTTTGAGGGCAGCCTTATAGTCGCCTCTCTCATACGTATAAGTTTTATCTGCCGCCAAGCAGAAGTGTGCAGTGTTAGCATTGTTGTGAACTGAGTGAATAAGTATAGTAAATAGGAAGGTCCGCCTTTGTATGGGAAATAATCAAAGTGCAGTTAAGAGTACCGGCACCTGATTATTTCAGTTCATTTCAAGGATAAAGCGCTGCTCAACGACCTCAAAGTGTGCATATCCAGATTGCGAATATTCAAAAACCGAGATGTATCCGGAATTTAGCTGTTGAACATTTTTGTGTAATTGAACATTATCTATTATAACTTCGAAATACTAGTTTTTATCGTGTAAGAAACTTCCTTATTTTAGGACTTTGGCACTCACTAACTAGTACATAAACTATATTAATCCTAGTCTAATGAAAAAATGCTTTTAAGGCATTTTATTCAATACTTTATAAAATGTTAATGTCCTTTGAGCGTTTTGCACTTAAACTAGAAAGCTATGGTTATAGTAATAAGGTAGTAGGAAGTAATAAATTACTGGGGTGGCCTGGTCAAAAAGCAACAAAAAATATTTTGGACCAACAATGTAGGCCTACCATGTTAGTCACCGTTTGTTTTCTTGGGATTACAAACGTCCCTTGGCCGTAGGCCCTTCCTTGCCATCAGGTGGCGGCCTATGTGGTGGGTAGCCATCCCCATGCCATGAAAAAGTGCATTTAAAAACCAGTTGCATTCAAAGGGATCGTTAGAAAAGTAGCTACCACGAAACGCTTACCATTATATTAGACGTCATGTAATTTCCAAGCAAAACGGCTGAAAGTTATTTTTGACGACTTCTGATAACGCTTAATTTAATCCCTTGACACGTCAACCTGTCACTCGCATCTTATATCAAGCTAAGGCTATAAGAACGCGTAAAATGTTATTTTCATTTCATCTCGTATTTTGCAGAAACGCTATTTGGCTTAACGAAAGGAGAAACGAAGAATCTGAAATATCTTGATGAAGTGGTTGAAGAAACTCTAAGGTATGTTACGTGAGAGAATCAAAACGAATTTTAGGAAATGCTTCTGATTATCAAATAAGTTGAGAAAATAGTAACGTTGAAATGGTACGAAATACACATTAAATTATCGAGATGGATTACTTCATATTTGTGCACCTCTGGTTTTGTTTCCGATGCTTACCGTGTTCCGCAGGGATCTCATTTTATTAATAGTTTAATGAATAACTTACTACTTTTACTTTTCAGTATACACAGTTTACTTTACTCTAAGGCGACCAAGTGGTGGTTCCACATACCTCTCATATTTAGGCTTCTAGGAGGAATGAAAACACAAAATTATTACGACAATCTGATCAAAAACTTTAGTAAAGAGTTAGTGGAAAAGAGACGACCAACTTTGGAAAGGATGAACGATGAGGAAAAAAATGATTTGTGTGCACTTGATAGGTTAGTCTTATATGGAGATCTGCCGGAACAGGAGAAACTGTTGCAGATATTCACTACGTTCACAACCGTAAGTCTTTGTTTTTACCTAACTTTTGTGGTTACATACCAAGGTATCAGTATTAAAACATATCTAACTTCTTCTTCTTCTTTTAATTTAAGAGCCCTGCTCTTGTCAGGGGAGTCATTTCCAATCTTCTCTTTTCTCTGTCAGTTCCTTCAACTCTCTATATGACACGACATCCATCTTCTCCTTAATTTGGTCCATGTAGCTTCTCGTCGGTCTTCCTCTGCCTCTCTTTTTTTCAATCTTTCCCTCTATAATGTTTTTGATAAGCATGTCATGCCGCAATAAATGGCCAATTATCCCTCCTCTTCTGTTCTCCACACTCTCCAATATCCTTCTCTTCTCCTTGACCGTCGCCAATACTTCTTGATTACAGTAACATATGGTAGCTGGGTATGTAAAAAACGAATGTTAACGCGGAAACAAGTTGCATTAAGTTTTTTTTTATTTCATAGAGTCAAGAACCAGCGGGTAAGATAGCTTCTGGCGTCTTTGTTTTTCTGGCACATTTGCCAGAATGGCAGGTACGCTATGTTCTGAGAAGTTATTTTTGACTATTTATATAAACACCATAAAAATACCTTTAATACATCTATCTTTCAAAGGATAAAGTATACAATGAGATTCTGGAGCAGCTCGGCCCTGAAGATGGATTAATAAACGAAGATCAGTTGAAGCTACTAGAGAACTTAGAAGCAGTCTACAAGGAAGTAATCAGATACTTGCCCATAGGACCTTTAATTCAAAGGACTGTAGAAGAAGAAATCACTATTGACTCAGGTAAGTAAATTCATCCATCTATTCTTCCAAAAACATCTAAAACATGTAAAAGAATTCTGCCTGTTTGTCTGTCTGTCTATTTGTGACGCTTTTACGGCGAAACCGATTCCAATTAAATTTGGTATGAAGATACCAGTTGCTTCAGTCCTAGAAAAGGACATATAGGTGTTTTTGATGTCGGAAAAGAATATAGTTCCCGAGGGAATAGCGATAACAGACTACTACGTAGATGGAGTCGCGGGCAATATGAAATGAAATATGTTTATTTGTTAGATAACGCTCGGTTTACTTTTGTTCGCAATGTTCGCTGTCGAAAAGAATAATGATCTCGAACCGGTCGTTTTTATACCCAAGCTGAACATCATTCCAGTATGCCTTCTGGAATGACCGATCTACCTACTTTGCCCCACTGAGGATGACCTAGGTTGTTGGAAGGTTCAATGCATTGCTACCTCATTCATAATAATCCTCATCATAATCCTAATCATAATAAACCTCATTCATAAAGGAAGACCGATACATCCGACTACGTTTTGATTCGCGACAGGGAGTCCTTGAATAGACTAACCTAGGATGTAAGTGGTTTTTATATTTAAGACACATTTGTTTTTAGACCTTATTTTTTTCTTTACAGTATTTATGGTCCATTACGACATAGGGAAATTGCAATTTTTTTATCAAAATGTAAGAGGATTGCGCACAAAAACGAATGAAATTTTTAAGAACATATGCTGTTCTAACTATGATATTATAATTTTAACTGAGACTTGGTTAAATAATAGTATTTTCGATTCAGAAATCTTTGACAGTAGATACAATGTATATCGCCGAGATAGAGAAACTAGCGGGTTTCACTCTACCAAATCAGGAGGTGGTGTACTGATTGCTGTAAAAAAAAACATTAACTCTCAACGATTGCAACATTTGGAGAGCAAGTGCGAGGATCTTTGGGTTTGCCTCAATGTTAGAGACCAGACTGGTCACAGCCGGAAACTACACATTTGTGCAGTGTATCTTCCTCCCCCAATACAACATCATATTCTTGATCATTTTATTTTTAATACTAACAATGCTTTGGAGGTCTTGACGAATTCTGTTATAGTCGGTGATTTTAATCTGGGTAACCTGCAACTTCGTAATGATGTCTCTCTTCCATTGTCCCGATCTGCTTATGACGCAATGATGGCGGACTTTGTTTCATTGAATTCATTAACTCAATATAATAGTGTTCGCAATAACAAAGATAAAATATTGGACTTGGTACTCAGCGATATTAAGATTGAGCATCTGTCTCGGGCCTTAGAACCAATAAGTAGTCTGGATCCGTATCATCCACCTTTGGTATTTTCTGCTGATTTCTTGGCAGATGAATGCCTTCCTCGCAATGACAAAAGGACATTCAAATTCTTTAAAGCAAATTATGAGGCTATTATCGGGGACCTAGACGCAACTGATTGGGATCTGGAACTTAAGGGTAATGTGGACGATATGGTTTGGTCATTCAACAATATATTGCAAGCAACAATAAAAAAACACGTTCCACTAACAAAGCCAAGGACCAAGTCTTTCCCAATTTGGTACCCTCCCGAACTTATAAGACGGTTAAACGAAAAGAATAAATATAGAACACGCATGCGTAAATACAATAATCCACTAGATGCACTTAGCTTTGGCACTCTTAAAATCAGATGTGATTTGCTGATCAAGAGTTCTTATAAAAGGTATTTGGCAAGTCTTGAAGTCTCATTAAGGTCCAACCCAAAGTTGTTATGGTCTTTCATAAAAAAGAAAAAGAAGAACAGTACCTCGTATCCTGCGGAGATGCAATTAGGTGACAAAAAAACAACTAACGGTGGAGAAATTTGTCAATTGTTTGCTTCCCATTTTTCCGCAGTATATAATGGAGGTCCCGCGCCATCTTGTATGCCGTCTCAAATAAAATTAGCACCCTCAGTGACACTGAGTACTGTATCTTTTTGTTCGGAGCTTGTACTAAAGGCTTTAAAAAGATTGGATCCGTTTAAGGGAGCTGGCTCGGATGGAATACCGTCGTTGTTTGCAGTTCGATGTGCTGGTTCTTTGTGCTACCCTCTTTCTCTCATTTTCAATAAATCTCTGAGCTCGGGAAGGTTTCCTGCAATGTGGAAGGTGAGTCTCATAGTACCTTTGCATAAGGCAGGCAGCCCTAGCTGCGTGACAAATTATAGGCCTATAAGTATTCTACCCATATTTGGAAAGCTTTTCGAGAAGCTCTTATGTCCCTTATTTACTTGGCATTTCAAACAAGTTATATCCCCTCAACAGCATGGGTTTGTATCCTCCAGATCAACCACTACCAATTTGGTCTCCTTTGTTGAGGGCCTGGCTGAATCATTGGACACCCGAATACCCATGGACGTAGTTTATACTGACTTCAGCAAGGCCTTCGACAGAGTAGATTTTGAAATCATGCTTCAGAAACTCTCAGCCTATGGCATCCATGGAAGTCTATTGAATTGGTTCAGATCATATCTCCATGGCCGTTCTTGTAGGGTGGTTCTAAACGGATTCAGCTCTGATGCATATGCTGCACTATCAGGCGTACCACAAGGGTCTCATCTGGGACCCATTTTATTTAACATATTCATTAATGATGTGGTTGACTGTTTCTTGCATTCGTCTACTTACCTGTTTGCCGATGATCTTAAACTCACCCGACCCATAACAACTACCGACGATGTGCTGTTGCTTCAGGCCGACATAGACAGACTAGTCCAATGGTGCTACAATAACGGCATGACTCTTAACGCTGATAAATGCTTCGTTCTTCGGTTCTCTCGTAACAAAAACCACATTACGAGAAACTATCACATTAGGGGTAGATCTCTGGAGGAAAAAAACCAAATCCGGGATTTGGGAATTACATTGGACTCCGGTCTTAAGTTTAACGCGCATGTGGACAAAATTGTTGGTAGCGCATTTAAAATCTTAGGATTCGTACTAAGAAATACAAAAGATTTCTACAATCCCGCTACAAAAATTGTCATTTACAATGCTCTGGTGAGAACCGGTCTGGAATATGCTAGCCCTGTGTGGAATCCTCACTATGACATCTATGTTAAACGCCTGGAAAGTGTGCAGAAAAGATTTTTATGGCACCTAACGTACAGCGTTAACCGAGCAAAGACATTGTGCTCTTATAGCGATAGACTTCGGTTCTTCGGCATGACTTCACTCCATGACCGCAGGAAGTGGCTTGACCAGGCTTTTCTCCATAAACTTGTGAACGGTGATGTGGACGCCCCGCACTTGTTGTCCAATATTGCAATCCGGGCACCCTCTAGGCTGCCTAGGCCTACGGCATTCAATCTGTTCTGCACAAAGGCATCAAGAACTAATGTGGGGAAGTTCTGCCCGCTAAACCGCATTTTGACACAGCACAATAATCTAGTAAAGGACAGTATAAAGAATGATAGAATCATAGATATCTTCTCGGACTCTCTTCAAAATTACAAGTCAAAATTGTTAATATCGTAATCTGTCTTTCTTTTTTTTTTTTTTTCATATTTGTTTAATTTGTTTAATGCGTTTCTTTAAGTGCTGTTTTATTGTTTTGAATATAGTAGGTATTGGTTAGGTAATTAAATTATTGCATCTTTTTATTTTGGTTGTAGCTAATGTGGTTTCTTTCAAATCTTTAAATACTTAGTAGTTTTGTAAATTTTTATACCATTTAATGTTTGCTCATTTTACTACCTATTGCATGCTGTGGTTTACCGTAAGTAGGGCTGCATTTAGCATTAAGTTTGTTTTTATATTATAACCTATAACGAAAACCAATGTAAGTTCTGTGGTTAACCCATAATAAATAAATAAATAATAAATAAATAATCCACATTTCCTTGGCGCACAGCTCCGGAATGTTCTGCGTATTGCATTCTCTTTTCTAATTGTGTTATCTCTTTCACACGCCTCTCAACGGTTCTCAGTATCACTGTCGCTTTCTAATCATGTTATACATAATGGAAATATCGCCATACTGTACCTACTTCAAAGGCCAATTAATAATGGGTTTTCAGTTTAGGGTGTAAGCTGATAGTGGGTGCCCTGAAACGGACTGAAAACATGTTTTAGGCGACCGAAAACAACGGCAAGATGGTCGAAATTTTAATAATCTAGAATGTGATAGAGCTCCCCCTGAAACGGACAGAAACGATAAATCAGCGTGCTGAAAACGGTTCCAAAACACCAAAAATCACGCGTACGCATGGATATACAAATTGTTTGTCATCGGTTTTTTTTTAATTTTTCAGGCAACATCACCATGCCCAAGGGCACTTCGCTGGCGATCCCCTTACATGTCCTGCACCGAGACCCCCGCTACTGGGACGAACCAGAAAAGCCTAAGCCTGAGAGGTTCCTCCCAGAGAACTCAGAGCGATACAACCCAAATGCCTATGTGCCGTTCAGTATCGGCGCTATGGACTGCCTAGGTAAGTCTAGTAGAAAGAGCGTGTTTTCAAGGCGCCGACTCTTTTATTTCATTTATTCAGTACACAAACGTACACACATTAAATCAAACCTGTTTCCCAGAGGGGTAGGCAAAGACCACATCTTTCTACCTGCTACGATCCTGAAAAATCTTTTTCGCTTCTTCCACATGCATACATCGAGTCATGCATGCACGTCGGTTTCGTGTACTTAGGATTCAGCCCTTTTGCAGATTTTCTCCGATTTACCCTTCCACTCACTTTCGCACTATATATCTCTTTCGAAAATCTTCTTTCATCCATTCTCTCCAACTGACCAAACCATCAAAGCATGCCCTTTTCAATCTTAGTCATTTATTCAGTGTTATGACATTATGGCACGAAAGTATTTCAGACAGGTGTTGTTGTTGATTTAACTTAGCTAGCTCCACATGGACACCCTGCAAGGGTGCATACATACATAACATCACGCCTTCATTCCCAGAGTGATCCCACTGAGTGTGGTAGGCAGAGCTGCAGAAATACCAACAGCTCCAAAAAACTTGTTTATTCTGTAATCACATTTTGCACAATCAGGCTAAGAAGTTTACTAGTGTATTAGTGACAGGTTGCAAGCCCATCGCCTAACCGGGTCATACACAGATTAAGGTTAGCGTCTTTTCTGTGGACACGCCGGAAATCAACGTTTTTAGCTGCGCCATGTACACTAAAATGTCCCCTGTAACCTGTCATTGTCAGTATGGTGAAATTAGGGGGTTGATGGTAAGTGGCATCTGAGACCCATATACAGTCAGAATCAAAAGTAGGTAAGCAGAATAACATGCTCAAAATGATGTAGACCCGACGAATTCCCTTGACAATAGAGTCGAGTGCAGATCATTTTGAGCTCTTCAGCACTAGTTTCTCGACTTCAGTCCTAAGACCTCAATTGCATTGCTGACCCTGTGGACTAAGTTGGAAGCCTATAAGCTAGTAATTTCACCGGTTGCCTTATCCTCACAACAGACCCAACAATGCGAACACTGCTTGGCGGTAATTGATAGTGAGAGAAGCAAGAAACTATTTGCATTGGAGCTCTGCGCCGAAAATAAACTACATCCGAGATTTTGCTAAATAAGAAGACTGCTGGGTTCGATTGGTTCGATGGAAAATTGAGGCCTTAATTTCTAAGAACAGATTACCTACCCTGACTCTATACATATACCTACCTACTTTAAAAATTCCCATTCTAACCTACACTCAGGAGCGATGAAAATGGGTCTCTTTCTATGGATATTCTGTACTAAGTGACCCGTTTTCATTGCTCTTGACTGTATTTGGACTGCTCATCGTGTACATTACAGCTAGAATTGCAGTCTTGAAATTGCCACTACACAGCATCAGATCTCAAGCGCCGTTTGTGTTCGTTTGCCTTCCCTTAATAAGAAAACACCTAAAAGAGCACATTTATTCATCTCAAATCTATAAATTTGTTTTGTCCGCAGGTCGCAACTTTGCCTCCACCTTAGTCAAGACCATAGTGGTCAAAGCGCTGCGGCGCGTCACATTCGAAGCTGACGGCTGCATCGAAGACCTGGATATCGAGGTGGCCATCTCGACGATATTTAGCAAGGGATACAACTTGAGGGTCTGCCCCAGGGTGACACCCTGACACAGCTGGTTGAATATCCTTGGTGATGATGATAACTGACCCATAAATATTAAAAAATATTAATAAAAATGGATACTGGAATATTTGGGTCAGGGTTTTCATACCTTCTTTATTTATTTTTTGAAAAATTCCGTTTAACTGAGTAATACACGAACTAATTTTAATCATTTAAATGCAATCTTATAGTGTGGTGTAGACTTATTACCGCAATACAAGGATGCATTTAGATGATTAAATTTAGTTCGTGAAATTTTAAAATAAGCATAAAACACACGAGTAACACGAAGTTACGTGAGTTAACTTCCGAATTTACCATATAATATACAGTTATCTTGATGAAATAAACATGATTTAAGTTGCCTTTTAAGTAGTTGGCTACAAAGAGATGTATCTTTCTAACGTTATTAGTGTTATTACAAAGCATTAGATTTAAAAAAAGGAGACCATCCAGGGTCCGGGCCCTTCCAAGCGTTTTGTATGGGTTTTTCATAAGGCTTAACTTACCAAACCCTCTGCCTGTTAAAACCTTTTAAATATGCTTTTAAAGCGCTATTTCCAAACGATACCCCATTTTACTCAGCGCTAGTCTATAGACTACCCTTACAAAACCCTTTTAAAAGCTTACTAGTATATACGCTAGCTTAAACCTTTAGTAGACTTCATTAAGTCACGCTACCTCGCATCTCGTTCACAGCGAGTAAACGGAAGCCGATTCAACTAAGTGCTAACCCAAAACCCTTATAAAACCCTTGTTGTATACACGTTACTTACTACGTATCATTTGAACTTACTGCGCGCGCAATACTGTTCGATTTTCAATGGCAAACGCATGTGATTGGCTCGTTTGCGCGCGACAGATTTTTTCCTTGTCGGCCACATATCTTCCACAAAAGGGAAAGCTTTATAAAACGCGCTAAAATGTTTAGGGAAACCCTTTCATAGGGACATCAAGGTGAATTAGTTGAAAATTTCCAATTTTAAATTGCCTTATCGTTAGGTTCTTCATTCGATAAGGGAAAAACAATCGTATGAGCTGTCAATTGGAATAGGCGAGCATATCCACTTCGCTATTTTAAGGGGAAGCCTTTTGAAACGCTTTCCCGAGGAGAGGGTGGCCGGTATGGGTATATCTCTTTGTAGACGACTGTACCTGAAACTAATACGAGTAACCGGGTGGTCTGAATTAAAGTCTTTCTAATATCAAACGTGTTGGATGTCCACTAATTATAGTAAGTGGACATCATAGCGGGCATCACCTGTAAGTGGAACTCCATTCACTGTGGGCTGTTCAATAAGAGATAGTTCAACAAGGGACTAAAGTAAGCCATTATGACATGAGTTATTATACCCGAGCAAAGCGAGGGTGGACGAAGTTTGAGTGTCAGTATGGCTTTTTAAACACTCGATTCGATTCGATTGCGCGAAAAATAAATCTTAAATTATAATGTAGTTATTACAAAAACTTCAACACCCGTTGAGTTTTGTAAATTTCAATTCATAAAATTAACTTTAAACATGTCTAGGGCGTTTCTAAGATTTTTGTAATAACAGTGTAATAGTTATCATACCCATACACTTTAAAAATTACAATTTAATAGCGCTATATTTTTTTCTCTCAACCCGTCACTGTAATGCAGAACAAGACAACAACAAGATTGTTTTTGGGGTTAGAACATTACAAATAATCCATAGACAATATTTCCAAAACGAAGACTAAGGCGTTGGAGGTGGTAAGCCCAGCCCCAGCTGCCCTGCCCTGCACCGGCGCCACTGCGCTGTCCGACTTCAAAGGCAACATTATCAAATGGTAACATGTATCTGGCTATTTCTGGTGTTCCAAGGCTTTTTATAAGGAAATTAAAAATAAATCACTACATAGTATAAAACAAAGTCGCTTTTTCTGTCCCTATATCCCTATGTATGCTTAAATCTTTAAAACTACGCAATGGATTTTGATGCGGTTTTTTTAATAGATAGAGTGATTGAAGAGGAAGGTTTATATGTATAATACTTTAATCCAGAGCGAAGCGAGGGCGGGTCGCAAGTCTATAATATAAAAATGAATCGCAAAATGCGTTGGTAAGCGCATAACTCAACAACGCCTGGACCAATTTTACCAATTCTTTTTTTTAAATGTTCGCTAAAGTCCAAGGATGGTTTTTACGGCGAGAAAAAAACGGATAATTTCCGGGAATGACAGAAATTTGCAGCGGGGCGAAGCCGCTGTCGTGCCGCTAGTAATTAAATCCGTGCATGGCGTGAATAAGTTGATAAGTCGAGATGAAAGTTAATGAAATTTGTATTTAGAACAAGTTGCATATAGTTCTAATTACTTCATTATTTTTCAATGAGTTATCTTATTCACGCTAGCCACGGAAATATCAGGGGACAATCTCACACAAATCGACCGAGTCTCAAAACCTGTATTTTCAATTGAAATCATTTAAAATGAGATAATTTAACTATCCTCCAAAAACAGCGTAAGTTCCGGAATCCCGGGACATATCTATATTAGCATAGTGTTTGAGGCCATTCACCCCGTGATGCCCCAGGAAATCCAATTACTGGTCATCATAAAATGACAAGGAGTGGTTCTATTGTAAATCGGATAGCGAATACCACATGGTAGTAAATACTTAGTGCAACAAAGCCTCAAAGTGTTGAAACTTGTTTCATTCTACATTGCGGTCCAGTTTTTACAAATCATATATTTAACACCTTTTCACAGTCAGGTTTTTTGTTAGAAATGTGACTTAAGTTTATCTTTTCCCCTAACACTACTACCTAAGTAAATATTTTTTATCTTCTTATCTATATATCAACCATGAATAAGCTGTTATACTAATGTAACGTCTGATAAGTACACAAAACAATTAGTTTCATTCGGTCTGTCCGTTGTTCTCTTTTATATATCCATTTTATGGTATTGTAAAATTGTAGAGAAGGGTTATATGTTAACGAAAAGGCTTCAGTTATAGGTTACAAAAGCAAGAAGAGCTAACAACTTATTTATATTTTACAACGGCAAGTTGACCAAACAACTCAGTTGTAGGTTACACTGGCAAGTTGACCAAACAACTCAGTTGTAGGTTACAACGGCAAGTTGACCAAACAACTCAGTTGTAGGATACAACGGCAAGTTGATCAAACAACTCAGTTGTAGGTTACAACGGCAAGTTGACCAAACAACTCAGTTGTAGGATACAACGGCAAGTTGACCAAACAACTCAGTTGTAGGTTACAACGGCAAGTTGACCAAACAACTCAGTTGTAGGTTACAACGGCAAGTTGACCAAACAACTCAGTTGTAGGTTACAACGGCAAGTTGACCAAACAACTCGGTTGTAGGTTACAACGGCAAGTTGACCAAACAACTCAGTTGTAAGATACAACGGCAAGTTGACCAAACAACTCAGTTGTAGGTTACAACGGCAAGTTGACCAAACAACTCAGTTGTAAGATACAACGGCAAGTTGACCAAACAACTCAGTTGTAGGTTACAACGGCAAGTTGACCAAACAACTCAGTTGTAGGATACAACGGCAAGTTGACCAAACAACTCAGTTGTAGGTTACAACGGCAAGTTGACCAAACAACTCAGTTGTAAGATACAACGGCAAGTTGACCAAACAACTCAGTTGTAGGTTACAACGGCAAGTTGACCAAACAACTCAGTTGTAGGATACAACGGCAAGTTGACCAAACAACTCAGTTGTAGGTTACAACGGCAAGTTGACCAAACAACTCAGTTGTAGGTTACAACGGCGAGTTGACCAAACAACTCAGTTGTAGGTTACACTGGCAAGTTGACCAAACAACTCGGTTGTAGGTTACAACGGCAAGTTGAACAAACAACTCAGTTGTAGGTTACACTGGCAAGTTGACCAAACAACTCAGTTATAGGTTACAACGGCAAGTTGACCAAACAACTCAGTTATAGGTTACAACGGCAAGTTGACCAAACAACTCAGTTGTAGGTTACAACGGCAAGTTGAACAAACAACTCAGTTGTAGGTTACAACGGCAAGTTGACCAAACAACTCAGTTGTAGGTTACAACAGCAAGAAGAGCCAACAACTCAGTTGTAGGTTACAACGGCAAGTTGACCAAACAACTCAGTTGTAGGTTACAACAGCAAGAAGAGCCAACCACTAAGTTGTAGGTTACAATTTGTAGCTTTTGTTTAGCCAACAGACAAAGCTGAAATTAAGTTCAAATAATGGATTTTAATACCCGGCACTTATACCAAACCAAAAATGAGATTAAAAAAAAAAAAAAAAAAATCGTTTGTGAAACGGGCGTTGGACTCCTACACTGAGCGTGGAACGACATGCTCTAGCTCAGTAACATTTATATAACATTTACTTATAAAGACATACGCAACACCACGTTATTTAAGCGGCTATTAAAAGTCATGAAAGCCATCTGAGAACCTTCTAAGTCCATCATCAGAACTCAGACTCTCAGATAACATAATATTGCATAGTCATCGGGTTTACATGTGTGGTTAAAATTTCAGCTCATTCTATTAACCGGGAACTGGTTCAAAATAGACTTAATTTTTTTTCAACGGACAACTTTCAAACTACAAACGAACAGTGCAATTTAAATAAAAGCTTGTAGTAACGACACTATCCAAAACAGGGAAAACATATGGCGAGGGATGAGTAATATAAAAAACAAAGACAGGTGAAAATTTTGTATACATTTTTACCACTCTATCAACATAATACAATATTATTATCGTTTACTTTGGACGAAATAGTACAGTATTCCTACCGCACGCGTGGATAATGGTTGTATTTACTCAAGCAAGAAGTGATCGCCATGTCGGACATTTCTTCATGAATTACATGAGCAAGTATCCGGATGAAATTTGTCAGGTTAGTTAGGTTATGTGATGATGACGTTTTTAGAATAATTAAAGATAATAAACGTTTCAAATTTATCATTTTCTGTTTATTGAATATTAATACCTATGTTCACAGTTATGCAATAAATATATTATTTTCTAACCTCTTAATGAATTGACAAAAGTATTTAAAAGGTGTTCTCAAAGAAGTCATGCTTATAGCAGTTTGTCTCAGAAGCAACATTTTTAGGGTTCCGTAGTCAAACTAAGAACCCTTTTAGTTTCGCCATGTCCGTCCGTCCGTCCGTCCGTCTGCAGCCTAGCGCAGAGAGTCATAGTACTAGAAAGCTGCAATTTGAAGATGGCAAGAGATTTGATTTTCCGAGTATTGGTGTAGGTTTACTTGTGTAGACACCGAAGAGCATACAAGCTAGGCGCGGCAGCCAAATTAAATAAAAAAATAAAAATAGTACTCGGTGCAGAATATAACTTTACTCCTTTGTCTTTGCTTTTGGCCTTTGAAGGAAATCTTGGAAAGGCCAATAGAAACCACCGGAGATCACGGAGCTGCCTACTTCCTCGGCCAACGCCCTTGGCCCTATTCCAGGTCGAGGCTCTATATTGACCACATCTGTTTAGTTACAATTTCATCCTTTGCACCTTAGTTTAGGGTTCAAATCATCACACACATTGCTGGCTCCTTTTACCTACATATTCACTATAAATTGGTGAAATAACTATTAGTGTATTAGTTTTTTTAAGTTCTATGTGTGTGCTGAATAAATATAATTTATTTCTTCTTCTTCTTTATTCTTTCTTAAAATCTAATTGATTTTACGTGAAATGTGACTTGCTCTGAAATTAATTCCCAATATGTAACTTGGATATCTATCGCATTCTATGTTAAACCATCTAGATTGGTACGGCCTGGAAACGGGTTAAGGAATGCTATAAGATGGGCACATGGTGCCAGAATCTATTCAAAATTCAAAATATTTGTTCAGTAAATTGGCCACATGAGGGCTCTTTTAGAAGTCGGTAATATGCAGTGAACCTACTAGCGCTTCGGAGAAGACCATCATTGCAGAGAAGAAGCGCCGCACACCAAACTCCAGCAGAAGGACATTTTTTTAATTATAAAATACGTCCATTTTTATACTACTGTTAGGCGATGGGCTTGCAAGCTCTCACTAATGCACTGGTAAACATCTTAACCTACTTGTGGTTAGATAAGTATCAATAAGTTTTCTAAGAGTTGTTGGTATTTCTATAGCTCTGCCTACCGCACAGTGGGAATGAAGGCGTGATGTTATGTATCCATGTAAACACTTCCAATCATTATTATTGATACTAGGACCAATAAGATCTTAACAAATATCAGATCATTAAAATAAAAATCATGACTAGGAGAACAACACGACTAGGTCTCTTCGTCAATAACGATTATTAAAATAACTAATTGGAAAACAGGTCCTTGGTCCTGCATCTAATGAGTGTTTTCTGTCAGACATACAGACGGATGTGGCGAAACTATAAGTTTGACATCGGAACCCTAAAAAGGGGGCGTCGCGTCATGCCTTATCAGTGTGTCAAATAAGTCAAAGATAATGAGATATTTATGTCCATTTTTGTATAGTTATCTCTTTTGTTAATGCAGTGTTTGCATACATAGATAAAGCTTGGAATAGGGAAGAATAGACAAAATCCACCGACAAGAGCATGGCCAACACGAACAACGCAGCATCAAATATAGCAAACTTGCCGGAGATGCCACATGACCTCACCATCCACCTATTTATTATGACCTAGAGCAGTTTAGTTTACGCCGAGAGAAAAGGACAAAACTATATGCCATAGCGCTGTCCTTTACGCTCACCTTAAAATGAACTGCGTGCTTAGCTAGGTCATAATAACCCCCATGTACTAAATTTCTCATATGCAAATTCACCATAGTGCGACGTTAGATTTATTTGCCGACAACATATACTGTGTATAAAGGCTTCTATTTTATGAGCAGACATAGAAGTTTTTGTGGCAGGAACTTATCGATAAGTGTTCAAATACTTATTTCAATGTGACATTTCATAGTAGATAGGTATCGTTCACCGGATAAAATAGAGAGTAACTAAAATGCTGATCGATGGGTTTCTTACACAAAAACTTCTTTTATAAAAAAAGATTATAGAAAAAGAAGAAAGATATTTATGTAAATTGTATGACATTCTGCAGCATAATAGTAGGTAACTACACAGGGTGACTTCAAATTGGTAATACAAAACACTTGATTGTGGCTTAGTTAATGCCACACAGTATAATACATTAACCCCTTTGTTAAAGTTAACTGTATTTAATTACCGCAAATTTTCGAACAAAACAAATAATTAAAGTCCTAAAGTGTGGTTACACTACATTTACAATACAATCTTAATTTCTTTGATAAGTGACAATTACTAATCAAAACACGTTTTCTTCATAAATTGCGACAGGTGACGGATAACCAAAGAGGAAAGTGTTCATTTGAAATTCTTTAAACTTCTTTGTTAATTATTATGGTAGGATAACCATGTTCAGCCAACAAAAATGGGATAATTTAATTTTTTTTTTAAAATGCTTCTGAATATTTTAAAAGTATGACACTTAATTGAGGGGCTAAGTTTAGGGGAAATGTGTGTAAAACATTGATTTTGTATTACCAATTTGAAGTCACCCTGTATAATCCGCACCTACTCAGTTTAAGAAAAATGAATGGAAAGGACTCAAACTTAAAAGATATTATAGGTAGATAATCATTTACTTTTATCGTTACGTTCATGCCACTTTTAAGTTATGAGTTACGGTGAATGGAAATTTAATATTCATATTATACGTTATCTCATAGTCATAACTGTCGTAAGAACTAAAGTACAATTTATCGATAAATTAACATCGTTTGGAACTCCCTAGGACAATTTTATTCATGCCACAAAAACTTCTATGTCTGCTTATGAGTATTATGACATTTGTAGCTTGACATTTGACCCGTATTATTATTTTCCTTCTTTTTTTTTTAATTTATTATAAATATAAAAGTGTTACAGAAGGTTATAAAAGTTTGTCCCCTTAAACCACGCAGGGTTTGTGAGGGGGCGGAGCTGCTGGTTTAACTAATCACATAAATTTACGTTGTATTATCATTACTAAGAGCTAAGCTAATTTAATTGTGACATAAAGTAATTCTTAAGCTTAAATTTAAGATTCGTTTCTTTAATTTCGTTTCGTAGCTTTAAGCCTAGGGCGTTAATAAGACGAGGAACTAGGTAAGCGCTGGTTCTTTGCCCGTAGAAATTATTAGAACTTCCAGTAGTTAGCTTCTTCTGCGTGACCTGGCGAGTAACTATGCTAATAGTGTATATACCTGTACTCTTCATACTTTTAGAGAAGGCCAATTTGCCATCCCGCACTTAGTGGGGTGAATAGTGATGGGAAATATTACAAAATAAAACATCGAAAATAACAATTAACTACTATTATTATTGAAATAATTAACTTTAGGCGCTAAAATTATAAAATAAACAAATAAGGATAAGACAATAATAACTAAATATTAGGTTAATCACACTGATAGTGACCAGTGATAAGATATATCACTGTAGCTTCAAGATTTACATAAAATTCTAATAAGAGATAACATCTTTATAAAACAAAAACTTCTCTTCCGTGCGAAGAACGTGAGACGGGTATAGTTTGTAGTTTGTGGCGGTGACATCTTATTCTTATTAGTATAAAGAGACAACTAAATGTTTATGGTTATATTTTGAAATCGGACTCAGTTTTATTACAATACAATACAATACAAATACTCTTTATTGAACACCAAAAATAAAAAATAAAAACAGAACATGGAACAGTACATTTAAATCATAGGTATACAACAGGCGGTCTTACCGCTAAATAGCGATCTCTTCCAGACAACCTTGTAAGAGAAATAACCGAGGACACAAATTCATGGCAGGGGGTGTAAACTAATTCGTTTAGAACTCAAACTAAATAACTACAAGAAACAATTAAATTATTTCAATTTTGAAAATAGAACTATTTATAAATATACTAAATATAAATACATAAAGTAAATAATTGAATAAATACATACTAAATACATATAATTATACATCTATATAATATATACATACATACATCCTCCAAAAACAGCCAAACAATGACAACAGACGAAGCATGAGATATAACAAAGAAAAAAAGTAAGGGAGATAATAGAAAAACTACGGAAGTGACAGAAAATGATCCTTTAGCTTGCTTTTAAAAATGGCAACAGACTTAGCACGTCGTACCTCCACAGGCAAAGCATTCCATAACCTTATCGCCTTGATGGTAAAAGAATTTGTGTAAAATTTAGAGGAAGAAAAAGGAACTGACAGGAGAAGGTTTTGGGACGCTCTAATAGATTTAAAATAATTGAACCGCTCCTTGAGGTAGCGCGGGGTTGCAGGGTTGAAAAGAATGCTGAAGAGGAGATTTAAAATGTGAAAATTACGACGAGCACGGATAGTGAGCCACTTGAGCTGATTGCAAAAAACGGAGACGTGGTCATACTTGCGTAACCCAAATATGAACCGTATGCACAAATTCTGAATACGCTCAAGCTTATCTAGTTGCTCCTCGGTGAGATCCAAATAGCACACGTCAGCATAATCTAGAATAGGAAGCAGTAAACTTTGAGCAAGCGCAATTTTCGTGGCAAGAGGCAGAAAGTTCTGAAGCCGTCTGAGAGAACCTACAGCTGCAAACATCTTCCTGCTAGTCTCACTAACTTGAGGTGCCCATGACAAAGTGCGGTCCATGATGACACCCAGATTCTTAACCTGGAGAGAGTAAGGTATCAGAACACCGTCGAAAAAAACTGGGGGAAGATTCACAAAGTTGACTCTAGAAATTAGTTGGGAGCTGCCAATGACGATCACTTGAGTTTTAGAAGGGTTTACTTTTAGCCCTTTTACATTAATACTACCTACATGACAAAATAATTTTCACAGAAGTGAAGTACCTATTATGAGTTGCATGCGGCGTGACCCTGGTTACCGTGACATGCCTAAGCAGTTCAGTTTAGGATGAGTGTATGGGACAGAATTATAACAGTTACACGGGTCTATCTCTTTCTCTCACCGTACACCGTATTTTACCATGGCATGGTAACTTCCCATTTTATTGTCATGCACCGCCACCTCATGCCGCAATACGTGAAAGCGCCCTTTTTAATTGAAATTGTAATAATTGCCCAAATCGAAGAAAGGAATATTCTTTCTTTGATTTGGGCACACGCCGCATGCAACTCATAATAGGTACTTCACTTCTGTGAAAATTATTTTGTCATTTTTTTTTTTTTTGTTACATGAGCACTCAGGCCACGATGATGGTAAGTGGAATCTGAGACCCAAAGACATTTGAATTCTCAAGACTATAATCCTAAGACCTCAAATGCGTTGCCAACCCTGAGGACTAAGATGGAATGCCTCTATGCTAGTAATTTCACCGGTTGTCTTATCCCCACACTGGAACACAACAATGCGAACACTGTTGCTTGGCAGGTGGTTAATGGATAAGATGGTGGTAGCGATCCGGACGGACCCTGCACAGGGTCCTACCACCACTCATGTCATGTCATGGTCATGTAGGTAGTATTAATAAAACTGAGTCCGATTTCAAAATATAACCATAAACATTTAGTGGTCTCTTTATACTAATAAGAATAAGATGTCACCGCCACAAACTACAAACTATATCCGTCTCACGTTCTTCGCACGGAAGTGCATAAAGCCATCCCTTTTGATTCATGTGTGGGCGTGGCAACATATCTGACCTATTAAGAAAATGATAATGCTAATGAAAGCTGTTCAGATAGACGCGGCGACGGGGCAGCAAGAGTCTCGGCGCTCGGTGCTGTCCCGAACAGTGCGGCTGGCGCGGAGCCTCCGGGGCGCCGGGCTGCGGCCGGGAGACGTGCTGGTGCTGGGCGGCCGCAACCACCTCGACGTGCACATCCCCTTCTACGCGGCGCTCCTCAACGGGCTGCCCATGGCCGGCGTCGACCCCCACTTCAAGTACAGTAAGTATGTACTAAATAGGAGTGTTGGCAGACTGTTCGTATATCGTCGATGAAACTGCAATACCGCATAACCAACAATTGCTAATGCCGCGTAACTGACTTGTGGCAAATTTTACAGGAGAGCATTTAAATTTAATATCTTTGTGTTATTGATGTCGGACTTACCTAAACTTACATTTGACACATTTTGTTAGTTACGTGGCACTAGCAAATTGTTGGTTACGCGGTATTGCAATTTCATCGACGATATCATATGTTCTGTTAAAAAAGGCCACATGGACACTTTTACATGTCAAAAATCAACCAATCTTCTTCCCAAGAGGATACCACTGACCAATGTTGAGAAGAACATTGCGCTTTTGGTAATGGTTTGTTTGGGTTTATATTGACTGCCATAAAACAAAGTTCAGTTTTTAACAATCCATAAAGTTCTTTTATCATAACTAGTGATCGACATAATGTTGAAAGTCATTAGAAAGTATAATTTGCAGATCTGATTTTCACGAGTCAACACATCATAGTAATTAGGTATAGTAAGGAAAAGTTGCTATACATAAAATTTAAATACATAACCTTTGCAAGCATATTATAATGGTTTTAGTGGTGGTAGGACCCTGTGCAGGGTCCGTCCGGATCGCTACCACCATCTTATCCATTAACCACCCGCCAAGCAACAGTGATCGCATTGTTGTGTTTCGGTGTGGGGATAAGACAACCGGTTAAATTACTAGCATAGAGGCATTCCATCTTAGTCCTCAGGGTTGGCAACGCATTTGAGGTCTTAGGATTATAGTCTTGAGAATTCAAATGTCTATGGGTCTCAGATTCCACTTACTTACCATCAGGTGGCCTGAGTGCTCGTGTGCCTTCTCCTTAACATAAAAAAGTAGATATATTTCTGTGGGTATACAAAAAAAACCTAACCTAACAGTGTCGGTATTGCATTGACCAGACCTTGTTGGCTTGTTGCGGTCACTCACTTCACGGGATTTTTAGGGCATGGACATAAATAAAAACAATTAAAAACAAAAATGATCATACGTCATCGTCATCGTCGAC
This sequence comes from Acleris holmiana, assembly GCA_949316455.1. Taxonomy (NCBI): domain Eukaryota; kingdom Metazoa; phylum Arthropoda; class Insecta; order Lepidoptera; family Tortricidae; genus Acleris; species Acleris holmiana. The sequence continues at coordinate 15,517,409 of OX438783.1, forward strand.
GACTCGCTTTAACTACACTCCGCGTTCTATATTAATTTTCTTGAGTTTAACTATATTATTTACACTTAAAAGTTATACCGTTGTGAAGCTTAGTTCCTGTGCTCTGTGTCTGGTATTTTGGGATTGTGGAACGTCTGCCTGCCCGTGAGTTATAAGCATAAACATCTGCAATTAAGACTACACTTCGCGTCACCTACCGCAGGCTTCCGCGTAAATCTCCGTGCGGCTTATCAGTTGCCCCGTCCCGCTTACTCGTGCGTGCGTCCTAATATACTCTGCCTGTTTGCGCACTGCTTGGAGCACTACCGTGGGTATCTACATTTTTGCCCGTACGAAATGAGCACTTGTAAAAAATGCAATCGCACGGTGTCTGACACTAGTGCTTTAATTTGTTCTCGCAAAAATTGCTCAAATCGCTTTCACTACAAATGTGCGGGTGTTCCCACTAGCAAGAAACCAACTCAGTGGAGATGTCCGAGCTGCATTACAGATTATTGTAATGCCTGTAATGAAAGCTTGATGGCTTGTAAAAGCATTGTCTGCTCTGAACCGTCTTGTCAAGCCGCATTTCATCCCCTATGTGTTAATCTGGGCGCTGATTGTGCTAAACCCGACAGCTGGAAGTGCCCAAACTGCACGTCTAAGCTACCTAGAGGTAATAATAATGATACGCCGGTCAAAGTCTCTGACGATAATACACACATAATTTTAAAAAAGGCTCTGCCTGCTAAGCCAACTAGCTCGAACTCATCAACACCTTCGGCTGTATCTCCTAAGCGCCTTGAGGCATCCTCGACACCTTCTCCTGACATTGAGGCTAAGTTCCACTCCCTTATCATCCAATGCAACGAATCCTTGAAAAAAGAAATCACCCAGCTGATAAGATCGGAGATCGGAACTGCGATTACTTCATTTCAGGGACAAATAGCTGAAAAAATTGCGTTATTGGAGAGTAAAGTCGAGAAAATAAACCAATTGGAGAGTGAGCTCTCAGAATCCAAACAGCGCATAATGGAGCTGGAATCTCATTTTGATGCTCATCAGCAGTGGCTCCGAATGAATAACCTGGAGATTTCTGGGATCCCCGAATTAAAAAATGAGTCCCTCACTGACTTGGCGATCCGGGTTGCGGCGGAGGCCGGGGTGGGTTTACGTGAAGTGGACATTGAATTCGTCAACCGCGTAAAACCAGCACAGTCGACCAGCGGCCTCCCCAAGAACATAATTGTTAAGCTGAAACAGCGGACTCTCAAGGATAGCATCATCGCTGGCATCCGCAGGCGCAGAGGAATTTCATCCAGTGACATAAACATAGTGGGCGACTCACGAAGAATTGATGTAAATGATCATTTGACCCCAAAAAACAAGAAACTTTTAAAAGCGTGTAAGGACTTGTGTAAAATAAAGAGTTTTAAATACTTTTGGGTAAAAAACTGCAACATTTACGTGCGAAAAAACGACACAAGTCCTTACATTCATATAAAAACTCACTCAGATTTAATAAAAATAGTCTAATTAGTCATCTTAGCCACTTAGTCACTTTATCGAGTAACGGATTATATTATTTGTTTAAAGTATTAAAGTTAATTAAACAGCTTAGATTACAGTTTAGTAAAGATTATAAAAATATTGTTTGCATGATTACCGTTGATAACTGGCCCGCACCATCGCTTGTACTCACTCATTACACTACACACTCACTATACACAAACTTATACACTTATTGTCTGTATGTACACCACTGTAACCTTACGCCCCTTGTTGTTATTATTATGATTTACTCGCGTCTCGGAGAGGTATTACCTATACATGATGACATAATAATTAATTCTCGGATCAATGCTACCCTCAATCAACATAAATAAATCTTTATATGTTTACTATCAAAATACTCGTGGTTTAAGATCAAAAACTCATAATTTCTATAATAGCGTCCTAAGTTGTACTTACGACATACTTATAATAACCGAAAGTTGGCTATGCGATGGCGTTTTAGACTCGGAATTATGCAACGATAAATATGACGTTTTTCGACTCGATCGCGATAGACTACTTTCTAGGAAGGCGGACGGAGGCGGTGTGATGATACTGGCCCGGCGCTCTCTTGGCGCCTTCTTGCGCTCCGAATGGTGCCTCCCGGGCACTGAATGTCTCTTTGTAACTGTTCCATCTCGTTCTTTACTGGGTTCTGCCCAAAACCTACACATTGCGGCTGCTTATGCTCCTCCTGACAAAAACATACCACTTCATATAGCTAATATTATTTCCTGTGTATCTACAGCCAGAGAAGCGGACTGCGATGCTCATTTTTTAATAGCAGGTGATTTTAATTTGCCTTGCATTAAATGGATGCCCGACGGACCGCTGCATTTACGGCGCGGCTCCATTGAGGTGCAGGACGCGGCTTACAAACTGACTAACGAGTTTAATTATTTAGAACTTAATCAACTTAATAAAAACATTAATGCCAGTGGCAACACTTTAGACCTTATTTTCAGTAACTTCTCTCTGGAAATACAAAGATCAGTTTCACCAATACTAAAAGAAGATTTGTATCACCCTTCACTTGAATTGGTTGTTACGGACATTTTCTCGGGGCCCCTTAAAGAAGCGGAAGTACTGAAGTTCTGCTTCCGTAAAGGAGATTATGCTTCGATTTGCGAATTATTAGATCAAACTAACTGGTCGGAGCTTCTAACTAGTCAAACAATTGATTTAGATGTTGAACTTTTTTATAAAATAATTAATGAAGCCATAATAAAATTTGTTCCTCAGCGACACACAAAAAACCAATCATTTCCTGCATGGTTTAGTAGGGCGCTAATTAACATAATCAAAGAGAAGGCCAAGGCACATTCTAGGTGGAAACGCTATGGAAATCCACGTGATTACGAAGAGTTCTCCTTATTACGCAAAAGACAAAAACAAATTGAAAACGATTGTTACCTTCATTATGTGGATAAGGTACAGTCTGGCATAAAAACTGATCCAAAACGCTTCTGGGCTTTTGTAAAAGCTAGACGCAAGGGCTCCTCGTACCCCCGGTCTTTAGAGCTTGGCGGTAACAGTTATGCCGATGGGCCTGACATTTGTGATGGCTTCAATAACTATTTCAACTCCGTTTTTCAGTCCCCTGCCTCCTCATATCCGGAGCACTCGCTGGCACCTCCATTTTGCGACGATGGTAGCATAATTAGTTGTGCTGTGATTAGTCCTGACACTGTTTTGAAGCACCTTAAGTGCGTAAATGTAAACGGTGGTGCTGGTAGTGACGGTATCTCTTCGTATTTTGTCGTAAATTGCGCTAAGCACCTCTGTTTTCCACTGAGTATACTATTTAGCAAATCTGTTTCTGAGGGTATTTTTCCTTCGAAGTGGAAAGAGGCACACATTTTGCCAATCCATAAGAGGGGTAGCAAAGTTAAGATCCAGAACTACCGTCCAATTTCCATTTTGAATGTGTTTGCAAAAGTATTCGAAAGATCAGTTAATGAGGTGATTTATCCTGTTTTATCTCGAGGAATTCCTCCTCAACAACATGGCTTTTATAAGGGTCGTTCTACCTCGACGAACCTAGTTGAATTTTTAAATTATGTTCTACGTCGGATGGACAAGCGAAAGCAGGTTGACGTGATCTACACTGATTTTGAAAAAGCTTTTGACAGGGTCGATCACGTCATCCTTCTCCGAAAGTTGTACAGACTGGGTCTAAGAGGGAACTTGTACAGATGGATAACCTCTTACATCTCCAGGAGACAACAAGCTGTTGTCGTCGGAGGTCATAGATCGAACTTTACATCCATCCCTTCAGGTGTCCCCCAGGGGTCAATTCTGGGACCTCTTTTGTATGGAGTTTACCTTTATGATATATATACGGTCTTTCTTAGTAGCAGGTTTCTCTTATACGCTGACGATAAAAAAATATATTCACATATATCCACTACAGAGGATTGCTTAGCAATTCAAAACGATCTTGATAGACTTGCGCAATATTATAAACTAAACAGAATTGCCGTTAATCTTTCAAAATGCGTCCAGATATCTTTTACACGTAGTCCTCGTCTAATAAGTTTTGTTTATAATATTGACGGACATCCTTTGACACGAGTTGATTCAATATGTGACCTAGGTCTAACTCTAGACTCTAAATTGACATTCGAAAAACACGTTGACACTGTGGCTGATCGGGCATATAAGAATTTGGGATTTGTTATGCGTATTTGCTCGCCTTTTAAAGACCTAGGTTGCCTAAAGGCTGTTTATGCTGCTTATGTCCGTAGCATCTTGGAATATGCGAGCACCGTCTGGTCTCCTCAATATATTGTTCACATTGAACGAATTGAACGTATTCAACGTATTTTTATCCGCCATCTAAATTTTAGGCTTGGAATAGGACATTTAAATCTAGCATATGAATCTGCTTGCAAGCGGCATGGTTTCCTCTGCTTGCAAAAGCGCCGTCAAATAATGGACATGTGCCTGCTGCATGATATCGTCAACGGCCGACTGGACAGCCCTGAGCTCACGGCGGAGCTGTCTTATAGCACGCCAACATTCCGCTCGCGTCACGCTAAACGAGTACTGTTTCACGTCCCCTTTGCTCACACTAAATATGCCCTGAACTCACCATTGCTACGCGTGGCTAACACATATAATAAAATATTTAGTCATTTGGACCCATTTTCTTTATCAAAATCTGCCTTTAAAACAGCAGTAATAAAATGTTGCACTTCATAAATTATTTTCGGGTACTGCGCACATACTCACAAACGCGCACACAACACATACACTCATACACACTTTTTCAAACACGCACACACGCACATGTACTTACAAGCGTGGCCCTTTTACCTTTTCTTTTGAAATATTCTTCTTTGTTAGTTAACTTAAGTTTGTTCTATTACTTGACTTGTGGTTTGCATGAGCACAGGCAGCCCTTTTTAGTTTTTAATCGCTTCAGTGTTGTTAAATATGTTACCTGGTTAATCTGTGGATATCTATAATTGGCTTTGTTTGCTATTTGGTGTTATCGGTTTTATATTTTCTGTATTGTGCTGTTGATGTCCTTAATAAATAAATAAATAAATAAATAAATGACTTAAGAATAATTATAATGTATGCCCTTAAACATTTCTAAATAATTATCAATATGCCTTTGAACGTTACAGATATCATATTTTTTACATTATGGATCATTGTGGATGGACCCTGTGTGGTTACCGGGTTAGAATAGTGCCACTCCAAGTCTTCCCGTGGATGTCGTAAGAGGCGACTAAGGGAATAAGGGCTTGCAGTACTGTTAGGCGACGGGCTTGCAACCTGTCACTGATACACTGGTAAACATCTTAGCCTACTTGTGCGAAATGTGGTAACAGAATCAAGAAGTCCTTTTTGAGTTGTTAGTATTTCTGTAGCTCTGCCTACCCCGGTCTGGGAATGAAGGCGTGATGTTATGTATGGATCATTATTAAGCATTATAAAGTGTTATGCTTTCCAATTTTTATAACAATGTAAAAAATATGGAATTCTATTTGTGACTATGATTATTTAATACCTACATTAGGTTTATAGGTGACAAAGTGATCAATAGTTGTTCTAGTGAATGTGGGAAAAAGGAACCTCCTCGAAGTCCAAAATCCTACTTTATAGACTTGCTCAACTGTCAGGCTATGAGGCTATATAGTTGATTATCTTATTGGTAAGGTATTTTATAGAGATATCGAGCGCCCATCATCACTGGCCTGTTGCATTCAAATGCGGGCGTAAATACTGCTTTTTAAATACATTAGGTACTTGTTTTAAGTGAACATTTAGCAACGTTCGTAAAGACGCGGCTTCTAACTTTTGTTATTCCTAAGGACCATACGAAAGCGAAGACCATGACTACACGCACGTGTCCTCTAGGGTCCCCGGGATGAGGAAAGACCAGCTCGTTGGTCATAGTTGGTGATTTGTTTTGTTGGTGTAATATGAATAATTACGCGTGGCAATATTTTATTAGTACATACATACTATACTTCGCAGAATATCATATTCACTAAACATGATATTCGCAAAACATGACATTAGTAAAACATGATATTCGCAAAACACGATATTCGCAAACCACGATATTCGCAAAACATGATATTTGCAAATAGTGGAATTAGGTTATAGAATCGTAGGTAGGTTTAGGTTATGTTAGCTTTACAGCAGGCCCGGAGGGCCAAACCACCCAGAAATAGGAGCTCCGCAGCTCCGTCGACAAATTCTAATTGATGTCTTATTAAGAATTATGTTTTGAGAATGTCATGTTTGGCGAATATTATGATGTTCTCCGAATATCGTCTTTTGCGAATATCATGTTTGCGAATGTGATGTTTTGCGAATATTGTGTTTTGCGAATATGCTAATTAACATACTAATTGCCTACATCAAAAACTATTTACAGATGAGATCATTCAGCTCTTCAAGATAGTGGAGCCTAAGATAGCTTTCTGTGAGCCTGAGATGTTCGACGACTACCGACGAGCTGTTCTCGACTTGGGCTTAGCCACCAAGATAGTGACCTTTGGAGCGGGAGAAACTTCCATGGCCACCTTCATGGAAACCTACGAGGATCTGAAACCAGAAGAACCGTTCAGGTAAGTTCTTTTTGAAACCTCAGATATATTTGATGTATTTGAGTATGTTTGCTTAAACCGGGCACCGGGAGACGAAGTGTCAGCAGGCCTTCTTCAAAATGGACCGACGATCTGGTAAAGATCGGGGGAAACCGCTACATGACAGTAGCTGAGGACCGATCGTTGTGGAAAGCCTTGGGAAAGACCTTTGTCTAGCAGTGGACGTCATGCGGCTGATGATGATGATGTTTGCTTTTAGTTTCTATAAAGTCACGTGCTCCTCTAGCCATGCACAGGTTATGGAGAACTGCTGAAAGACTCCCATGAAATGACTAGCAAAAGGCATTAGATGATAGCAAGGTATTTATAATTTGATTAGTTCTTTTGCCTTTGAAGAATTAGAGGTCATACCAATAGGTAGCCCGGGAGCTCGCTCGGCTTCTCCGTGTCATAGCCATAAAATAGATAGAAAACCCCATCATTGGCTTATATCATCTATATGTGCAGACGAACAATTGCAATATATGTCTATTAGATGTTAAAGACTTTTTCTTTGGTAGTTTGACAATCTTGATAGGTAAGTGCAACAGAGCGGTGTATCATCTCTTCTCCCCAGGGTGGCCCAGTTTGACGTGTCGAAGGTGTACTGCTGGCTCGTTAGCACCAGCGGCTCCACCGGCTTCCCGAAGGTCGCGGCACTAGCACACTCCAACATTCTCTACAACATGGACTTCTTCATGAACCCCGCAATAGACGACACAGAACAGTATGTATTCCGTATTTTCACCTAGAGTTTGCACTAAGTACCACGACATTTAGTTAAGACTCCGTTCATAGGTCTGGATGATCAAAATTTTACTGTGTAAAAGTTTCCTTTTTAATCTCTGGCTGTCAGGAAACCTATTTTGTCCTTTTAGCGTTCCAGTGTCAACAAGGAACCCATATAGTTTCGCCATGTCCATCTGTCCGCTGTTTAACTCGGAGACTATTTACACAGCTGTAACGTAGCAGTTATAAATTTATATAACGCTGACAAAGCTGTTAAATAAAGTCTTGCAAAAAAAAATTTTTCATCTCGGCACCTCAAAAAGGGTGCTTTTGCTGTTTAAAGACAGTGAGCAAAATTTGATTTTGATGCGAGCGTTCACAATATAATGGTGGTCGTGGTGCGGCGCGCGGGCGGCTGGGGGATGTCGTTTTATTTTTACCATGTTATTTTTTTTTTACCTTAAGGTGATACTTTCTCGCTGCTGAGGTGATTTTATTTTATGTGCTATACGAGACCAAAGTTATTTGCATCTCGTGTCTTTAAATCCCTCGCTGCACTTAGGATTAAAAATCAACATTCGCAACAAAACTCAACTTTGCGCTCTTGTTGCACAAATAACTATTTCGGGTAACTTCCGCACATCTGAAGCAAACATTTTATTTTACATTATGACATTGAATGAAGTTTCATTGGATAGCTCGTGAAATCATTATGTATCATCAATGTTTAGATTTGAGCGACCGTTTAGGAAACATTGAACTAGAAATCACCAACGTTATCAGTCCTCTAAAATCAGCCTTTGTTCCATTTTTTTAAGGTGAGCGTTGAAGTCGACTGCCCCTGGATTCGCCCTAGCATGATATTGTAATGAAACCTTTCAGAGAGCGTCGCTGTGCATTGAACATGTCCTCTATCCAGTGGGTGTCGGCGTGCTACAACGTACTGGCCATGCCGGTCCACCACGTCAAGCTGCAGACCTCGGCCCCCTGCACCACGGAACACGTCATCGATATCATTAACAAATACAAAGTAAGATAGCGTACAAAAGTTGTCTCTCCTTTAGTTAATAGTTAAAAGCTTGTGTGCATATAAGTTATGTTTTTATATGATAGGTCTAAAGCAGTACTGACGGCGTTTTTGCGGGAATGGGCTTAGCCAGAAAATTAGGCCTTAAAAACGTTAACGTTCGGTGTGTCCACAGGAAAGACGTAACCTTAATCTGTGTATGACTCATTTACTGCGTGGACTATTTTTAAGTAAATGAAAGTTTTTAAAATTCACAGTTAATGCACATGGTTTTTGGTGGGCTGTATCTTGATTGTAGGGCTGAATGTTTGTGACAAATTATCAATATCAGAGACAGGTTAAGGACGTGGTATACAGGGATCACTGGTGCAGAAAAAATAGATAATTTAATAAACATAATTTATCAATTCAGACCCCGCATATTTGGTGCCGCTGACGTAAAGTGACGTCATTTCATTACAGGAAGTTGTTTTATAACACTGCCAGTAATTTAATTACAAAATTATAATAAAAAAAACCTCTTTTTTATAAAAAAAAAAACACGTAAATAAAAAGACATAATTATTGCGTACTTGTGCAAAATGTGGTTACAGAATTATCAACAAGTCTTTTTACAGTTGTTGGTATTTTTGAGGTGTGATGTTATGTATGTATAAAATGCATATTTTGTGTTGCATTTTAATATAACTACTTCAGTTTACGTATTAAATACGTAATTTGCTGTGTAGGTGAATGACAATCGGTCAAAGTCAATCAAATACTTTTTATGTGTTATTCTTTGCTTATTTTTAATCTCGATAAAGATGTTGAAATGTATGTATCAGCGTGACGTCGATTTTGTGTCAACGGCACCAAATTTACGGGATCTATATCATCATCATCAGCTAAAATATGTGATATCCACCCACTGCTGAACAAAGTTGGTATTGCCAACAGTTTAAAGACGGAATTTTGTTACCTTTGACATTGATTTGATTTATTGTTAAGCTACCAGGGCCGTATCATGGTCGCCTTTATCGTGGTAGATAAAGCATGCGTCACTCTCGCACTGTGCTTGTCAGAAAGTGACGGATATTTTATCCACGTTTTGTCACGCGATAAGCCCCCTGTACTTCGATAGTGTTAAACAATTACAAGGCTGGAATTCTACACGGGAATAACGATATCGTCTTGGACGTGTTTCCATATTGTCAACGTTTTGATAACTCTTATGTCATTTACAATAATGGCGAGCGACTGTGACATAAACGATTCTTAAACGTGTCAAACACGATATCGTTTTAACGCACCTGAATAGAGGCCCAGGGCTGGAATTCTACACGGTAATAACGATATCGTGTTCGACGTGTTTCCATATTGTCAACGTTTTGATAACTCTTATGTCATTTACAATAATGGCGACCGAGTCGTAAACGATTCTAAAACACGTTAAATTCGATATAGTTATAACGCAGTAGAATAGAGGCGCAGGTAGTTAATTATATTTTAATACTATTAAACGAGCAATATTTGTCTATATTAGCAATCACGTTCTCGAAAACTGCTCTAACGATTTCAATGAGATGATGAAACTTGACAGATTTTCGGGAAATTCGTTTTCTACCCGATCATCATCATTTTCATTGAATACTTGTTTCTTATTTGTAACAAGTTATGCCTTATTTTAGTCCCTATTCAACCATGTTCATTTCCCTATTCATATTTTTTATTGTTGTGGCGACCTGGCGACATCTAGTGACAACTTGTAACAAACAACTCGCCAGCGCCACCAGCGGCAGACAGCGCAACTAAATCTGACAGTGCGCTACATCGCGCTAACGAAGTTTCTTCAGTCGGTTGACTTATATACAACTTCCAACTTCATCCAAATGGACTTCGGTCCCCAGGCATAACACCCGCCTGGAGAGAGATCTCTCTATTTGTTCTCTCTTCCTACATTGTTATTGATGACACGTTGGCCTAGTTGGGAGTGACCCTGCCTCCGAAGCCAGCGATTCCAGGTTCAAATCCCCGGTAAGCGCAGATATTTGTGTGATGAGTATTTGCTCCTGAGTCTTTTATGTTTTCAGTGTATTTAAGTATTTTTTTCTCTATCGAAGTATATTTATCTTTGTCTGGTACCCATAGCACAAGCCTAGAGCTTAGTTTGGGACTAGGTCGATTTGTGTGACATTGTCCCGTGTTTTTTTTGTTTTTTTTCGGTAACTAATACTTTTATGTTATCAGCCAGTTACAGCGTTAACCACGCCAACGCTCCTGGCTCCGATTCTGCACCACGAAAAGCATTGCGACCTCACCTGCTTCGAAGACCTCAGGATAGGAGGCTCTAAGATACATCTGGAATTCCTCAACGGCCTACGGGTAGGTTTACTTTACAGGTTATAAGGTTGTGGAACTCTCTTCCCTTAGAATTAAGACGCGCGAAATCGCATTCTTTTTCTTTCTTTTTTTATCACAAGGAGCTCAAATGCGTTGCTAACCCTGAGGACTAAGATGGAATGCTTCTATGCTAGTAATTTCACCGGTTGTCTTATCCCTACACTGGATCACAACTAGAACACTGCTGCTGGCGGCAGGTTAATGGATAATATAGTGGCAGCAATCCGGAAGGACCCTGCACAGGGTCCTACCACCACTAAAACCTATATTTAACCTTTTGACCGCCAGCCGCCGGTCTTCATACCATCCCTTTACTTTCTTAACCTCTTATCTGATCGAATAGTTTGATGGAAAAGTAGTCTTTATTCTTCTTGGCACATATGTGCTTTTCCTACTAATCAATTAGATATGATACCCACTCCTGTTAACACGAAGAAGGAAACACGATGTAGTCCCACTCCTCCCTAGTAACTCTCAATTTTCCAGTAATCAATTCCCTATCCTTTCCGCTCGTATTTATAATAGAATAAATAAAACTATTAATATCTATCCGTTAAGACTTTTTAGTTGTAAGAAAACTGTGTCTGATTGGCTTAAAACTCTCAGCTATGAAGACATCGAAGCCATCCTGAATTAAAACTGATTTGATTTAATGACAATCTACATTCACACACACACACACACACACGCACACGCACACGCACACGCACACACACACACACACACACACACACACACACACACACATGCTAGCGCGCACGTGTGCTCACTCCAATACACAAATTTCTTAATAATGCGATTTTAGACTGTTAAAAAAATGTTAATGTTGTTAATTCTTAATGTTGTTTATGTTTAAGTATAAAGTATATTAAATTTAAAACCATATGTTATGGAAGAGCGGGGTCTCCTGTCACAGGTATTCTTTTACTTACTAGGAGATTCCAACCTTTGCACAATTTTATGTACCTACATTTATACAAAAATAAACATTTTTCATTTTCATTTCATTTTTTCATTTTCATGATACGAGGTTTGCGGGACGACATGCCTCAATCGCGCAGATACAAGATGTATGGAACGTACCGAGAGCCCGGCGTCCCTATCTATCTACGATTTATATATGTACCTATATGTATATTTTTAAATTATGTATTTCTTCATGTTTGTTTGGGTTTTTATCTTCATTCCATTTATTATTTTAGGTTATATCGTCAACCAATTTATTTTTCTTTCTCTTTTCACTTTCCTTTGTAAGGTTGTCTGGAAGAGATCGCTCTTGTAACATTTTCTTTGTATTAATTTTTCATGTTGTCACCAGATACACAGTAATACCAGTTCAATTAAGAAAATTTGTATTGTATTGGACTATAATATTGTTAGTCTCTAAGTACAAAGAAGGGTAATTTCCATACAAAATCCAATAATGAGTAAGGACCAAAAAGTTGGCCACGCTAACTCACGCAATTAAGTTTTCTATGAAACTTTGCCGATACGCGACGAAACATTTCGGAACATTTTCCATTTTTGTTGTTCGTATGGTTAACTGCGCCTGGGTAATACACAGATTTAGGTTACCGTCTTTCCTGTGGACACACCGAAAGTTAACGTTTTTTAGGCCTAATTTTCTGGCTAAGCCCATTCCCGCAAAAACGCCGTCAGGACTGCTTTAGACCTTTCATATAAAAACATAAATAATATGCACACAAGCTCTTAACTATTGACCACAGGAGAGACAACTTTTATTTTTAAGAGTGTATATGACCCGAATAGAATAAGAGAAAGTAGGAATTTACTAGCAACAATAGAAAATAGAAGAGGGACTATTGAGGGAAATTAATTTGAGCAGATAAAAGAAAAGGTTAAGATTGGGTCGTACTCCTAACTATTGACCACAGGAGAGACAACTTTTGTTTTTAGGAGTGTGTATGACCCAACTATGGTCCAACTTTTTGGTCCTCATCCTGATATTTCTGACCATCTTATCTTCCAGGCTAGAGTTCGGAAGGATACCAAAATAATCCTCGCTTATGGCATGAGCGAGACAGGTGGCGCCGTGCTGCAGCCTTGCGCGGACGGACCCTTCGGCAACATAGGCAGACCTAAATCCGATTATGAAATTAAGGTCAGTCAGTAGGTACCCACGAGTATAAGCACCCGTGGGCCGAGCACGCTGCCACGAAACAATTTTTGTCATAGGGTTAGGACGCTTAATTCGTCTATTCCATATTCTAACGTAAGTTAAAAACTAAGGCTTAATATAAAAGTGTGCTTTGTGTGATTTGAGTCCTTTTATTACTAAGCAACTTTATCCCCGGGTGGCTGTCATTTTAATAATTTCATAATAATATTTGACACTAGTTCCCGTTTGACATCATTTAACACTAAGTCACGTGGCAGCGTGCTTGGCCCACATTGGGCCTAACACACTGCCACGGGACAAGATATTGACATAGGCTCGAGAGTCGGGACATTAATTCGTCTATTCCATATTCCACATACATAAATAGCATCATGCCTTCATTCCAAGATTGGGGTAGGCAGAGCTGCAGAATTACCAGTAACTCTAAAAAAACTTGTTGATTGTTGTACTAGTGACAGGTAGTGGTGGTCCATATTCCAACGTAAGAATGAAGTGTTAAGGTTTGAAATTAAAGTGTTTGTGACTTGAGTTCTTTTTAACTGACTTGTCGAGTTTTTTTTTATTCCTAAGCAACTTAAGTCCCGGGTGGCTTTCATTTTAATAATTTCATTATAATAATTGTCACTAGTTCCCGAGGCAGCATACTAGGCCCACTGTTTCGACTCCAGAGGGTAAGTGTATATGAGCATATGGTACACTATTGCTTGCAGGTGTATTAAAAAGAAACCAACGTCTTCGCTCAATGCTTGCTTTATTGGAACTACCTTAAATGTATAATATAAAGGTTATTAGAGAACTAGATATCTATCTATAACTATGAATAAGTAACGGTGTATGAGATGCTGGCTGCTGCACATAAAATCGAAATATAAACTAAACAGTAAGGAAATAATGTTATGTTTCAGCTGATAGACCCTGATACCGGTCGGACCATTCTAGAACCTCACGTCACAGGGGAACTGTGGGTAAAAGGACCAATAATGGAGGTAGGAAACAGTCTATTTGTTTTATGGCTCGAGTGTCGTTTTGTTCTATTTATTCACTGCATAGTAAAAAACAAAGTCGCTTCCCGCTGTCTGTCCCTATGTATGCTTAGATCTTTAAAACTACGCAACGAATTTGAATGCAAGAGGAAGGTTTATATGTATAATACTTTAACCCGGAGCGAAGCGAGGGCGGGTCGCTAGTATTTTTATAAAAGACTGACCAGCAATTGACCTACCTGATGATTAGTGGCGATGAATTACAGGGTTGAGTTCATTGGTGCGAGTAATATTGGTCTATTCTATGGTTTTGAAGACGCCCAAGGGAGCGAATTCTTCGATTTAGGTACACAATATCTTTCTGTAAAAAATGTTCATCGCTATTGAAATGTGTCCTAAACTTTTCCATTGCTGTCTCAAAAATCGAAGACTGGTGCTCAAACGACTGTGATTAAAAGACTGAACAGGGGTTTTTTGGGTCTAGGTATCGATCTGTCAAATTGACATCTTCGGGAAAACTCGTTTTTATCTCGACTGACGCTCGGACCTCCAACTTTAATCATGATGCTAATGATACATAAAATTTTCCTAAACACTTACTGTTTTAGACCTTTTCAAGTATTTTCTTTAATTCGCGCTGAATTCTAAGAAACAGTTTAATACATAAAGATCTACCCCCTTACTTATGAACGTGGAATAAGCTTGGAATAGTTTATGCCATGCTTTGTCCTTATCTGTAATTGTGACATTTGCATCTGACAGAAAGTGACAAAGCATGGCATAAACTATTCCAAGCTTATTTCACGCTCATAAGTAAGGGGGCTAATATCTAACATATTCTTATGTCACAGTGTTGAACAAAAATCCTCCGAAAAGGCTTAAAATTGTGTGTGTAGTAGTAGTAGTAGGTCTGAGAATAGGACGTAAACTATGTTCACCCTTCTACCCCAACCCCCCCATTTTTAATCGTGATTTTAATATTTTTGTATATATCTATTTAGATGGCTGAACAACTTTTGCTTGGTCAGCTAGTCATTGTTATAATAATTGTTCTAGACTTTTTCAAGTCTTTTCTTTAATTCGTGCTGAATTCTGGGAAACTGTACAAAAATACTATATTTTCAGTGCTACTACAATAACCCTGAAGCAACTGCAGAAACCTTAACTGAAGACGGCTTCCTCAAAACCGGTGACCTGCTCTACCGAGACGAGAATAACTACTTCTTCTTCGTGGAGAGGCTCAAAATGATGCTCAAATACAAGAATTACCAAGTACTTAAAGTGGAAGTACATTCCAGGACAAATTCCACCCTATCACAAAGTGTATAACGCAGTATCAGCAATAACATTTATTTATTTAAAGACATTGATATAGATATAGAGCCCGTGTGGTTGCCGGGTTAGAATAGTGCCACTCCATGTCTTTCCGTGGATGTCGTTAGAGGTGACTAAGGGAATAAGGGCTTGTAGTATTGTTAGGTGATGGGCTTGCAACCTGTCACTAATACACTATAGTAAACTTCTTGGCCTCATTGTGCAAAATGTGGTTACATAATTAACAAATAAGTCTTCTTAAAATTGTTGGTATTTCTGTAGCTCTGCCTACCCCACTCTGGGAATGAAGGCGTGATGTTATGTATGTATGTATGTGATATAGATATTGCACAAAATTCTACTACCGGTTGGTTCGGTGACACAGAAGTCATAAATCTTACCAAGTAACTACCATTCACATTCATGTATGGCCCCCTTTAGTTTTTAATTTTCTACTTACCTGTTACCACTCACGGTTCATCGAACTATAAAGACGTAACGTGTCTATAGTACAGTTCCAAAGGGTCATAGTGTTGCCTTATTCGACCAGTTCCATACCCGGTTAAGGCAGACAAACTTACAAAAATCCATATAAGCGTTTTCTTGTTTTTAAAATAAGGACATATAAAGGCCCGTGTGGTTTCCGGGTTAGAATAGTGCCACTCCATGTCTTTCCATGGATGTCGTAAGAGGCGACTAAGGGAATAAGGGCTTGTAGTACTGTTAGGCGATGGGCTTGCAACCTGTCACTAATACACTAGTAAATATCTCAGCCTACTTGTGCAAAATGTGGTTACAGAATTATTAACATGTCTTTTTAGAGTTGTTGGTATTTCTGTAGCTCTGCTTACCCCACTCTGGGAATGAAGGCGTGATGTTATGTATGTATGTATGTAAAAATAAGGAATGCGTATGCGTTTGTGTTGAATTTGCTTGCCAATATTTAAGATATGTAGTTGTTGCCCATGATCAAAAAGCGGCCAAGTGCGAGTCGGACTCGCCCATGAAGGGTTCCGTAGCAGCAAGTAACATAATATAAAAGTTCGTTGTAGCTTTGATCAATGTTTTTATGACGTATTAAAAAAAAACTACTTACTAGATCTCGTTCAAACCAATTTTCGGTGGAAGTTTGCATGGTAATGTACATCATATATTATTTTTACATTTATCATTCCCTTATTTTAGAAGTTACGGGGGGGGGGACACACATTTTTCCACTTTGGAAGCGTCTCTCGCGCAAACTATTCAGTTTAGAAAAAAATTATACTAGAAACCTCAATATCATTTTTGAATACCTATCCATAGATACCCCACACGTATGAGTTTGATGAAAAAAAAATTTTTGAGTTTCAGTTCTAAGTATGGGGAACCCCAAAAATTTATTGTTTTTTTTCTATTTTTGTATGAAAATCTTAATGCGGTTCACCGAATACATCTACTTACCAAGTTTCCACAGTATAGCTCTTATAGTTACGGAATAAAGTGGCTGTGACATACGGACGGACAGACGGACAGACATGACGAATCTATAAGGGTTCCGTTTTTTGCCATTTGGCTACGGAACCCTAAAAATGATATTTTTTTCACTTCCAGGGTCATTGATAGAGGTCATAAAGACCGTAAAAATACGATTTCATTGCTTTGCCATATTCGACCAGTTGCCCCCGGTAAAGGCAGACAAACTTTGTAGCGTTGAATTTGCTATTTCCAATATTTAAGGTACTTAGTTGCCGTCCATGTGGCGTTCGTTTTTCACTCTCTATACCGGTCGAGCTGCTATCTGCAGTCATTAGTAGCTCCTGTGCATCTACAACTTAATGTTTAAAGCTTGATCTTACTCAGATCATCCCCCCCGAGATCGAGGAGGTGATTCTGTCGCTGTGCGGCGTGGAGAACGCGTGCGTGGTGGGCGTGCCGCACCCCGACGACGGCGAGCGCGCTCTTGCTGCCGTGCAGCGCCGCGCCGGCGCCGCCCTCACGGCCCAAGAGATCAAGGAACACGTCGCCAGTCCGTACACGTTTCACCATTTCAACGATACGCTAATAGACCACAGGGTCTGTAACATAATTGAATACAGTAGCTGTGCAGGAAGAAAGACAAACTCAAATTTAAAAATTAATTAAGGTACTTTACAGGCATTGCTTGTAGTAATTGTATTTATAGTATTTGTATCTGTGATAAGCAAGTAAAGTAACGTAATAAAATATTTTTGGCTTAGTGGAGCGTATTTTCACGAATCGACAAGTCTACGGATTTACTTGTTACTTACCAGTAACCATCAGTGTTACAATTACAAGAGGTGTGGAATCCTGTTCCTCAAATGTTATCAGACTCGTATTTACTATTGTATGGACTATTATCGTTCGCAAGCTTGTTAGAATACTTTCACAAATTACCGCGCTAACTTACCAGTTACTAGTCGCCAGGTGAAACGCTGGCTAAGTTGGCAGTGACCCTGCCTTCGAAGCTAGCGGTCCTCTGTTCTAATCCCGGTAAGGATAGATATTTGTGTGATGAGCACGAGTATTTATTATCGAGTCTTGGATGTTTTCTATGTATACATATATTTCTCTATATAAGTATGTTTATCGTTGTCTAGTACCCAAAATACAAGCCTAGAGCTTAGTTTGGGACTAGGTAAATTTGCGAGACAACTCCTGTTTTTTTTTTTGTTTTTATTTAGAAGACATGTTGTCGATCAGCGCCCTTAAAACTTTTTTGCGAACCTACATATATGAATAATTGCATAGTTGGATACATTGGATATATTAAAGCGATTGATTTATGTTCTATTGCAGAACATCTATCAACACCCAAGCACCTCCACGGCGGCGTAGTTTTCGTCGACGAGCTGCCGCTGACTTCTACTGGCAAAATTGCTCGCATCAAAGTCAAGGAGATGGTTCTACGAGCTGAAAGAGAATAAATACGTTAAGAGTCAAATGTATATTCTATTTTTATGTTCGGCTGAATTTTGTTCACAGTTCTTCTCCCTTTCAAACCGTATAGCATTTTTGAATCCACGAAATTAACTTAAAGTAAATGTCTCGCTGACAACTGTGTCGTCCTAGATTAAAAACCGTAATACGACGTAGATTTAAAATAAGCTATTGATTGATGAAAGCATACCTGAAAGGAAACATTTCAAAGTCACTTAATCGTAAACTCATATACACAATCTTCCGATCTTCATCTACGGAACACCGACTTGGACTTTTACAAATATTCAGAAATCAGCCTTCAAGGTTTATCAGAGAGCCACGGAGCGTAGTATTTTGGGAGTCAAAGTAACAGACCGCATCAGAGATACAATACTACGTTGCAAAACTTAAATAAATGATATAGCCCAAGCAGCTGCCAAGCTCAAATGGGAATGCGTGAGGAATTTTGGGTCCCAAATGGGTCCCACGCAGTAGAATTTGGCGTGTCGGTGGGATGAGCTACCTTCAATCAAGTCTGGTGGGAGACTGCCCAAGATAGGGCTACGTGGAACGAAGGGATGGAGGCCTTTGCCCAGCAGAGGGACATTATACATACATAACATCACGCCTTCATTCCCAGAGTGGGGTAGGCAGAGAAATACCAACAACTCTAAAAATACTTTACATTTTGCACAATACTAGTTTTTGCGGTTTAGTGATAGGTTGCAAGCCGATCGCCTAACAGTACTACAAGCCCTTATTCCCTTAGTCGCCTCTTACGACCTCTACGGGAAGACATGGAGTAGCGCTATTCTAATCCGGCAACCACACGGGGTCGGGACGTTATATGCTGTTAAATAAATAAATAAATACTATTAAAAGTTTATAACTCGCGAAATAATGCTGAGTCTTCTTTTACAACATGAATACTCTTAAACAGCCTAGCCGATATTTATTCAATGTAGTTTAACTAAAGTGTATCTTAAACCACCTTCGTTAAACTAGCTCCCTATTTTAGACTAACTACATCGTAATCCATCTATCGGTTTGCGAGCTTCGATGCGATACCACGGACAGATATAGGGTTACACAAATACACACGATAAACCCTGTTGCAGGGGTTAAAAAAATTAGAGGTGCAAGCCATGGCAAAGGCACAGCTAGTGTTAGGGTTAAAAAATCAGGGTTAAACGCGGCTACAATAGTTTTAACGGTACATATTTACGGAGAAGGCGTACATTGAATCCTGAACGAAGCGAATTCTAAAATATAATTCTCGGTGTAGTGAGAGATTCAAGTGTTAACGCCCAAGGTAGAAATAATGTTGCTATCGTGTGACACATACTGCTTTTCACATCACCTATGAGAAAAATAAAAGACCTTAGTGATGCAACAAATTTAATTATTTACACTCTCTAAAAGTGTTGAAATGATCAAATTGAACAGGTAAATAAAATCCTTGAACAGAAAAGTGCAACTTTGATCCCTCCTAGCAGGGAAGAAAAGTCCCCTTTCCGAATAGGTGATGTGAAAACAAAATGACGTCATTCCGACCACTAGTCCAAAGGTGACATAGCAAACAGTGTTTTTTTATAATAATCAAACAAAAAGTATGCTTTTGAGACAAACCTCTATAAGCAAGATTTTTTCAGAACACCATTTCTAAACAAAAGCCCGTTTTCAAATTCGTTTACGCAACTTCGATATTGCACCCAAAGACTTGTTACTTAATGAAAACTGAAAAAGCGTCTAAATTTTAGTTATAGCATCATGGTCGAAGCTTTAGATTTTTAATAAAGGCACTACATATCAAAAACTGGTAGATACCCGACCTTTAGCAAAGTAATTTTACTATACTATTTAAACGTAACGACATAATGACCGGACAAGTATTTATGTTAAAGCGTTATTTCAATTGCATGTTTATGTTTAGTTGTGTTGAGTGAATACAATATTAATGTTAATCCATGATATACTGAGCCGTCTGTGCGTATGGCGTTAACACGACGGAAAGTATATAAGATAAACATGTGTAACTATGTATCAGTGTAATACATAGTATAATGGACGGCGAACTCAAAATCACGAAGACAAATTTTAGACAATCATTGCGGGGTATCCCAGGGAAGCATTTTGGGCCCTTTGCTATATCTATTGTACCTCAATGATCTACCGGACTTAAGCCATAATTGTGTGATGCATCCAGATGATGAAACGTTAATAATTAAATTCGACGGTATAAATAATTATAATAATTAAATTAGCAATAATAAGTCGGTGAAACTTTCACACGTCTTAGACCCTAACATATGTTATTACCTTAATGATGTTGTCTCTGCAAATAATCTGTTGACATTTAAATATAGGCTAAAGGAATGGTTTATTGAGAAGGTATTCTATGATGAAAATAAATCATTGTTTTATATTATGTAGTGTTACAATTATATTTACATCATTATTATATTTGTATATCAGTAACAAGAAAAATGTGTACTTGACCAGAATTATTACTATTATCTATATATATAAATTTTAATCCCTATTTCCCTTTGTCACGGCATCACGCATAAACGGCTGGACCGATTTCGATAATTCTTTTTTGTTGTGTTCGTTATCGTCAGGAGAAGGTTCTTATGAAAGAAAAAAAATGTAAAATCCACCGAAAAAGTAAAAAAATAGCAGCGGGGCGAAGCCGTTGGCGGGTAGCTAGTTATCAATAAAATTAACTATTTAAACTATGAAGATAGTTGACTGGTTAAATAATAATTTAGTAAAACCAATTTAATGCAAATTGGAACTCACAGAAGCCGTATTCACAATTTAGTATAATTACTAGGCATTGTTATTGATAATTGTTCATTCTGGAAAGCGCACGCAAATTAAATTTGTATCGTGCTACATAAGTTTAAGTTTGCTTATATATTCGAATTCAACTTTTTTATTACAGACTCAGTCCACATTGTTAATTACAAAATACTTAGCCTATGTTAGTACAACTTTTGTTTTTTAACCCTTTGAACGCCAACGACCACTAAAGTGGTGATGAGCTGTCGTGCCTACAACGCCACCGACCATTATATATAGGTCACAGGTACAGTTTAATAGAGAGCGTTCAAAAGGTTAATGTTGCCCCTGGACTCCGTGTGGATGGAGTTCCAGTGCTTCAGGTGAGCTCCAAACTAGACATAGATAAGCGACAAAAGAGAATAAAAAACCAGGTGAAAATGTACGTTGGGTGTCTATCATTTCATCTAAACACCTTTCATTAAATATATCATTTCATCGAATTTCATTTCATCGAACGCTATTTTCTGCTGAAACTATAATATTTTCAGGGTACTTACATTACTACATCTAACCTAACCTAACCTACGTAATTAATGTTTAAGATACCCTGAAAACATTATAGTTTCGGCGGAAAATAGCGTTCGATGAAATGAAATTCAATGAAATGATACATTCGATGAAACGATAGAAACCCTACCCGATTTCTGGTAGCTTATCACAGCTCAACGATTTTCTCTTCATAAAATGTATCATTTCATCGAATGCTATTTTCTGCTGAAATCATGTTTTCAGGGTATCTTAAACATTAATTACATAGGTTAGGTAAGGTTAGATGTTTAAAATACCCTGAAAACATTATGGTTCCAGCAGAAAATAGGGTTCGATGAAATGAAATTCAATGAAATGATACATTCGATGAAAGATGTTTCGATGAAATGATAGACATCCAGTTGTCACCCATGCAGAAGCATGCAAACCCAGGTAAGAACAGTAGCATGCACTCGTGTCGGTTTCAGCCGATTATTTATCCATCATCATAGCAATAATGCGATCTGCGCAGCTATAAAACGACCACGCTGCAGCCTCAGTTGACAGTCCTTAAGTTGTCGAGCCAACATGTTCAAGAGCTTCCTCGTTTTGTTCGTCGCCGTGCTGCTGATTGGGGGTGTAAGTTAAAAATCTTTGTCTTCTTACAACCGTATTTCTTTAATGTTACACTAGGCCAAGGAGATGGCAAAGGACGATGGGTAAAAATGTCCCCACCCACCAACAGTGATGAAACATGTGCCAGTTTATAGATCTTGGCAATATGATGTATTTTTTCTATGGCGACGATCACCATATGAATGGGGTTTTCTTGAAAAATCATAATCTTATCGTATGGAACTATGGAATTTGTTTGAAAATGAACACGTATGTAGATGATTTGCCTTGCCTGGCCCTTTGTTTTCATTAAAAAATTCCCATTGATTTTGCTACGAAGATAAGTATTTTGTCTTTTAATGGGTCCTAATGAACATATAGACCTGCAGCCCGTTACTGTTGGAGGGGGGGGACGGGGTCCATACAAAATTGCCCATCACCCTTTGCGAAGCCTATATAGACACATAGCGACCTCGAGATTGCAGATACGTCGTCAACTGAAACGCTAGCCGTGGGTCCCTACCCACGGCTAGCGTTTCATAATAATGATAATTGATAATTAGTTTTTAGCAAGTACGCGTAACTATTGCTGCTTTAAACCGTCGGTTGGCATAGTGGTGTAGGGGTCGACTCGTGACCGTAAGGTACCGAGTTCGAACCCACGCGGTCACCATGTACCAATGAGTTCGACTAACTTAATGTACATTACCCAATGCTCTTACGGTGAAGGAAAAAATCGTGAGAAAACCTTCACATTCGAACAGCTGAGTGTGTACGAGGGGTATGTACATAAAGTTAAAAATACGTAATGGTCAGAATATATAGTGTTTTTTATACAGAAACCGTAATCTTTTCATGATTGTTATAAAAAAGCCTAACCTAACCTAGCCCTAAAAACTTGGTGCTTTTAAAAAAATGCTGGGCCTCTATTCGATTGCGTTATAACGATATCGTGTTTGACGTGTTTTAGAATCGTTTATGTCACAGTCGCCATTATTGTAAATGACATAAGAGTTATGAAAACGTTGACAATACGGAAACACATCAAATACGATATCGTTATTACCGTGTAGAATCCCAGCCCTGAAAAGTTTACGGTTTCAGAAATAAATCCGATAGTATATGTATAATGACTTAATGACCATTATACCTACCCATAATGTACTACTACTAATATACTACCCAAATTTATATGTATACTCGTATTATGTACGATCCCGTGTAAGAGGGTAATTGCAGAAAAGATCCCCAGGGGTCGAAGTGTATCCGAAACGGCCATCTGTAAGATAGCAAAAAATTGCTGCTTCACTCCTATTCTTCTGTTATAACAAAGCGTCCATAGTTACCGGCCACAAGATGCCGTGTTTTTTTTCTAACCGGCACCTAATGGCTAAGGTGAAATGACACTAGCCTCGTACTGCCATGCCACACACTAAAGTGCCAGTGTTTGGCCGTACAGAGCACGCTGCTACGGGACTTAGTGTCAAATGACGTCAAACGTTATTGTGTTAACGTTATACGTGTCGTTTTATTATTATGAAATTATTAAAATGCTTAGTAATAAAAGGACTCAAATGACACAAAGCACACTTTTGTTTTAAACCTAAGTTGTTCATACCTACGTTGGAATATGGAATAGACGAATTAAAGTCCCTACCCTATGTCAAAAGTTGTCCCGTGGCAGCGTGCTCGGCCCACTGATTGTCATTTAAAACTTTCGTTTCAATGTTTAAGTGAATGGTTTCTTTATAATTCCTTTTGTTCTGTTTCAGAGCACTCAAGACTCTTCAGGTAAGTTACGTAGGTAGTAAGATCATTGCAATATCATTGTAACAAGGTAGAGTCAGCCAATTTGATTCCTAGGCCACTATAGATAGACTATGCTACTGTGGCGTTGTAAACTAAATCATAAGTCTCTTACGTTTTGATTGACAATGTCACTTTAACGTCTAGAAAACTGTTTAAAAATGTTTCAGGTTCTGTAAAGTCGGTTACACCAAAATGAGAGCGTATTAGTGAGTGACAGAGAAGTACGCAACTAAACGTCCTTATAAAAGGCGATAACTTTCCGTTTTTTCTTGGTCTTCTCCCAAACAATATTTGCTGGAAAAGAAAACGTATCTTAGAGCTAGTTTTCCATAATATCTACATATTCCATATTCTGAAAACCAGCGCCGCGGCTTGCTGCGGCACGATGCTGAGTAGGGAGGGGCCCTTTTCAACGCCATGTTTAATGTGTTGTCCTAGTTTTCATTTGTTTTAAGCGTATTTTTTGCGAGCGTTGAATATTTTTTCTTTTCTATTCTATTCTATTTGAAAAATCTTAAGCCCGGACTTGATTTAGAGATGAGAAACGTTATCGCTCGTAGTTAAAGTTGAAAAAATAAATTGGTAGCTAAATGATTAACTTTTACAACGCCATTTGGAGGATATATCCGCACCAATGGTTCAACGCCAACGACGGATATTTCCGCCATGGTTCACAGCGCAAAATAGACCTAAGTGTATTAGTGTATGAAGCATGGTTGAGCATAGCTCCGGTTTTTAACTGTAATGACAACGTTAAATTAAAAATATCACGGGACAATGTCACACAAATTGACCTAGTCCCAAACTAAGCTCTAGGCTTGTGCTATGGGTACTAGACAACGATAAACATACTTAGATAGAAAAATAAATACTTAAATACATAGAAAACATCCAAGACTCAGGAAAAAATATTCGTGCTTATCACACAAATATCTGCCCTTACCGGGATTTGAACCGCCGGCTTCAGAGGCAGGGTCAATCCCAACTAGGCCAACGTGTCGCCAAATGATGTGAGTGATGTCTTTTTAGGGTTCCGTAGTCAAACTAGGAACCCTAATAGTTTCGCCATGGCCGTCCGTCCGTCCGCAGCCTAGATCAGAGACTCTTAGTACTAGAAAAATAAAAAAATAAAATGAAATCTTCAATGAAAGAGCATAATATAACGAATTTTAAAGAAAAACTATCACGACTAAGTAGACATCATTGGTTCTTGAGATACAGGCGGTTAAAGTTTTTATACCTAAACTCATCTAAGACGGCACCAATTGACTTTAAATAGAAAATTAGTTATTATTTGTTGATGTTTATGTTTGTAGTACTTAACGGCTTTGGACCCCTAAACTGAGCATGGTCCGACATGCTCTTGCCCGGTTTTATCTATTTGTCATCGCGGTATAGGTACATATAATCATCTTATAGTAGAATGACTTGAGTTTACCACTGACAGATGGATTGCCTTCATTTAATTTTCAGCTTTAATATCATACAAATAAAATAGTTATTACTAAATCGGTAGGCGAGGCGTATTCTGAAAATTGCTTTATTTATATGAAATTAAAGTTGATGATTAAATGAAGGCAAAGTCAGTAGGAAACTTACAGTAATCGTACTGTAACGTTTTAGAAACAATAACATGAGGATAATTTTATTATTTGTTTCCTAGGCGGTGGTGCTGATGGCAATGGCGGAGGTTGGTGTTCCATCTTGAAAATATAGCATACTACAAAACAAACTTCATTAAACCTTACGTAACCAATCATTTTATCGATTTCCTCTTCATCCATTGTATCGGGTGTTTATCATGTCATCGAAATGTATCACTTCATCGAAATTCATTTCATCGAACGCTGTTATCTGCGGAAGTCATAATGTTTTCAGGGTATCATAAACATTTAACCTTACCTAACCTACGTAAATAAAGTTTAAAATGACCTGAAAACATTATGGTTTTCAGCAGAAAATAGCGTTCGATGAAATGATAGATTCGATGAAGTGATGAGTTACCGATTGTCATTTCATCGAATGCTATTTCCTGCTGAAACCTTGGTGTTTTCAGGGTATCTTTAACATTCATTACGTAGGTTAGGTTACACTTGTGACAACCAAAAAAAATAACTCATGCTGCGAAAAATGCCTTCTGATTAAATGATAATTTTGCGTAGGTACTAGGTACTATTAGATTCATATGCCTACTTTACAATCTAGTACAGTAAAAGCAGATTATTATGACAGATGCCAGAG
Source organism: Acleris holmiana (assembly GCA_949316455.1). Lineage (NCBI taxonomy): Eukaryota > Metazoa > Arthropoda > Insecta > Lepidoptera > Tortricidae > Acleris > Acleris holmiana. The sequence goes on from OX438783.1 coordinate 15,543,524, forward strand.
AGAGTGAGACAGCGATAGCCAGCTGAGTACTATGGAATAGTGTAGGTACAGAGTAGTGAAAAATCTTTAAGAAACTTCTCCATAAGCACTGTTTGTCACAGTCGTAATAGCTTAAGACATACCCTTCTAATCTGTGGTAATAGCGTTATCTCAGTTCATTTCTCTCACTGTGTTCCTGAAAAGCCCGCTCCACATTCTCCACAAAACTACACGAGATCGGTTTTGTAGAGATATTCTCGCCTTGCGCAATTGTAAGTAATTGGACTTTCATCCAAGATGGACGTCCTCGAAACTTCTGTCGCTGCAGTATTATGCGCTGTAGCATATTACAATTACTTACAGATCACTAGAAACAATTATCAGAACTGTTTTATGAACCCAGTGGTGAATATATAATATTGGTCGGCCGACTGGCGAGAGCGCGGGAGTGTGGAGGGGTAGTTTCGCGCAAACACGAGACTTCACGAGAGCCCTTTGATGTTTTGCCTTTTTACCGCCACGAAATGGAGACAACACGAACATACGCGACAATACGAACATAGACGAATACTCTCTCCACACTCTCGTATTCGGCTAGTCTCGTGTAGTTTTGTCGAGAATGTGGAGCGGGCTTAAGGGAGAATTTCCTATCGAGTTGTCTTTTTGATTCTCTCCTAGATGTGGATATACATATTTATATTTTTTTATTTATAAGTAAAGTATCTCTTTATTTATGCAAGTCATTATCATGTATTTATTTGTACTCGTATCACTGTGTATTTATCTTTTTTTTTTAATTTGGTAAGCGTATGTAAGCGTTCGCGATTATTATGCGCCACCTACTGTGTAAAATGTTTTAATTTGTCACCTTATCCCTTTTAAGGTTGTCTGGATGGAAGAGATCGCTAAACAGCGATAAGGTCTCCTGTGGATTACCTGTGTCTTTTTTAAATTGTGCTATTTCTCTTTAATGTTTTTGTTTGGTGTACAATACATTTTGTATTGTATTGCATTGTACTATACATATCGACGCTTGAAAGGCGAAATGGGATAAGCGACATTTTTTGTGATATTGAGTTACATATATTGATCAGAAAAATCTGCTGATTTTAATGATGTAACTCAATATCACAAAAAATGTCGCTTATCCCATTTCGCCTTTCAAGTGTCGATATATACTATGGACTTACTAAAATCCACCAAGTAATCCCTCTAAGCAAAGTACTGTATTCAAAGCATTGCAGTTACAATACTTACTGTCTTGGATTTACCGAAATAACTGAGTACATACATACATAACATCACGCCATCATTCCCAGAGTTGGGTAGACAGAGCTACAGAAATACCAATAACTCTAAAAAGACTTGTTAATACCTAATTCTGTTACTACATTTTGCACAAGTAAGCTAAAATGCTTACCAGTGTATTAGTGACAGGTTGCAAGCCCCTCAACTAACAGTACAACAAGACTTTAATCCCTTAGTTGCCTCTTACGACATCCACGAGAAGACATGGAGTGGTACTATTCTAACCCAGCAACTACACGACGGGCATATACTATAAACCTTTTCATTTCGGTTCCGTTTCCTTAAACCGGTTTAAATAACAGTTTTTTGAGAAACTTTAATATATAGTTCTTTATGAATTAATCGGTATCGAGCTAAAAAAACCGGTTTTACCAGGCGCACGTCACGCACCATTTGTGTTTTTATTCAGTGCAATACATTAAACCGGTTAATTAAGGTTAAAATAAAGTTCTCAAAACGTTCGCGTTCCCTGGAAAAGTTCGTTGCAAAACCGAAATAAACCGTTATTTTCCGGTATTATTTTTAAACCGGTTCCGAGCCTTACTGTCTTTGATTTACCGAAATAACTAAGGTTTTATGTAAAAAAGGGCAAGGCGGCGCCAGCGGTGGGGTTGGTTTTGGAGGAGGGTTCAGCGCCGGCGCCGGTGGGGGGGCCAGCGGTGGAGCTGGCTCAAACGGCGGAGGCCAAGGTAAAGTGGAATCTATAAACTATTTGATGTTGACCTTTCCTTGGGCAACATTAAAAAGACGTTAGACGTTTAGTGGTAGTAGGACCCCGTGCAGGGTCCCTCCGGCTCGCTACCACCATCTTATCCATTAACCACCCGCCAAGCAACAGTGTTCGCATTGTTGTGTTCCGGTGTGGGGATGAGATAACCGGTGAAATTACAAGCATAAAGGCATTGCATTGATTCCATCTTAGTCCTCAGGGTTAGCAACGCTTTTGAGGTCTTAGGATTAAAGTCTTGAGAATTCAAATGTCTGTGTCTCAGATTTCACTTACCATCAGGTGGCCTGAGTGCTCGTGTGCCTACTCCTTTAACATAAATAAAGTAAACAATAATATTTAAATTTAAACGCAGAGGTATCGGTTTTCCTTGGAAACTCTTGGATTTTTCTAGATAAAGAGTATGTAATGTAATGCCCATTTTTGGGCCTCTTTGTGCCCATACATCGATCGAATGAAACGGTAAACATTCGCCTTGCGAACTTATGACTGATGCAGTGTTACCAAACCATTTTAAAGACTATAATAACTGCGAATTCTTAATAACATTTATTTACAGCTAGTAACATACTAAACAATCTCTTACAGGTAAAAAATAGGCGACTTCGGCTGTGGAATTCACAACCTCAACACAAATCTTTCTTCTGTCTATCCCGTGCATAAAATAGTTAAATAAAAGCATATCACACAATGTATTCTTTTCTTTGCATCATGAATATCCATACACACATACATAACGTCATGCCTTCATTCCCTGAGTGGGGTAGACAGAGCTACAGAATATCGACAAATCTAAACTTGTTGATAATTCTGTAACTACATTTTGCACAGTCAGGCTAAGATGTTTACCAGTGTATTAGTGGCAGGTTGCAAGCCTATCGCCTAAGGGAAACCCTTTTTCCCTTAGACGCCTCTCACGACATCCACGGGAAGACATGGAGTGGTACTATTCTAACCCGGCAACCGGATATTAGGGATACCAAAGTAACTGAAGCAATGCGGTTGGCAAAATGTCAACCATGTTTTATTGACAGTGTAGGAAGGTTCAGAAATAAACAGTTTTTTTACGGTGAGAGTACCTACTAACGGTCAAATTCGCACATGTTTCCTTTAATAACGTAGCCAATACCGAGAAATATACATACATACATAACATCACGCCTTCATTCCCAGAGTGGAGTAGGCAGAGCTACAGAAATATCAACAACTCTAAAAAGACTTCTTGATAGTTCTGTAACCACATAACCGAGAAATATTTGTGCAAATATTCTAATTCTTGTTACTAGTTACTTATAGTAGAGACAATAAAAGTTTTAATTTCTAATTTTGACTTCGTTAAAGGCAATACCGGGTGCAAAATATTAGTCACTTATCCTCATCTTAAAAAATAACTACTTAAGTATATAAGAGGCCGGAAATCAAGCAGTTGCTGGACTTGTATAAGTTACGTTATTACAATACGATTCCAGCAACCACCTTTCTCAGTTGAAAATAATTTAATGCTTTCCTTGAACATCGGCTAATAATGGAATTTCATACTTATTTCCTGGTCCAGGCCAGGAATAAGACATCGAGGTGGTGCGGGCGGAGTGGTAGTTACCATAAATATATAACTTGGCTTCGGTTTTTGGTAAATAAAACAAAAAAATCTAGGCATTTTTGAGAAAAATTGTATTATATACAGCTCCCGGAGGATGTTTATTTGGATACAAACGGTACAATGAGGCTTATAATACTTATTATGGAAAAAATACATTAACCAGTAAACTGCGCTGCTAATACAAATGGCAGTATCTCAAATAAACTCCTGTAGCAAATGCAACCTTAATAACAACAGTATTGGATTGAATTTGCTTTGGCCATTGAATTTTAGATATGGCTTATTGGCTTAGGAGGGCAGTAAACTTACCACAGATTACATAAAGTAATAATCTAAATGTGTACCTGCAACATTTTTTTAATAAAAAAAATAAAATAGCTATGGTAACAAGGTATCTAACTTACTAACTAAATGGGCGATATTAATACAAGAGGTACAATTTATTGAAGTCAGCTTATCAGCTTGGGAATATTTTACAATGTACGTCTAACAAGCTCTATTTACAAATGAGTTTGACACAAAACTGTTTCGCGGGAAGGAGACGAGAAACAGATCTTTTTTATTATAACCAATCAGTTTTAAATGCGTATTATTCCCTCACGGCCTGTAAGACAATTTTCTTAACCTCAATGCGATTAATTTTCCCGTTGGATGTGAGCGGCAACTCGTCCACGAACACGACGCCTCCGTGCAGCTGCTTAGGAACTGCGAGGTGTTCTGAAATGAAATCAATTTTGAAGCGCCTTTTTGTTTGAAGGTCCAAATAAACTGTGAAAATTCCAAAAACATAGAAAAGTAAAGGCCAGTAATGGACAAGGAGAAGGACCAACGTCGGACTCCTGGTTTTTATTTTAATGACGAGGTTTAGTCCAGTAAAATTACACATTTTAGCATGCTGTAGACCAGCCCCCTACACAACACTTTACAAGTGTACAATTTAACAAATTTGTAAGGTTTTCCATAGAAAAATTGACAATATTGTTAACTTGTACACTTGTAAAGTTTTGTGGGATAGGGGCCAGGTATCCGCCATCTTTGGGTGTGCTCTGAGAACCCTTTATCAAAAAAAAACCTTAGTTTTCAACCTTGGGGCCTTCCATGTAGAACATACTCAAAATGGCGGATACCCAACCTATATATTTATTTTGCGACAATAAACCCGATCGTAGTATATAACCTTAGAGGAAGCCTATGTCTAGCAGAAGAAGCCTTTCGACGAATATGATGACAAACAGGACTTCCAGAGATCATGGGGCTCATTTTGAACATTTATGAGCATTTTTACGACGGTAAATAATCTTACAGTTTTTTAGACAGATAAAGTAACTCGACAAAGAACCAATGTTCGACACTGACTCTAATTCAAAGAAGATAAGAGTTATTCATTTGTTTTGCAGCAATCAATTTATAACCCTATTATCTTTGAATTAAAAGCTTCTGTCCATGATTGGTTCATGTCAGCTAAAAGTGTCGAACACTGGTGTTGTTATCAACTTCTCTATTTGAATTTGTGTCCAGTGCACGAAGTACGCTATCGTCAAACTGTTGGGGCGATATTTGTGGGAAATACCCAAAAACAGAACACAATACAGAATGACAATAAAATGAAATGTGGTTACAGAATTATTATCAAGTCAGTTTTTAGAGTTGTTGGTATTTTTGTAGCTCTGCCTACCCCACGCTCAGTATGTAACCAAAAACGAACAGTCAAATCTTAAAATAATCACCAGCCATTGCTGTAATTCATTGCATTCTCGAAGTAAACATCGTTATACTCACTGGCGACATGATCTTTGACCTCTTGAGCCGTGACGACAGCGCCGGCTCGGAGCTGCACAGCGGCGACAGCTCGCTCGCCGTCGTCAGGGTTCGGCACGCCCACCACGCACGCCTGCTCCACACCACGCAGTGACAGGATTACCTCCTCGATCTCGGGGGGGATGACCTAAACATCAAGGCGTTATGGATAAAACTGAGGTGGCAGACGGCGAGCTGGTCTGATGAAGACGAAAAAAGAGCAGCTCGAAACGGTATCGTTATTAACTAGTATGAAAGGGGCATCTTACAACAAAAAATCGCGGATAACTCCTGTTAGCCCTGGGTAGTGGACTCTAAGGGATATTTTGACTTAAAGATTGCGGGCTACCCTTCAGTGTAGCAGGGCTAGTCTTCAGACTAAGATGAACTGTCTGATGACCATGCATCGAAATTATCGCTGCGGGAATGATTTGAGAAAGAATAGAGATAAACAGATAGGTTAGTCTGAGAAAAATCATATACCTAATGAATTCCTCAATTTATACCGCTCTGCGAATTTTATAAACTCTTTGATATAGTTTTATTAAGTCTATACCTACTCTTTGGGTAACGTCAATCATTCCCGCACCGAAAATTACCATGTATGCTAATGAGCACAGCCCGGAATTTCCGTAGCAATTTTTATGTGTCATAGGGACTTCTCGTTTATCGACTTCCGATATACATAATTTTATCGATACATATAGAACACAACACAACATATCAATGAAGATTAAAAGTAAAGGTAAACAACAGGCGGTCTTTTGCCAAAGAGCGATCTCTTTTATATAACTTTTGAGTGGCTGAAAATATTAAATAGAGATTTGCAATGAAAATTTAATAGTTAACAATTCTATATTTAATAAGTTCAGTTCAGTGTTTTAACATTTATCAATTTCATGTTCAAAGTCAGTTTTAGTGCTAACAAGTGTTTCATCACATCATTAGCTTATCTATAAAATAAATAGGTAGTCATAATTTTATCTTGTCTCGAAGAGATCGCTCATTTGCGATAAGACTGAATGTTGGTTACTTCTACTCGTAATTATATAAAAAAAAATGTATTCTGTATTTATCGATATACACATGTATATCGGAAGTCGATAAACGAGAAGTCCCTGTGACAGCTCAAAAGTGCTACGATAATTCCGGGCTCTGCTGATGACGTATAGGCAAGGCAATAAAATCTGACTAACGGCCGAACCCTATATTTAAACCGCGGACAGATAGCCTTACTTCGGATTAAAATTTGACACATTTTGTATGGGCAAAGGTCAAATTTCAATCCGAAGTAAGCCTTATCTATCCGCGGTTTGAATATAGGTTTCGGTCGTAAGTAGGTACTGCAGCATTAGTAGTGACGATTTAATCTTAATTTGGTGGGAATGTCTGCGCTCTGTCTGTAATTGCGCTCGCGCTGCGCAGCGCCTCTCTAATTGCAACTTTTAAAGTTTTGCAATTGTATTGTTTTAATGTTTACGCTCACTAGCTTTTTATATCTTTTTCATGTAATATTTTCTTTCTCAAATAAGTGTTGTTATTATTTTGAGAAACAAAGATCTTTAAACCGTGTTGCTTATTAACAAAATATATGCTTGATTATGTAAGTATGCTTGATTAACAAAACACTTGGCTGTGATTCTATAGCATAATATTATGAGGTATAAAAGTTAAAATATAGTCTACTAGCAACCCGCCCTCGCTTCGCTCCGGATTAAAGTATTATACATATAAACCTTCCTCTTCAATCACTCTATCTATTAAAAAAAACCGCATCAAAATCCGTTGCGTAGTTTTAAAGATTTAAGCATACATAGGGATATAGGGACAGAAAAAGCGACTTTGTTTTATACTATGTAGTGATGACCCCATTACGAGTATGAGTTTAGTTTTTAAATCCGTCAAGTTTACCAAGCACAGTTACATACAAAAAAACACCCGAAAAACATTGTCCTCCTTTGAAATGAACTTCTCTCCAAGCTTAGATTTTGGGGACCGTTTAGGTGAACTCGAAAAAATTTAATATTGGCTAGAGTTGGGCGTGTGTGAAAACTTACTTGGTAATTCCTATACTTGAGCATCATTTTGAGCCTCTCCACGAAGAAATAGTAGTTGTTCTCGTCTCTGTACAGCAGGTCGCCGGTTTTGAGGAAGCCGTCTTCTGAAAACGCCTCAGCAGTTTCTTTGGGGTTATTGTAGTAGCACTGAAATCGATAGAGTAGCCCGCATGAAAATCTGGGCTCAAATCGTTACCTTGACAATAACATGTCAAAAGCAATATAGTTTTATCAAGTAGAATTGTGGTGGCAGGACCCAGTGCAGGGCCCCGCCAACCGCCTAGTAACAATGTTCGCATTTTTTGTTTTCCGGTGTGGGGATAAGACAACCGGTGAAATTACAAGCATAGAGGCATTCCATCTTAGTCCTCAGAGTTGGCAACGCATTTGAGGCCTCAGGATTGCAGTCTTAAGATTATAGCCTTGAGAATTCAAATGTATATGGGTCTCAGATTCCACTTACCATCAGGTGGCCTGAGTTCTTGTGTGTCTTATCATAATAAAAAATAGAGGCCGCATGAACTGTAAAACCTGACAAGATTCAGACAGAAAAAGAGACAGAATTATATGACTCCTTAGCTCTATCCCTTCAACAGACTGGAACTTGATAGGATTTGATTACGAATAAAAAAAAAATACGCAGGTTTCTATATGAAACTCCTATCAGTGAAGTGACCTGTGATGTTATGGAATCTCATTGTAACATTAACTTCTTGCATTTTTTTAAATAGAGAACATTATGAAAATTAAACAACCTGGTCCCTCAGCCGCCCCGCGTGGTGCCACACCATGGCCTTCTTTATGTTGTAAAAAAAAAAGTTACTTTCTCTCACGCTCGCAGTAAAATCGAATTTTGCTCACTGTCTTTAAACAGCAATACCAGACTTTTCGAGGTGCTTAGGTGAATATATTTGCACGCAACTTCCCATGCCCTGTGTAGCAAAATCGGCGAAGGCATTGCATTGCATGTATGCTAATTGGTTTAAGACTGAGGAGTGCTTCATACCTCCATCCTGGTTCCTCCCCTTATCCACAGCTCCCCTGTGACGTTTGGTTCCACGATAGTCCGACCGGTCTCTGGTTCCACCAGCTGAAACGTGAAACGTAAGTAAATCACTTGAAGGTTATAAATAAATAAATAAATATCAGGGGACAATGTCACACAAATTGACCTAGTCCCAAACTAAGCTCTAGGCTTACTATGGGTACTAGACAACGATAAACATACTTATATAGAGAAATAAATACTTAAATACATAGAAAACATCCAAGACTCAGGAACAAATTGAACAAACGAACAAACTTGAAAAAAAAAATCGGGTAGGCAAATAAAGTAGACCAAAAATTTTTGCTCTCATATTTATAATAGTATATTAATTATTTACAATAAAGAATAACACTTTTCAATTACTTAATGACTTAATTTAGCTCTAATTGCTGCCTTCAGCTAATTTCCTTGCCAAAATACTCATCAACTCACCCAGTTGAGATTAGTCACCACCTGCACTTCACTTCACTTCGGTTTCTCTCAAATCACTTGGAACTATGGACACTCTGAGTCAACTCAAGAAGAGCATGGAGGAAATGAAGGAGTTCTTCACAGCAAGGATGACTTCATTTGAGAGCACCGCTTCTCTCACCAACACTGACCTAGCCCCATTTGATGAGTTCAAGGTATTTAAATCTCTCATTTGGAAGGCAGTATCCAGCCTGCAGGCGCAGATGGAAATTGTCGCTCAATCTTTGGAGGACTTAGAGACGAGGTCCCGGGTGAAGGTGCTGCTGCTGCATGGCATTCCTGAAGTGGCTAATGAAAGTGCAAAGGAGATTGCCGTCGCCATATGCAACCAAAATCTGCAGCTCCAAGGTGTCTCAGCACAGTCACTTCAGGTATGTCATCGCCTCGGAAGGCTAAAAGATCATGGAAAGCCTAGACCCCTCCTTTTGCGGTTTGCTTCCCTTGAGCAGCGGAACCTAGTATGGTCCTCAAAGACCAAGCTTAAGGGCTCTGGTATAACTGTGTCAGAGTTCCTGACCGGTACTAGGCACTCGGTGTTCATGGAGGCGCGGCGAATACACGGGGTCAAGAACAGCTGGACGAGCGATGGGCGGATTATCGTGCTAGGCGGCGACGGCTCTCGGCGACGAGTCACGACCATGGCTGAGCTCCGAGCGCTACATGTTCCGGTTTCATCGTCGGGTAGCGGAGCGCCCCCATCATCATCAACTTCAGTGCAGCAGCCAGCCAAGCCGCCTGCTCAGCGTGTCAAGCCCCCCAAACGGACAGCGACTGTGGCCAAGCCTAAGTAGTATGTTGTTGGCCTCTTTGACTTTCTCTTATATTTTGAGGTTGCGGCTTCCATGTTAGCTTTGTTTACCTAAGGATTAGTTATTTGTGAAGTGTTTACGTAACTTTCGCCATTTTCCTTTCTGTATATTCCTACCTTCACTTTTATTTACTTCTTCTTTATTTTCATTCGCACTTATAGACGTTGACGTTTGGTTGACACCTGCATAGATGGGCTGTTCGCGGTACCGCATCTGTGTGCGCTATTGCGTTTTGTTTATGCTGTCTTTGTCGAAATTTGTAGAACGCAGGAAATTATCTTTTTATAAAATATACTTTGATTAATTTTATTCATAATTGTATGCGGTAATTTAAAATTTTAATATTGTTTTTTTTTTGTTTTTTACATATATAATCTTGTTTACAATATGTTGCGATTTATCGAAGCCAAACTTTGTTTTGTATCAATTAACAGCTGATGGCGAGCGATTGAGTTAAAATCTGAGTGTTTGTTGCTGTTTTTAAACAGGTAGTTTTTATATTTTAATCGTATTATTTATATACCTATATATATTTATATTTATTACATATAATTTATTGTATTTATGCTCACATGTCTGACGTTTTTAGCGCTAGCCATGATAGCGAATTTTTTTCTTTGTCGTCGTCAAGCCTTTACGACTCGCTAAGTGATTTATCTGATATGCCTGATCTTGGTGACCGTTTACACACCACTTTTTCCGCTTCTTCAAAACACTTTAACGTTATCCACATTAATGCACAGAGTGTACCAGCTCATTTTCCTGACCTACTCTCAACCTTTTCTGATAAGAACATTCATGCTATTCTCATTTCTGAGACTTGGCTTAAGCCATCATTGTCATCTACCCTCTATCCTATACCCGGATACCAATTAATTCGTAACGACAGGACTGGGTTCAAAGATGGCGGTTTAGGCATTGTTCGCGGGGGTGGTGTTGCTATTTATTTAAAAAATGACATCGTTTGCGAAATTGTGGCTGAGTCCCCATCCATTTATTCAAAGTCACCGGAGTACTTATTTCTCAGCGTCTCCTTAAACCATGCTAAGATACTTCTCGGGGTTTATTACAGTCCATCCTCCAATATAAGCTATTTCGATGATTTTGAGAATATATTATCTGACCTCTGTCCACAGTTCGAACATTGTGTGCTCATGGGAGATTTTAATACTTGCCTCATTAAAAACGACAGTCGCTCTTCTAAACTTCTGTCAATAGTAAATTCTTTGAATCTTAGTATTCTCCCTCTCGATCCCACTCATTTCCCTCATAATGGTCCCCCTTCTCTTTTAGATCTTATTATAACTTCATCCCCTGATTTTGTCTCCTTTCACGGCCAGTTTAATGCTGCTGCCTTTTCCAACCACGACCTTATTTACGCTTCTTTCAAAATTCGCCCCCCAAAATTTAGACACAAATTCGTTCTTCGTCGTAATCTTGGCGACATAAATCTGCAGGCCCTGCTCTCCGATCTTCACAGTGCTGATTGGCAGTCTATCGAAACTTGCACTGACATCGACCTTAAACTTGAGATTTTCAACAGCACATTGCTTGCAATTTACGACCGACACGCCCCTCTGAAGCCTACGCGCGTGAAACATTATCCTGCGCCGTGGCTGACCGAGGATATCAAAGCCCTGATGGCGAAGAGGAACCGCGCCCGCGTGCGGCTGCGTCACAGCCCGTCTGAGGATCGTCAGCGTAACTATGTCATTCTGCGAAATCGTTGCAACAAGAAGTGTCGGGAAGCAAGACGTCGTTATATTCATGAGTCTATACATAATTGTCCTCCACATAAATTATGGAAATTCTTAAAGTCATTAGGGGTAGGCAAATCTCAAACTCTTTCTTCTAACCAAAAAATGGACCTCAACGCCCTGAATAAGCATTTTAGTACTTCTCCGGTCGCTTTAGACCCTGCCGTAAAGAATCATACACTATCTCTTCTTGCTAATGCCCCGAACCCCGACTTTCCCGCTTTTGAATTAGGTTTTATTACTCCAAAGGAGACCATAGACTTTCTGAAATCTATTAAAACGAAGGCCGTCGGTGAGGATGGCCTAAGCTTAGACATGCTCAAGATGGTGGCGGATTTCATTGCTCCTATCCTTTCAGACATCATTAACTTTTCCTTCTCATCTAGCTGTTTTCCTACATTGTGGAAACTTGCACATGTGCTCCCTCTCCCAAAATTGTCAAAACCTGCATCCTTTTCCGATTATCGTCCAATTTCTATTCTTCCTGTACTTTCCAAAATAATAGAGCACTTTGTCAATCAAAGGCTGTCTCGTTTTCTAAATACGCACAATCTCTTTAATCCCTTCCAATCCGGTTTCCGCCCCGGGCACAGTACCGTCACTGCTTTGGTCAAGGTCACCGATGACATTCGTTTAAATATAGAAAATAAACATCTGACTGTCCTGGTTTTGTTGGACTTCAGTAGTGCCTTCAATACAGTTGACTTCAATATTCTTCTCGGCATACTCAAAAATTTAAATTTTTCGTCATCGGCCCTTATGTGGTTTCAGTCATACCTCCTTGGAAGGCGCCAGCGCGTTAAGATGGATGATAATCATTCAGATTGGAATGCTCTCACTGCTGGTGTCCCTCAGGGAGGTGTGCTCTCTCCTCTTCTTTTTTCTATTTTTATTAATGGTATAACGACCTCTCTTCTCTCTTCTTACCATTTATACGCTGACGATTTGCAGATTTATGCGGGTGCTAGTTTTGATGACTTCCCTTCCCTGATTGACCTTATCAATGACGATCTTGCCACGATCCAGAAGTGGGCCACTAATTTTGGATTAAAGGTCAATGCAAAGAAATCGCAGGCAATTGTTGTTGGAAGCCCGCACTACATCTCGAGGCTGTCTGACCTTGTGATTCCCAATTTGATGTTTGACGGTGCCATAATTCCTTTTTCCTCCACAGTTAAAAATTTGGGTGTCACAATGGATCAGACTCTTTCCTGGTCAACTCAGGTTACCGATGTCAGCCGCAAGCTCTTCGCTTCACTTCATTCTCTAAGGCGCCTGCAGAATTTTCTTCCTCAGCAAACCAAGATAACTTTAGCGCAATCTCTCCTCCTCCCTCTCATAGACTACGCTGACGTTGCATATATGGACCTCTCAGAACGGCTGCTCGATAAACTTGAGCGCCTCCAGAACGTGTGTATTCGGTACATTTTCGGTCTGCGGAAATATGATCATGTCTCCCACTTCCGTGCACAGCTAAACTGGTTACCAATTCGTTTTCGCCGAAATGTTCACGTCCTGTCGCTGCTTTTTAACACTATTTTTAATCCTCGTTCTCCCTCCTACCTTTCTGAGCGTTTTAGCTTCATGGCCACCGGCTCCCAAAACCGTTTGCGCTCAAAGGCCAATCTCACCCTCGCTTTCCCGTCTCACAAATCTAAATCCTATTCCAAATCCTTTTCTGTGCACTCTGTCAGGTTGTGGAATCGGCTACCAGCGGGTATTAGGCAATCACAATCGGTAGATTCCCTGAAAGGCAAATTAAAAAAGTTCTGGCTTGACTCTATTTCCTAAATATTGTATCAATTATCCAAATGTTGATATATACATATATTTAGTATATGTAAGTTTAAGTATGTTTATTTATGTATATGTTTATCTTTCTATCTATTTATGTAAGTATTTGAATGTATTAGTATTGTTTTTATTCTATGGTTCTTTTTTTTTTGTTTTTATAGTCTTTTTGGTTAGTTTTTGTTTTTTGGGTGCTCTAAATAAATTTGTACACCTGTTTACTCGATGCACAACCTTTCACTTTTCTCAATCTCTCAAGGGTTAGCTGGAAGAGATCCCTTAAAGGGATAAGTTCGCCTTTGTACATCTTTTTATTTTTATTTTTTGTATTGTTTTGGTTTTTTTTTTGTACAATAAAGTGTTTACATACATACATACATACATACAAATATTCGCGCTCATCACACAAATATCTGCCCTTACCGGGATTTGAACCCAGGACCGCTGGGTTCCGAGGCAGGGTCACTCCCAACTAAGCCACCGTGTCGTCACCGGTTAGTTTTTGGGTGAACAGGTGAAGACAACACAGCAACATATAAATTGATGCATATACAACATATATGCTGCAATGTACACAGCACATCTTCTTTACACTGTATAGAACTAAGTCGCTTTTTTTTGTGTTGAGGTAAAGGCACACGAGCTCTCAGGCCACCTGAATAGACATTGGAATTCTCAAGATTAAAATCCTTAGACCTCAAATGCGTTGCCAAACCTGAGGAATAAGAAGGAATGTCTCAATGCTAGTAATTTCACCGGTTGTCTTATCCCCACACCGGAACACAACAATGCGAACACTGTTGCTTGGCGGGTGGTTAATGGATAAGATGGTGGTAGCGATCCGGATGGACCCTGCACAGGATCCTACCACCACTTCTCGCCGTTCTGTCTGTCTGTCTGTCCGTATATCTGCCCGCAAACTCCTCCTACACCACGCAACGGATTTTGATGCAGTTTTCATCATAAGTTAGATATTTTTACGGAAGGTTTTTATGCATAAATTTAGCTTACAGTATGGATACTACAGAAAACTCAAAACCGAAGCGAAGCAAGGGCGACAAATATTGTATTTTCAATAAATGTATAATATTGAATATTGTGTTCTGATTAAGTAATTTAAATAAACTCGTAATTATAAAGTTATTAATCCAGGGGCCAGCATGGGGCCAGAGCCAAGATGCAAAGGCTCTTAACGTTTTTCTTTTCTATCGCTCAAAATGTATAGGATGACATTCTCGTGCGTTTCGATAAACCACGTGGTCGACTGTCATCACATACATTTTCAGCGATAGAAAAGAAAAACGTTAGGAGCGTTTTCATCTTGGCTAGGGCCCCATAGTCGTGTTTATCGATGTGGTAAACGTGGATAACGCTTCCGTCACTCTCGCACTGACATCCACGTTTATTCACATCGATAAACACGACCATGTTAGGCCCCCTGGACTTCCCGCATTTCTACATGTAAATTTAAATTCCATAAATAGACCGTGCATACCAATTTGACTGGCGTTTTTCGGCTTTGTAGATTGCAAGCGCTATGTATAACATCACGCCTTAATTCCCAGAGTGAGGTAGGCAGAGCTACAGAAATACCAACATAATATGACTTGTTGATAATTCTGTAACCACATTTTGCAAAAGTAGGTTAGGATGTTTACCAGTGTAATAATAATATTCTGAGAGTAACCCACGTACGGCCGGCAACGCACCTGTAACTCCTCTGGTGCTGCAGTTGTCTATGGGTGACAGTATTCGCTTACCATCAGGCGATCCGTCTGTTCGTTTGCCTCCTATTCCATTAAGTAATTGCAATAAAACTTGAAGGAATTCTTACTTCACACTAAGCTTACGCTTAGATTGGCAACAAATCACCCACCTTAACTTCAAACTCTGGTTTTAGTGCTCCAATGTTGCCGAACGGTCCGGTCGGACTGGGTTCGAACACCACGCCCCCAATCTCCGTCATGCCATAGCCCTGGACTATCTTTGTGTCTTCTCGGACCCTAGCCTGAAAGAAAACTCATACGTCATCACTGTCATCAGATTTTGACTACTTGGCTCACGTAGAGAAGAGATGGCTTGGAAAACTGCCCAGTGGTTAGCCAAAGGTTGGAAAATTGTTTAGGAAAGTTTTCTTTAACGAAGGTTAAGTCTTCACAGAGGCCCGTTGCACGGTTGATTTTGAAATATGCTCAATATTTTTAAGGTCATGGACTTGAGATGGACAGAGCCTCTATTCAGATTCAGATTATTTATTAATAAAATTGTAAATTTTACAGGTCATAACATAAAACAATCATATGAATACAGGTTATGTTCTATGTAAGGGAAATAGGTACTTGGATAGTACACAAAATGTCGTTTTATGTCATTATTTTCAATAATTCAGAGTGAGAAATCTTATAAACCAATTTCATAACAGGAATTTATTACATAATTATAATTATACTTTTGAATATATGCAGTACACATTACATGACAATTTCATTGAACTATTATTATATAGTCTAAACTCATTGACACTGTAACAAGAGGCCCTAGCCAAGATGCAAACGCTCCTAACGTTTTTCTTTTCTATCGCTCAAAATGTATGCAATGACAGTCGACCACGTGGTTAATCGAAACGCACGAGAATGTCATCTCATACATTTTGAGCGATAGAAAAGTAAAACGTTAGGAGCGTTTGCATCTTGGCTAGGGCCCCAGCTAGTTTACAAGCAACATTTTTAGTTAAAACTATATTGCGTTTGACGTGTGTTGCCTGAGCCCCTAGCCAAGATGCGTTCGCTTACTAGCGATTCGATTCATTTGGTTTTAAACCAATCGCGTCACTGGTAGATCACGTGAATTTTCGAATGACGTGATCTACTAGTGACACGATTGGTTTAAAAACAAAACGAATCGAATCGCTAGTTAACGTACTCATCTTGGCTAGGGCTTCTGAGCGGTTACCGGGTTAGAATAGTGCCACTCCATGTCTTCCCATGGATATCGTAAGAGGCGAATAAGGGCTTGTAGTACTGTTAGGCTATAGGCTTGTAACCTGTCACTAATATACTGACTTTTTTGAAGAATATAGGGTACTTCTCCGGTAACATCAATAAGGACCATCATACCCGGAGTGCGTTGAGAAATTCCTGGTGTATCTTAGATCCTGCCATTTTAATCACGTTGAAGCAGGTCAAGTCGCAGTGCTTCTCGTGGTGCAGAATGGGAGCCAGCGCCGTTGCCGTGGTGAACGTGACCACTGGCTGGAAACCACAAAGTTCTAAGCTAGAAGCTTCTAGAAACAGGGCAATTCTTGAAGGTATATTTATTTTTTGGCTAGAAGATAAACGAGATAAGCCGATGGTAAATTTAGTGGGCTTTAAGGCGATCTAGAGACATTTGTAATTTCAAGATCGCGATCTCATGACTGAAATGTCAAGACTGCAAATGCGTTGGCAAGCTTGCGAATTAAGATCGGGGTCTATATTGGAATCCATAATATCTAAGTTTATTCATGTTATAATGATATTTTGTCATGACGACGTTTGCCCTAATATAAATGACATAATATTTTGTTACCCTAATCTTTACTAATATTTTAAATATGAAAGTAACTCTGTAGGATACTTTTTATACCGGGTAATTGGACAGCCCTGAGGGAATAGCGATAAACGACTTCGACGCGGATGGAGTCGAGGGCCACAGAATTAAATAAACTAATGCTTATTTGCATTATTGTTTTAAGTACTAATAATCATATGTCCTAATAGTTACATATCCTAATACTGGTTGCCATAGTCATTCGTCGTTCTTAACAATTATTTAATGAAAAAAAAACTGATATTATGGCAAATGTTTAGAGCAAGTGTTATGGCATTTCACAACACGGTGGCCTAGTTGGGAGTGACCCTGCCTCCGAAGCCAGCGGTCCTGGGTTCAAATCCCGGTAAGGGCAGATATTTGTGTGATGAGCGCGAGTATTTGTTCCTGAGTCTTGGATGTTTTCTATGTATTTAAGTATGTATTTCTCTATATAAGTAAGTTTATCGTTGTCCAGTACCCATAGTACAAGCCTAGAGCTTAGTTTGGGACTAGGTCAATTTGTTTGAGATTGTCCCCTGATATTTATTTATTTTACTTTACACACGATGTTTTAGAAAGCAAACGAGACCAAATGCCTATATGCTATTTAAGTCTCCGGAATTCATACCTTGTACTTGTTGATGACATCAATGAGGTGGTCCGTGGTGCAGGGCGCCGAGGTCTGTAGCTTGATGTGGTTCACCGGCATGGACAACACGTTGTAGCAAGCCGACACCCATTGGATAGAGGACAGGTTCATGGCGCATCGACGCTCTCTAAAACGTTATGTTAAATTAGAGCCAGGAACACCATAAATAGTAGATTTTTGTTTTAGAGTAACAAATAAACGATAATTCGATTTTTTCCTTTACGTAAATAAATAAAACGTATCACTAATACACTGGTCTTGGTGATCTTAGCCAGATTGTGCAAAATGTGGTTACAGAATTATCTACCATACCCCACTCTGGGAATCAAGGCGTGACATTATGTATGCGTGTATGTTAAATAAATAAATATCAGGGTACAATCTCACACAAATTGACCTAGTCTAAACTAAGCTCTAGGCTTGTACTATGGGTACTAGACAACGATAAACATACTTATATAGAGAAATACATAGAAAACATCCAAGACTCAGAAACAAATATTCGCGCTCATCATACAAATATCTGCCCTTACCGGGATTTGAACCCAGGACCGCTGGCTTCGGAGGCAGGGTCTCTCCCAACTAGGCCAAAGTGTCGTCATGTGCTGAAAGACCTTCCTTTCTTGACTTTAGGTCTTTGGGAAATACCCTATAACTTTTGATTCCCTTGATAGTGTCGAAAATGGCCGTATCTTTTATTACGTTAACTCAGAAGTTGTTTTCTCAGCTTCAAGCGACTGTAAACCCGAGTATATGGTTTAAATTTCAACTTGATACCTCCACGCGTTCTCGAGATAAAGACCGACGGACGGACGGAGGGACGGACGGATAGCAAAGTGATCCTATAAGTTCCGTTTCTTCCTTTTGAGGTACAGAACTCTAAAAATGTGGTAAAGGATTAGGACTTAGCGTTGTCTGTAAGCACGCTTTCAGGATCGCACTGTCACAGGCTACAGCGCTGAGTTTGAGTCCGTCTTTCATACTGTGCAAACCTACTATCTATCTAGCGGGTGATTAATGTGTAACATTATTATTATTAATTATCTACCTGCCTATTTCACACGAGACATTTTGGCACTCAAGCAAAGCGCGAGCATTAATCAATCGAATGTGAAATAAATGGTGACTTTCACCCAAGTTAAACACTAATTCTCATGTTGACCATGCAGGACTCAGGATAGTTTTACTAAAAAGTGCCTGTATAAGATCTTAGCACGTTTCAGTAGACTTAGTTTTGAGAGAAATACCAAAAACTCAAAAAATACTTGTTTATAATCCCATAACCACACTTTGCACAACAGGCCAAGAAGTTTACTAGTGTATAGTGACAGGTTGCAAGCCCATCGCCTAACAGTACTACAAGCCCTTATTCCCTTAGTCGCCTCTTACGACATACACGGGAAGACATGGAGTGGCACCATTCTAACCTGAGAACCACAGGGGTCAAACATAACTGTGAAATACGATATTACCATACCCTAGTGTATTTGCATTGATCTCATGCTCGAAGAACGTGATGTTGTGGAGGACGTTGGAGTGCGACAGCGCCGCGACCTTCGGGAAGCCGGTGGAGCCGCTGGTGCTGACCAGCCAGCAGTGCACCTTCGACACGTCGAACTGGGCCACCCTGGAACAAGCATCATCATCAAGCTAGACGAAAGCTGTTCACTATGACATATGTATGCCTTACGCGAAGATCGCCTCATTTTTTTATCCGTGGCTGCCCCAAAATCCTCAAAACAATTAAATGAAATGAAAATACGTTAATTGAAAGGTATTTCGATAAATAATAAGAACTTACCCGCAATTCACTTACCTCCATAGACTACGATTAAAAAACCAGATAAGAGCGTGTAGGGATCTGACGCCGTTAGAACCTCTCTGAGGGTACCTACTATAAACACAAATAACTATCTCGAAAAACAGCTAGGTAGTATATATTTGTGTACACATTCTCGAAAACCTTTAGTCTTACTGGTAGCCAGATTAGGTAGCTAGCTACGAAATGGGAGAGATATTCCCGATTCCTGGGGTATAAGGATTTCGATGATATTAATTTAGATAGATAGACAGATAGATAGATAAAACGTTTATTTGCGTACTACAAATCACACACACAGTTGACAAAGGTAATTAAAAACAACACAATTACATTAAAAATATACAAAATGTTGCCAGAAGAATGTGTGCGTTGCAGCAGTGCAAAAAGGAAATGGCTCAGCGTATAGCTTTGCTCATGATGAGCACAACGCTGATATCCTGCCACAACCCCGAGGAACGACAGAGCTACAACAAGCAAATTCATAGACAAAAAGAACAAGATAATAATATTTCAATTTAGTTTGCAACATTGTGCAAGTGTTCCATGTCCGGTGAGTTTCACAATCCTTCAGGAGCACTAAACAGCAAAATCCGATACCGAGTAACCGCGAGGTATACCAATCGTTTGTTTAAATTTACAATATGGGGGTTTACGGGAACGGAACATAGATCTTTCATGTTGTCACCTTCGGTAAAATTCGTCATCAACGCTCGGCCTTCCATATACTAATAATAAAACGTCACTATCGTTATCTGTTGGTCTATTTCTTAACAATTTACAAGTCGTTGTTTTTATGCCTCTTCTGTGTAATACTGTGGTAAACACTGAGTTCTTATCTAGCCGAAGTATACCTACTTGGAGGGAATTTGGTAAATTTCCGAGACATTATCATCATAGTATAAAACAAAGTCCGCTTCTGTCTGTCTGTGCCTATGTATGCTTAGATCTTTCAAACTACGCAACGGATTTTGAAGAGGTTTTTTAGGGTTCCGTAGTCAAACTAGGAACCCTTACAGTTTCGCCACGTCCGTCCGTCCAAAGCCTAGCGCAGACTCTTAGTACTAGAAAGCTGTAATTTGGCTTGAGTATGCATAGTACAATAAAGTGGTAAACACGTAACGTGGGGGTGTATTTTTTTTTTGTCGTCTACCCTACAGTGTGGGGTGTCGTTGGATAGGTATATCAAATAATTACAGGTTTGTGAAAACATTTTTTCGATTAAGTAATCCGTTTATGAAATATTAAGCTTTAAAACGCAAAATTTTGTTAGACTCAAGTGTCCTTATAAAGAGGAAATATTTGTAGTTTTGTATGTTTGTAACGAATAAACTCAAAAACTACTGGATTGATTTCAAAAAATCGTTCACTAGTAGAAAGCTATCTTTTTTCTGAGTAACATAAGCTTTAATTTGTTTTTCTACGCGGACGAAGTCGCGCGCAACAACTCGTTGAAGACATAATGATGGGATTCTGGATACAAATTAGGCCTTAAAAGGTTCCTTTCGGATACTTCGACCCTATTGGATCATTAGTAATTACCCTTCTTACACTCACCTGTTCGACAGGTTTCCTCACGTTGTTTTCCTTCACCATACTCCATCGGGTAATAAATAAATATGAAGGGATAATCTCACACAAATTGACCCAGTCCCAAATAAGGCTGTACGCTTGTAATAGGGTATGTACTGAGCAACGATTAATATAGTTTCAATCATGAATACATACTTTAAAAGATAGAAAACCGCACCATACAATTATTTGCCGATACGGGGAATCAAACCCGGAACCGCTAGCTTCGTAGGCAGGGTCACTATCAACTAACTTATCGCGTCCGGTAATGTTCTAGAATTTACACGGCAACTGCCCATCATGACCTGAACTTGGGACCCACGAGTCGAGGAATACCCTAATTTTTCTCCCAGAGAAGCAATAATTTTAATTTAAAAAAAATGTTTAAAACACTAAAATCCCCATTCAGAAACGCAATAATAACTTCTTGGTAATAGGTTAGACCAACTGATATAGGCTTTTTTTGTTGAAAATATTTTGGTCGCCGACTTCAGATGGGCGTTTTTGAAGGCGGTTTTATGTTTTTTAAACATTTATTTTATTTCATACTGTTTAGTGATCACAATACGCTGTTCCGTAGTCCCACTTCTTAGTTGATATAAAACTTTAAGTTATTTCAAGCGCGCCGCAAGCAACGCAGCGGGAAAGTCATAGTCATATTTCAACAATTAAATACGTTTTAGTCGCTCAACTATCTTATCGCCACCCTTGAAAAAGGTACCGTTGAGGAGTTCTGGTGGCCTTCATCATCAGTTTCAAAATCGCTTTATGTTTGCCTACGATATTTGAAGAGTTCCTCGTTGATCCCAAATCAGATTTGGTGACAATGGGACCACCTAAACCAAAAAAGAATTTTCTAAATCGGTGCACAATTGACGGAGTAAACGGTGAACATACATTAAACAATCATACAACCCTCCTTTTTTTGAAGTTGGTTGATTAAAAAATCATCACCACCAGATGCAGAGGGAATCGACTTTTATCAATACCAATTCTCGTTCCGCATCATCAGTGGAAAATTACCCTTAAATGCTAGTCTATGCTATAATGATACTAACTTGAAGTCTTCAACTGGTTCAGAATCAGGGTACTTTTCCAAGAAGCTGGCCATGGAGTTCTTTCCTGTTCCGAAGGTGACTATCTCGATGGCTGATCCCAGGTCTTGAGCGGCTCGCTGGTAGTCCTCCAACATGTCCGGCTCACAGAAGGCTATCTTCGGCTCCACTATGCTGAAAAGCGTCTTAATGTCACCTGAAACAGACATACGGCTGGGTTTTTTCTTTTTTTAGGGCTCCGTAGCCAAATGGCAAATAACGTTATCCTTATGGATTCATCATGTCTGTCTGTATCTGTCCGTCCGTACGTCACAGCCACTTTCCGAAACTATAAGAAACTATTGAAACTTGGTAATTAATGTATTCTGTGAACCGCATTAAGATTTTCACACAAAAATAGGAAAAAGGAAACAATACATTTTGGGAATTCCCCATACTTAAAACTACAACTCAATAAAAAATCTTCAAACCCATACGTGGATAGGTCTTCAAAAATAATATTGGGGTTTCTAAAGATTTTTTTTTCTAAACTGAATAGTTTGCGCCAGAGACACTACCAAAGTGGTAAAATGTGTGACCCGCCCCCCTGTAACTTCTAAAATAAGAGAATATATAAACTAAAAAAAAATATATGATGTATTACCATGCAAACTTCCACAGAAAATTGGTTTGAACGAGATCTAGTAAGTAGTTTTTTTTAATACGTCATAAATCGTCTTGATGCTACGGAACCCTTCATGTTCGAGTCCGACTCGCACTTGGCCGCTTTTTAGGATTCCGTAGTCAAACTAATTTCAAGCATCTAAATGCAACCTTATAGTGTAGTGTACACTTAATACACTACACTATAAGGTAGCACTTAAATGATTAAAATTATTTCGTGTAACTCTTAAATAAGCATTAAACAGTATCACGGAGTTACCCGAGTTGTTAGTATACAAAGCCTTTAACAACTATGTTAGTATAAAATAACTAAATATCACAGGACAATGTCACACAAATTGGCCTAGTCCCAAACTAAGCTCTAGGCTTGTACTATGGGTACTAGACAACGATAAACGTACTTATATTGAGATATATATACTTAAATACATAGAAAACATGCAAGACTCGGGAATAAATACTCGTGCGCATCACACAAGAATCTGCCCTTACCGGGATTTGAACCCAGGACCGCTAGCTTCGAAGTCAAAAATTTAAAATCAATTAAATTAATCTTTCGTTTTTCAGTAGGTATCTTTTTAAGTAAATATACTCTTATGACTATTTACTTACTATTTTCATACTAAAACGTATTGTTAAAGAAACTACTGTGAAATAAGCCAATAGTCCGA
This sequence comes from Acleris holmiana, assembly GCA_949316455.1. Classification (NCBI taxonomy): domain Eukaryota; kingdom Metazoa; phylum Arthropoda; class Insecta; order Lepidoptera; family Tortricidae; genus Acleris; species Acleris holmiana. The sequence continues at coordinate 15,566,867 of OX438783.1, forward strand.
AATAATAATAATAATAATAATAATAAATCACAGGACAGTGTCACACAAATTGACCTAGTCCCAAACTAAGCTCTAGGCTTGTACTATGGGTACTAGACAACGATAAACTTACTTATATAGAGAAATATATACTTAAATACATAGAAAACATCCAAGACTCAGGTACAAATACTCGTGCTCATTACACAAATATCTGTCCTTACCGGGATTTGAACCCAGGACCCCTAGCTTCGAAGGCAGGGTCACTCCCAACTAGGCTAGCGTGTCGTCAAATGCACGTATCCACACTTTATTGCAATCTGTGAACACTAAATTAGTAACATGATGCAATTTTTATCCATGTTTTTATCGGCATAACTGATTATTACTATCAGTTCCTTTGTTGCCAAGTTTAAAACTAATTAATTGTCTTGATTTATTTGGTTCCGATTTCATTACGACATTTTGGTTTGTTATTTATCTAACTTGATTTTTTTGTTGTGTGAAAAAGGGGACCACGCGGCGCAGGACCAGTCCTTGTGGCAAACCTTGGGAAGACCTGTCCAGCTTTGGACGACTTTCAGCTGGAATGACGATGATGAGCGTCACCAAATGCCAACACGCTGATCTGAGACCATTTCACGCCAACTAGCAAACGATTAGAATGAAAAATTAACATACACACACACACACACATACACACACACACGCACACGCACGCACACGATCGCACACTTACACACATACGTTTATAAACACACATATATGTACATATATGTATACATACCCACGTACACAACTGCACACGTACGCACATTAACTTGTAAACTGTTCTTCTGCTCTTAATAATGTTAGTGTATAAACTGTGGTAACCTATACTTCGCCCTTTCTAAAACTAAATCTGTGTAAAATTCATTTTAATTAGATAAGGCTGGTTGGTTTCCTAAATAAATAAATTAGCCCATGTTTTTTTTTTATTGTTAAGTTTCTCTTGTCCTTTTGTATCTGAAAAAACTATTTTGTGCAATGTTAAAAACTTACTGTACTTGAAGTGGGGGTCGACGCCGGCTACGGGCAGCCCGTTGAGGAGCGCCGCGTAGAAGGGGATGTGCACGTCGAGGTGGTTGCGGCCGCCCAGCACCAGCACGTCTCCCGGCCGCAGCCCGGCGCCCCGGAGGCTCCGCGCCAGCCTCACTGTTCGGGACAGCACCGAGCGCCGAGACTCTTGCTGCCCCGTCGCCGCGTCTATCTGAACAGGCTTTTATTACCACCATCATGCTTGTTCTCAAGACCCAACCACCAGGGTTCATACCCTATAATTACAGCAACGGTGTCCTAACGTGCGCTCAGTGTGGGCTGGGCGTACGTTTGTAGCAAAAATTGGTTACGCAAGCCATTGGAGGACACATCAGAGAGCACCATCTGGCTCTACAGCATTTGAGAGTACGTGAAGCGTCGCTGTTGCCGAAAACTTGTTGTTAACTAAAGTGCTGCCTTTGTTGTTGGAGAAATGTCCTCCTTGATCCCCGCATCCTTTATAAAGAACTAAATGGCTCACTTTAAATCCTGACACTGCGCAAATGTACTCATGCGAAAAACCCGAATGTACTTTATAAAGTACATAACGACGCTTGAAAGGCGAAATGGGATAAGCGACATTTTTTGTGATATTGAGTTACATATATCGTTCAAATCAGCAGCTTTTTCTGATTTGAACGATATATGTAACTCAATATCACAAAAAATGAGCTTATCCCATTTTGCCTTTCAAGCGTCAATAATATTTACCACTAAAATTAACTGTGTTCAAGCGAAAAACGGTAACAATTCTTAAATCAAGCGGAGGACGGTTCTAGACTTTTTTTTTTATACCTACGTAGTTAGCATCTGATGGCTTTGACTACTTCGCCGGAGAGAGGGCGGACTCCTGATGGGTGTCCACGCTATAAATGGGTTTTACACTAGCATGCCTAAGGGCGCCCCTATTGGGCCGACCTTGGACTTAGGACGCTAGAGGAGAATTTCAATCGAATTGGAACGGTTCTAGAGTCAAGTGCAAAGTACTTTATAAAGGACACTCGAGTTTTTAGGTTTTAATGACAAAAAAATTGTCGGGATCCAGGAGGATATGATACCCTATTCCGAGAAAGTACCGTGAGGGAGCATCTAGCCCGGTCGGCGCTCCATAGGGAGATATATATATGTATATGTGATGTGATATTCAAAATTTGGATGATAGTTAAGTGTAGTTAATCACAAGCAAAGAAACGAAGGCGAAAAAAGTTCCTTTGTGCAACGAGAAGTATCCCTAAAAGTTGACGACACTTTGGCCTAGTTGGGAGTGACCCTGCCTCCGAAGCCAGCGGTCCCGGGTTCAAATCCCAGTAGGGGCAGGTATTTGTGTAATAAGCACGAGTATTCCTGAGTCTTGGATGTTTTCTATGTAAATATTTAAGTATTTATTTCTCTATCTAAGTATGTTTATCGTTGTCTAGTACCCATAGCACAAGCCTAGAGCTTAGTTTGGGACTAGGTCAATTTGTGTGACATTGTCCAGTGATATTTATTTATTTAAATAAAAGTATAACTAATTTTCGTCACATAAAGAAAAAGTTTCATACATAATAAAATCAAACATCAAAATCAAAATTCATTTATTGCAGAAATCGTGTATAGGTATATAAAAGAGAGATAGGAGCGTAGGTATTAATTGCTGGAATCAGGGGATTTTGTACTGACCTAGTTCCAAACTTAGTTTATTGTCTGTGCGATATACGTAGGCGTGCCCCATCGCTCTAAAATTTATTAAAATACGGTTCAATGGCTGTGTCTAGGATAGATGTTCCTGACGACTAAATGACTTTCATGACGACTTATTCAATAGAATCCAGAAATTTTACCCGCCATCTTGAAATCAATAAAGGTCATCACTAATAATAGTAGATTGTTCAACGAGGGACTAAAGTAAGCCATTATGACGCGAGATATTTAACCACCCGGGCACAGAGAGGGTGGATGAAGGTGAAGTGTCATTATGGCTTTTTAATCTTGAGTTAAACACTACTTTTCACTTCGATTGCGAGTAAAGATAATCCTAAATAAGTATAATAGTTTTACTATAGACTTGTAAAAAAATACAATATAATAGCGCTATAATTTTTACTCTCAACACGTCACTGTGATACAGAAAAAGACAACAACAAGGTTATTTTTTAAGTTAGAACATAACAAAAGACTGAGGCGGTGGAGGTTGTATGCCCAGCCTGCCCTCCGATGACAAGGGCAACATATCCAACGGCACCTTATATCTGGATGTTTGTGTTCTTCCATAGCCGTTACTTATGGAAATTAAAAAGATAAACTACCTACTTTACTCCAAATTGCCACCTTAGTCCCTAGGGATTAAGTGCATCACTTTAGTCCGCCTATGCATGGCTGTTATGAGTCATTTTAGCGTGAGAAGTAAAAATTTTATTTTTTTCCACTTTTGTGACAACCCTCAACGTTGCTAGTCGCCAGGCGCTATCTGATTTACTATTTATATTATCTTACCCACTTTTACATATTATCTAGGCGATTACCGATTGGTAGGTGTTACTAGACGGTGCTTAAGTATACTTAGAACTTATCTGGCAGAGATTCAACTAACGGCATAATTGATAACCTAAATAAAACACCTACCAAATGCGAGTCTGGCTCGAGTACCAAGAAATTAGGATTCGTATAAAGGGTTCTCTATCGTTTGACCGAATTTCATATGACATAATTTTATATGCCATAATATTCATTTGCCATAAACGCATTTTTTCTAAAACCGTGAACTATTCAGAATTGTAATAAAACAATCCTAACCTAACCTATTGGGCTCTATGCGATGGCATGTAAAAATTACCTGCAAAAGGTTTACGAATGCCTTTATGGCAAATGAAATTATGGTATACGATATTAGGGAAAATTATGGTTATAGCCAGTGACCATTCCGGCAAATGAAATTATAAAAAACCGGGCAAGAGCATGTCGGACCATGCTCAGTGTAGGGTTCCGAAGCCGTTAAGTATTTCAAACATAAAAAAACATCAAGTAATCACTAATTTTCTATTTAAAGTCAATTGGTGCCGTCGTAGATGATTTTAGTAGGTTTAAACACTTTAATCGCCTTGTATCTCAAGAACCAATGATGTCTACCTAGTCGTGATAGTTTTTCTTTAAAATTGGTTACATGCTCTTTCATTTAGGTTTTTTTTCTGATTTTTAATATTTGTAGTTTTGGCTGTAGGGGGGGCGGGGGCACTTGAGTCTAACAAAAATTAGCGCTTTAAAACGTAATATTAATATTTCATAAACGGATTACTTAATTAAAAAACTGTTTTCACAAACCCAAAATATTTTTGAAAGACCTATCCAACGACACCTCAAACTATAGGGTAGACGAGAAAAAAAAATACATCCCCACGTTATGTGTAAGGGAGGTACACTAAAAAAAATATTTATTTTACTTTTTATTGTACCACTTTGTTGGCGTGACTAATATGCATATTCATGCGAAATTGCAGCTTTCTAGAACCCTAAAAATGAGGGATACGCGTATAAAGACCTCCGTCTTGGTGGCATCTTTTAGAAGCCTCTCGTCATCGGTCATATATCTACAGCTCTTTTTAGGAACCGGAATCCGTGAATGCCATTTGTATAAAAGGAACGCAGTTTTATAACGTTTCAGTCGCATGAATATTATAAAAGTTGAAACTATGACAAAACTACAGTCACCGACCGCCATACAAAGTTTCCATTGCGCACGATACTAACAATAACTGTTATCTTTTACTAAAAACAATTACACTGTTTGTGTAAACACGTTAGTTTTTAGGGTTCCGTAGCCAAATGGCAAAAAACGGAACCCTTAGAGATTCGTCATGTCTGTCTGTCTGTCCGTCCGTATGTCACAGTCACTTTTTTCCGAAACTATAAGAACTACACTGTTGAAACTTGGTACGAGTAAGTAGATGTATTCCGTGAACCGCATTAAGATTTTCACACAAAAATAGAAAAAAAAACATAAATTTTGGGGGTTCCCCATACTTAGAACTGAAACTCGATGTTTTTTTTCATCAAACCCATACGTGTGGGGTATCTATGGATAGGTCTTCAAAAATGATATTGAGGTTACTAACATCTTTTTTTTCTAAACTGAACAGTTTGCGCGAGAGACACTTCCAAAGTGTTGAAATGTGTGTCCCCCCCTGTAACTTCTAAAATAAGAGAATGATAGAACTAAAAAAAATATATGATGTACATTACCATGCAAACTTCACTTGCGGTTTTGTTGTTAAAGTATAGTTACTGTACAGCACAGAACGGCAATGAAGACTTCGTTTTGATGGCCAACTTTTACCCTTTAATTAGTTCAAAACGTTAAAGAAAGAAGGACCAAGAATTTTTAACTATTAACTTGGCAAAAATAAAAATGTCGTGAATTCAAACCCTTTTGATTTTAAACTAGCATACAAAATTATCAAATAAAAAAGTGAACATTATGGAATGTGCACTGTGTTACACACTGTCAAAACGTATTATTTATAAATAAATCTGTCGATTTCAAGAAAATAAATCAGTAAGGTAGGAAGAGTACATAAAACTATGCAATAATCAATAAATATAATAAATTATTTGCATCAAATATTCCTTTTTAGGGTTACGTGATTAAACAAAGAACCCTTACAGTTTCACCATGTCGGTCTGTTTGTCTATGTCCGTGCGTCACTATTGCTCAGAAACCATCGAAGACACAAAGCTGAAATTTTGTATATACATATTTATGCAATAATGAAAAAGGTTAGATTATTTTTTGGTCACCTTACTACCTCTGAGGTATGGTTAGATAGCTTGCAAATATCATAAAATATTTTTTTTAAGAAAAACATTAAAGATTAAGTAGACTTCATTTGAGTTACAGGCGACTTAAATGTTTAAAGCTACTAAAAATCATCAGTCATAGCTTTTAAAAACCATTGTAACTGTGTTTATAAACGGAACTCTTTCACGACTACGAGTACGTAAACTTCATTGGTTATTGAGTTACAGGCGACTCAAGTGTTTAAACCTTACTGAAATTCATCAAAGAGCATAAGCTCGTATTTGGGCTTTGGAGATAGATTGTGTTTGCAGCTGTATGTCTAACTTACTTGACAAATTTCATCTGTATCTTTGCTCATATAGTTCACAAAGTAGTGTCCGACATGGTTGTCACTCGTGGCTTCAATTAATTTTACCATTATTAGCGCGAGCGAGTGTTTGCCGCTCTGTTATAAATTATGAAATAAAATAGATACGATAGCAGGACAGATATCAATGTACTCCGTGAATTCACGCGGTACTAATGTGACGCCATAGATCACACAACACAGAGCACTATGTATACAAATTAAGATAGCAGGTGCATGTCGGCGGATCGTACTGATAACCAACATGTTGTGTTGATATTTTGTGTCAAGTCATTATTAGGTGGCGTATTGATCCACAACATGGTGGTAGTAGGACCCTGTGCAGGGTCCGTCCGGATCGCTACCACCATCTTATCCATTAACCAATCGCCAAGCAACAGTGTTCGCATTGTTGTGTTCCGGTGTGGGGATAAGACAACCGGTGAAATTACTAGCATAGAGGCATTCCATCTTAGTCTTCAGGGTTGGCAACGCATTTGAGGTCTTGGGATTATAGTCTTGAGAATTCAAATGTCTATGGGTCTCAGATTCCACTTACCATCAGGTGGCCTGAGTGCTCGTGTGCCTTCTTCTTAACATAAAAAAAAAACATGATTCATGTTAGCCTAGGTGAGTGACTCTGCCTCTGAAGCTTGCGGTCCTGGATTCAAATCCCGGTAAGGACAAGATACCTGTGTTATGAGCGTGACTATTTACAACAAGCCTAGAGTTAAAAGATAGAAAAGATGTAAGCTGTTTATTCAGTAAGTAGGCCGCACGGGCACTTTTACACGTCAAAACTCTACTGGCGCTTCAAAGAGACCACTGCTGAGAAGAAGCGCCACAAGAAACTAAACAGTCAGACATTTTTTTAAATATAGCTTATGACAATGATAGAACTTAACCTAGCATTATATAAATCAATAAATAAATTTAAAAAAAATATACATCATGCGTAGCTAAGCAGGAAAAAGTGTCGAAACTTGCATGCCCATGACGATGCTAAACGAAATGAAATAAAGTTTCGATACGTTCTCCTACAGCAACCGTGTCCCCTAGAATAGAATAGAATAGAATAGAAATATAACGAATGGCCCTTTTTTGTAACACGAATATGAATATAGTCTGTATATCAGCCGCTTTTCGCCCAACTAGAATACCGTACGACATAACACTATGAAAATAACTATAATAAACTATGCGAGCTGTCTCAATATTGGTAAGTTGCCTGATTTTCCTAACAGCGTAAGCTGCCGAACTTAGTTTACCTGCTAGTTCTGCTATATGGGGACTCCATTTTAAGTTTTTTTCTATAGTTATCCCTAGAAAAAGTGTCTTGTCTACCATTTCTCAACACTCGTTATTCAGAATTATGCTTGATTCTACCGGTCTAACATCAGACAAAGTGAACCTAACACATTTAGTTTTTTTAGCATTGAGTAGTAGGTACCTAAATTGTTTGGGACTAGGTCAATTTTTGTGAGATGGTCCTCTTATTTTTATTTATAAATTCTAATTCTAATTCATAACATTTATTGGACAAAAACACACTACAATACAACAAACATATATAGTAAAAACATGATCAGATTAGTGTGAATTTAATTAAGAAAAAGTTACAGAAGATATATGATATATTATTAGATTTATTAGTCGTCCAATGTAACGCTCAATAGATATTACCTAATGCACTTTGGTATAAAGACACACAACAGTTTTTTTTTTGTGTGTTCAGTCTCAATCGTTCAAGTAGGTACCTACCAAGTTTATCAGTTTAAAATTAAAACTTAAATAATATTTACTTAAAAAAACATTTACAGATTATAAATAAATAGTACATTTTGATACCATATTTTCTTAAGTTACTTTCTTAATTTTAGTCCTTAACGATACCTACCTTAGACCTCGTGTGGTGGCCGGGTTAGAATAGTGCCACTCCATGTCTTCCCGTGGATGTCGTAAAAGGCTTGTAGTACCTACTGTTAGGCGATGGGCTTGCAACCTGTCACTAATACACTGTTAAACGTCTTAGCCTGCTTATGCAAAATGTGGTTCCAGAATTATCAACAAGTCTTTTTAGAGTTGTTGTTACTTCTGTAGCTCTGCCTACCCCACTCTGGGAATTAAGGCGTGATGTTATGTATGTGTAACGATGTACACTTTTTTGAAAACCGCCATATTTTTAACCAATATTTTACTTGTACAATGTGTCCTCCCAAGATCATAAGTCATGGTTATTTATATTTTTAAGTACGGCCAAGGCCTTTAATTGTTATGCCACTATTGAACCCTGCCATAGTGACAGAGTTAATCATTAATCTTAGCTTTCTTTCATGTGGTTTGACGCTTTCATTATGACAGGGTTCCATAATGGCATAACAATTGAAGTACTTGACTAACAAGATCTTGGTTCTTTATTCGAAGAAATATTCCCAGAAAAGTTACAACCGCCATCATTCGTTTGCGCTTGGGCCACATTTGTACCCCTGTCTTTTTGGCTAAAATCCGCGTTAGAGATCACTCTCTTTGTGAGTGCGGTGAGGGTACTCTTGAGCATATTTTTTTTTATTGTAACCGTATCATCACTCCCTTGTACGACATTCTCCCTTCTAATATCCCCCGTCCCGTTAACATTAAATTCCTCCTGACACTTGCGAACTCCCCCTTTATGTATGTTTTGTGTAAATTCATCAAAATTAATAATTTGTACTTGTAACTAGTTAGTCTAACAGTAAATGAATGTGATGTCTTTTCCTTTCTAGAACCTCATCAGAGTCAAGATTGCAGTCGCAAGTTACCGGCTAACTTGTAATCTTACCGCATGTCTTCTCTAACCTTGACGTTGTCAGAATCATCGAGAGTATCCACGGAGCTATTTTCTAAAAATTGAATTGAATTGAAGTAGGTACTTGACTGTGCATAGGTATTTAACTGTTGCTTGTGACGTGACGGTTTTTATCTAGATTGGAGTAAGCGCCATCTTCGTACTTAGTTAAGTATTATTTCTGACTTCACTGAATACAAGCGTGACGAAACGTGTCCCAATGTTAGCTGAGAAAAGACCATTTTAGTAGGCTTGTGTAGTTGTGTTAAATCTTTTATTAAGAAAGAATTTTTGAAATCAGTCTGATAGTTTTTGAGTCTATTGGTTACTTTTATAAGTGTAGATGTATGTAAATATAGATTAATGTTCAAAATTTGTGCTTTAGTTTAAAATGCCTACCAAATAAACTCATTTTCTTTGCTTCCAGAATCATTATGGGTAAGGGCCAAATGTTGGCCACGCTAACTCACTCAATTCAATTTTCAATGAAACTTTTCCGTTGTGACACGAAAGTTAGCCGTAGGGATAATTTTCGTGTCACATAAAACTTAGATTCGCCTTAGACAAGTCTGAAATAACAGTTAAAGTCTAATTGACATCTCACTTATCAGGTACAATGAATAGCGGTATTGATTACAGGTATTTAGTACTGTAAATAGTGTATACATAGCGATAAAATCAAAAGCGGAATTACAACAATACCTCTAATTCGAATATAGGTATTATTTTTTAGCGGTAATAATTTGACAATATAAATCCAGGTGTTGAATAAAACCGGTTTTACAATCCCTGGCTTAAAATATAATTACTGTCAAAAAACCCAAAGTGTAAAAACAGGACCCTCTTACTAAGACTCTGCGGTCTGTCTGTCTGTCTGTCACCCGGCGGTATCTCATGAACCGTGGCAGCTAGACAGTTTTAATATTCTCAGATGATGTATTTCTGCTGCCGCTTTAACAACTTTTTTAGCACACATGGGATCAATGGGGACTTTTGGCACTATATTTCTACCGGTGTACCTAAAGTCTCTACCAAAATTTAGCTATGTCGGATTTTTTGTCATTTGATCACTAATTTTATGTTTAACTAGCGGCCCGCCAGCGGCTTCGCCCCGCTGCAAATTTCTGACTTTCCCGGTGGGTTTTTCAATTATTTTTGGACCTTTTAAACCTTCCCTGGACTATGACAAACATTTTAAAACTAAAATCAGACAAATCGGCCCAGCCGTTCTCGAGTTTTAGCGAGACAAACGCACGGCAATTGATTTATATATATATAGATTTACCGGACTACTATTGGTTCCCCCGTGTTCTTGCCGGGTTAGAATAGTGCCACTCCATGTCTTCCCGTGGATGTCGTAAGAAGCGATTAAGGGAATAAGGGCTTGTAGTACTGTTAGGCGATGGGCTTGCAACCTGTCATTAATACTGTATTTTACACTTCTTGGCCTAATTGTGCACAGAATTTTAAACGAGTCTTTTTAGAGTTGTTGATATTTTTGTAGGTCTACCTACCCTCTCTGGGAATGAAGGCGTGAGGTTATGTATGTAAGTATGTACTGTTACATTGGCTCATCCGCTCGCAGACGTTCCGTTAGCGCTTGAGACCGACGCATCTGGCATCCATGACCAGCAACACCTAGATAGAATACTTCAGAAACACAAAAAACTACATTACCTATGACAGTTGTATGACAGAGAGATGTGAGCGAGCTACATCATGAGACTATACTCCCTAACATAATATAACTCGGGGCATCTATACGATCAACATGTGGCCAAATATTTTATCGACAAAAAAATATATCGATGTTACTGCCAAAATCTAAATGTTTTTCGACATAAGTAAATGTTACTTATTCTCCCATTTTTAAATAAAAAAGTAAACGAATTGAAACTTGTATTTATATGTTTATTTCAAAGTAGTTTTCATAATATACAATCATTATTTTTCGTATTCGTCGGTATTAGGGTAAAGACCAAATAGTTGGACCATAGTTAAGCGTAGTTAACCATATAAACGACAAAAGTGCAAAATGTTCCGTTCCGTACGGAACTTTTTTGAAAAGTTTCATAGAAAATTTAATTGAGTTTTTTTATGATAAGGAGAAGGCACACGAGCATTCAGGCCACCTGATGGTAAGTGGAATCTGAGTCCCATGGACATTTGAATTCTCAAGACTATCCTAAGACCTCAAATGCGTTGCCAACCCTGAGGACTAAGATGGAATAATAATAAGTAATTAATAGTAATAGTTATTAGTTATTAGTAGTAGTACTAGTAATTTCACCGGTTGTCTTATCCCCACACCGGAACACAACAAGCGAGTGAGTTAGCGTTTTGGTCCTGACTCATTAATGATATCCATCTAGATGAAAATTTCCACTTTAAACTGCTAAACGTTCTCTCAACGTCCACAGTGGTCAACGGGGCATTCTTAACACATTTTTTTGACTCAATTCATGTTGGTTATTGAAATTTCCTCACTTTTTATAAGACTGTTTACTGTTTTCATGTTGTCATAACCAGTATTTAATTACATCTTTTTTATCGATATCAAATCCCTAGATTTTGCCACAAGTTATCCTAGGTATGTTCATGTCCATTTATCACTTTAGAAATTTCTGAGAAGGCAGGCGTTTGATAGTGTAGGGAGCACAAACCACTTCGGCCTTAACCTTTTCAACGCTATGTCAAATACAAAACCAGAGCGAATATCAACTTCGCCTCATAGATACTAGGGTCTATTTTGCGCTGTCAACCATGACGGAAATATCCATTGATGGATGGTAAGGACCAAAAAGTTGGCCACGCTAACTCACTCAATTAAATTTTCCATGAAACTTTACCGTTGTGACAAGAAAATTAACCATACATCTGTAGGGATCATTTTCGTGTCACAACGGAACTTTTTAGGGTGCCGTAGTCAAACTAGGAACCCTTATAGTTTCGCCATGTCCGTCTGTCCGTCCGTCCACAGCCTAGCGCAGTGACTCTTAGTACTAGAAAGCTGTAATTTGCCATGAATATGCACATTAGCCACGCCAACAAAGTGGTACAATAAATTGTAAAAAAATATATTTTTTTAGGGTACCTCCCCTACACGTAACGTGGGCAAGATATTTTTTTTCTTGTGTACCTAGCGTGGGGTATCATTGGATAGGTTTTTCAAAATATTACGGGTTTGTGACAACAGTTTTTTCGATTAAGTAATCCGTTTATGAAATATTAAGCTTTAAAGCGCATATAACGAATTTTAAAGGAAAACTATCACGACTAAGTAGACATCATTGGTTCTCGAGATACAGGCGATTAAAGTGTTTATACCTAATAAAATCACCTAAGACGGCACCAATTGACTTTTAATAGAAAACTAGTTAGGTATTACTCGTTGATTTTTATGTTTATAGTACTTAACGGCTTCGGAATCCTACACTGAGCCTGGTCCGACATGCTCTTGCCTGGTTTTTTCACTAATGTTGTTTGTATGGTTAACTACGCTTAACTACGGTCCAACTATTTGGTCCTTACCCCAATGGCGTTAAAAAGGTTAAGAAAAGTTAGCCCAGAGCCGAAGAGACCCCCCGTAGAGCGAGACAACTTATTTTTACTAGTGAGTTCACGAGCGAGATAGTACACATCCACGGCCCACAGAACCAATTCGCTGAAGAGTTATCGCGTATTGCGTCCATACAGTGTCCCCAGTCATCGAATTCGTCGAACTAGCAAAGACTCAGGAAACGGACGCTGATTACAACCCTTGTTTATAGTTCAGCGAAAATAAATATAAACAATGCCCGACCGTATTTGGGCCATATACACTCTTAAAAACAAAAGTAGTCTTCCCTCTGGTCAATAGTTAAAAGCTTGTGTGCATATAAGGTTTGTTTTTATATGATAGGTCTAAAGCAGTGACGCCGTTTATGCGGGAATGGGCTTAGCCAGAAAATTAGGCCTTAAAAACGTTAGCTTCCTGTGTACTAAGACCGTGTCCTATAACCTAAATCTGTGTGTGACCCACTTGCGAGATAAGTTTAGGAAAATCGCTTTTCATGCTGTTCCTGACACTAACCATCCTGGCGTAAGGACGTTGCGGGAAATGGTAGCACAAAGATATTTTTGGCCCGAGTGTTAGAATTCACATCAATAAATCCGTCCTACTCAAACTAGAAGTTAGCTAGACGTTCTCTTTCACACATATGGAGAATACTTTCCAGTCTCAAGTGTTCCCTGTTTTAGAAGGGTTTCTTTAAAAGCAATATGTTTGCTAACAGTTAGTTCTCCGGGTCACCCAGTATCGATAGCACAGTTTTGTTGAGAACACGACTCTCCTAGTAAATAATATAATAAATGATTATTTTTATTTATAAATCAATCTCTTATTTATCACCTTAACCAATACCGAGATGAACAAAGACGAAGGAACATGGTCAAGAATATGTTTACAATGCCAGAGAGCAAAGATTCCACGACATACAAAGTCAGGACCTGTATTCTACTGCGTTATAACGATATCGCGTTTGACATGTTTTAGAATCGTTTATGTCACACACAGTCGCCATTATTGTAAATGACATAAGAGTTATCAAAACGTTGACAATACGGAAACAGGTCAAAAACGATATCGTTATTACCGTGTAGAAGCCCGTTCAATAGGGCGGAAACGTTGAAACATAATCATATATGTACACATTGTAGGGCCGTTGCCTACCTCTAGCTATAGATATCGTTATTACAATGTTAGATCGCTGTACGCGCTGGCCGGAAGCCGTACCAATAAGTGACATCACTACATATATTCGCCAAAATACTTTACGAGAATTGGATTTGTATATTTTGTTTTTGACGACACGCTAGCCTAGTTGGGAGTGACCCTGCCTTCGAAGCTAGGGGTCCTGGGTTCAAATCCCGGTAAGGGCAGATATTTGTGTGATGAGCACTTGTTCCTGAGTCTTGGATGTTTTCTATGTATGTTTTCTATGTATTTAAGTATATATTTCTGTATAAAAGTAAGTTTATTGTTGTCTAGTACCCATAGTACAAGCCGAGAGCTTAATTTGGGACTAGGTCAATTTGTGTGACATTGTTCTGTGATTATTTATTACTAGCGACCCACCCTCGCTTCGCTCCGGATTAAAGTATTATACATATAAAACTTCCTCTTCAATCTCTCTATCTATTAAAAAAAACCGCATTAAAATCCGTTGCGCAAGCTTCGACGAAAGACATTTTAAGACTCATTTTTCTACACCTTCGGTTACATTGTTCAAATTTTACCAAGGATCCCTAATTTTTTTCAAAATGAAATGTAGCCTATGTCAAATTGGAAGAATGTAGCATTCTATTGGTGAAAGAATTTTTTAAATCGGCCCAGTACTTTTTGAGCCTATTCATTACAAACATACAAACATACAAAAATAGGTACAAATCTTTCCTCTTTATAATATTAGTGTAGATACAAAAATAGGTACAAATCTTTCCTCTTTATAATATTAGTGTAGATTTATTTATATTCGGTTGCCCAAGTGTTATCACCACAAGGTGGACAATTAGAGAGCTATTTCACTACATCGAAGTGGCAGGGTTGTAAAAATACGGTTCAATTTTTAATTGATGATTAAATGTATATTGTTACACAATAAATAGTTTCATAACCGTAAATATAATACGTCACCCACGGCTATAAAAGTACCTACAACGAGCACCAGTCATGCCCCAGCAAACATATCAACAATGTAAGTTAGTGTAGTTAAATTCTAACTGTTCTTTGTCAGTAACTTTGTAATAACACCTGATCAAGTTACGGGCACGTTTTAGCTTGGTAAGATAATGTGATGGTAAATATTCAACTACGTTCGTTTTTGCTCTTTGTGGTTCTTGAACTGTTTTTTAAATAAAAATATCAGGGGACAATCCCACACAATTGACGTAGTCCCAAACTAAACTAGGCTTGTAATATGGGTACTAGACAACGATAAACATACTTAAATAGAGAAATACGTACTTAAATATATATAGTGTATGGTTGCCATGTCAGAATAGTGCCACTCCATGTCTTCCCGTGGATGTCGTAAGAGGCGAGGCAATAACGGCTTGTAGTACTGTTAGGCGATGGGCTTGCATCCTGTCACTAATACATAAGTACTTAAATACAATAGAAAACATCCAAGACTCAGGAACAAATATTTATGCTCATCACACAAATATCTGCCCTTACCGGGATTTGAACCCAGGACCGCTGGCTTCGGAGGCAGGGTCACTCCCAACTAGGCCAACGTGTCGTAAATTAAGTTTATTAAATAAAACTAATTTGTGATTGAACTTGACTTCTCTTTATTTGACACCCGTTAAAAATAAATGTTTTAAAAAGCAAAAAACTGCCTTCACAAAAGCGCAAAAAATAACTTCTTTTTAAATTGTAGGCGCCTACCTAATAGGTTAGTCCAACTAAAGTCGGCTTTTTGGTGAAATTTGTGGTCGCCGAATTCAGTTGGACTAACCTATAAGGTAGGTGCCTACAATTTAAAAATAAGTTATTTTTTGCGTTTTTGAAGATGGTTTTTTTGTTTTTTTAAAACATTTATTTTATTTTATACTTTTTAGTGATATATACGCTGTTCCGTAGTCCCACTTATTAGTTGATATGAAACTAAGTTTCAAGCGCGCCGCAAGCAACGTCGCCGAAAAGTCATAGTCATATTTCAACAAGTAAATATTCTTCGTTGTAGTTGCTCAAATATCTTAATCGAGATATCTTATCGCCACCCTTGAAATAGGTACGGTTGAGGAGTTCCGATAGCCATCTGTGGTCTTCATCATCAGTTCCACTTCCTCAAGTGATACTTTCTGAATGCAAATGCTAGACTTGTTACTAAAAATACTAAAATCGGTATATGTTTGCCTACAATATTTGAGGAGTTCCCTCAATTCCTCACTGATCCCTCTTCAGATTCAGATTTGGTGTTAATGGGACCACCTCGGAAGTATGCTCCACCAAACCAAAAAAACAATTAAAAATCGGTCCATAACTGACGGAGTAATCGGTGAACAAATATTAAAAAAATAAACATACAATGGAACGTATAACCTTCTCCTTTTTTAAGTCGGTTAATAATATTAAAATTAACCAATAAAAATGATGAAAAATAAACGCATTAAAGTCTATCTACAAAATATTGCGGGAAATAATTTGACGGGTGGTAGGACCCTGTGCAGGGTCCGCCCGGATCGATACCGCCATCTTATCCATTAACCACCCGCCAAGCAACAGCGTTCGCATTGTTGTGTTCCGGTTTGGGGATAAGACCACCGGTGAAATTACTATATGTAGAGGCATTCCATCTTAGTCCTCAGGGTTGGCAACGCATTTGCACTCTTAGGATTTCAGTCTTGTGAATGCGAATGTCTATGGGTCAACGTTTCCACTTAAAATCAGGTGGCCTGGGCTGGGATTCTACACGGTAATAACGATATCGTTTTTAACGTGTTTCCGTATTGTCAACGTTTTGATAACTCTTGTCATTTACAATAATGGCGACTGTGACATAAACGATTCTAAAACACGTCAAATGCGATATCGTTATAACACTGTAGAATAGAGGCCGTGTGCTCGTTTGCCTTCTCAATGCCATAAAAAAAATAGGATACAGGAATTTATATGTATGTATGTTCCAATCTACCGTCGTTCCTAATTAACCGATTTTGACAATTATAAGGTGTCTATCGATTCGTCATTATCGTGCGATAGTTACAGGCTACTTTGTTTTATTATAAACTAGCGAACCGCTCTCGCTTCGTTCCCGTTTAAAGTATCATACATATAAACCTTCCTCTTGAATCACTCTATCTATTAAAAACCGGCCAAGTGCATGTTGGACCACGCATAGTGAAGGGTTAGTGAGTAAAATGGCTGTGACATACAGACGGACAGACGGACAGACGGACGGACGGACAGCCGGACATGACGAAATTATAAGGGTTCCGTTTTTGCAATTCGGCTCTGGAACCCTAAAAAAACGCATCGAAATTCATTACGTAATTTTAAAGATTACACAGGGACAGACATCGGGAAGCGACTTTGTTTTATACTATGTAGTGAAATGATGGTGATTAAACCTGGCGGCTGGAAATAAAAAAACCGGGTAAGAGCATGTCGGACCATGCTCAGCATAGGGTTTTGAAGCCATTAATTACACACATAAAAAACAACAACTAATAACAAATTTTCTATCTAAAGTCATTTGGTGCCGTCTTAGATGATTTTAGTAGGTATAAACACTTTAATCGCCTGTATCTCAAGAACCAATGATGTCTACTTAGTCGTTATAGTTTTCCTTTTAAATTCGTTATATGCGCTTTGATTCAAGATTTTTTTCTGATTTTTAGTGTTTGTAGTTTTGGCTGTAGGGGGGACACTTGAGTCTAACAAAACTTAGCGCTTTAAGGCTTAATATTTCATATACGGATTACTTAATCGAAAAACTGTTTTCAGAAACCCACACTATAGAATAGACGAGAAAAAAAAATGATTCCCACCTTAGGTGTGTAGGGGAGGTACACTAAAAAAATTTTTTTTTACATTTTTTTGTACTATTTTGTTGGCGTGACTTATATGTATTTTCATGCCAAATTACAGCTTTCTAGTACTATAAGGGTTCCTAGTTTGACTACGGAACCCTAAAAACACTTAATTGTTTGTTCAGTGCCTAAAACTACCTCTGAGCAATGAGCAAAAACTTCAACATGCTCCGAGCACGTACATTTTCAATGCAATGGCGGGACTTCGTCACTGATTTCAAGATTTTCAAGTATTCGTTTTTTTATGTTAATGAGAAGGCACACGAGCACTCGGGTCTTAAATTCCACTTACCTGATGGTAAGTGGAATTTAAGACCCGTAGACATTTGAATTCTCAAGACTATAATCCTAAGACCTTAAATGCCTTGCCAACCCTGAGGACCAATATGGAATGCCTCTATGCTAGTAATTTCACCGGTTGCCTTATCCCCACACCGGAACACACTTGCTTGGCGGGTGGTTAATGGATAAGATGGTGGTAGCGATCCGGACGGACCCTGCATAGAGTCCTACCACCACTAACTACACCACTATGGAGTTAGAGGTACTGCGTTAAACTTAATAAAAACGTACTTATACGGGAGAATACAAAGGGTAGACGTGAATGGAGTACGATCACCTGGGTCATTGGTCTCAATGGGCGTACCACAGGGCTCAATATTGGGTCCATTTTTATTCCTCATCTACATAAATGACTTACCTTTTTTTTTCTTTTTTTTTTTTGTCAGGATGAAAATACGTTACGCTTTTCCCCCATCATGGGAGTGGCGGGGGGGTATGTGGGACTCACCTCTATGTGCGAGAGGGGGGAGGAGTGCTACCCACTAAAAACCACCCTGGCGTACCCTCCTGCCGGTTAGGCAAGGCGCCGTGGTACCGCCGAAGCATTGCCCACGACGCCTACCGGCAGCCCCAGCCAACCACTGGGGCTACCCGCGCCAAAGGAGAGAGAAGCCGAGCACGCGTGGCCTCCCTCCCAGACCGCCAAGTGGCTATCACCTACGGCGGGAAGGGGACTCCCATCCCCCGCCCGCAGCCACTAAGGATTGAGGCTGGCGGCAAAACGCCTACGCCTCAACCCCCGCCGTCTGCGCCGGAGCGGATGCGCGAGAGGAGACTCCTCGCGCTCACGCTCCGCCGTCTCCTTCTGCGAGATGACACTTTCGCAGAAGGAGGCCACCGCCTTCCAGGACCTGTCGCTGCACAGCATCGCAGAAATGACGCTGTGCAGGGAGAGGTCCGACCGCCCTATGGCCAGTGCCATGGCTCCGCGCTCCGAACTCCAGCGACTGCACACCTCTAGGGTGTGCTGGGCTGTGTCGTCTGGGTCCCCGCACTCATGGCACTGCGGGCCAGGCTCCCTCCCAATTTTGTGCAGGTAATGACCAAAACACCCATGTCCGGTCAATACCTGCACAAGCCGGTACGACGTAGCGCCGACCGCCCTCTCCAACCAGGTGTCCAGGGACGGGAGGATCGCCCCTATAGTTCGGGTCCCATAGGGGGAGTCCCCCAGGTCCTCTTTACACCTGTCCCGCAATCGGCGCTCCGTCATCCGGCGCGTCTCCTCTATCTCCTCAGGGTCCGGACGTTCACCTCTCGCCCGGGCCCTGGACCTAACTCGGTAGGTCTCTGCCTGCACCTCTGCGTCCAACTCCCAGGGTGGGGTGCAGGCAAGGAGGCAGGCCGCGGCGTGGGCTACCGTCATATAGGCCCTCACTATTCTGAGGGCCACCACCCGCTGGGGCCTCCTTAGTAGGGCCCTGACAACCATGATATTGTTTGCTGATGATACGTCACTTGTGTTCAAAGTTAAACGACAACAGCAGTTTAATGTCGATGTAAACAATGCTATATCAAAAGTAGTCGATTGGTTTAGTGTTAATAATTTATTACTGAATGAGAAAAAGACGAAATGTATAAAGTTCATGACTACTAATGTGAAAAATAGACAAACTACTGTAACTATTAAAAATGACAAACTAGACCTAGTTAATGATACAGTGTTTCTTGGTATAACGTTAGACTCCAAGCTCCAATGGGGTCCTCATCTTGCTGGATTGGCGGGTAGACTCAGTTCTGCAGTTTTTGCAGTTAATAAGATTCGGCAATTAATAGACTTAGATACCGCTCGATTAGTTTATTTTAGTTACTTCCATTACTGATTCTGATTCTGAAACGATAATTATGGTATTATGTGGTTTTAGCTACCCCACTTACGATATATTTTTTAACATAGTAAATTTAATATACCTAAACTACTTTTTATCCATTAAACAGATGGGTGAAGGTCGTTTCTAATTTGGATCTTAGACTATTAAAATGTATAAACGTTGTTATCCTTTTTTAACCGACGCCGACTGGATGTCGTAAGAGGCGACAGGGAATAAAGGCTTGTAGTACTGTTAGGCGATGGGCTTGCAACCTGTCACTAATACACTGGTAAACATCTTAGCCTGATTGTGTAAAATGTGGTTACAGAATTTCAACATGTTTTAGAGTTGTTGGTATTTCTGTAGCTCGGCCTACCCCACTCTGGGAATGAAGGCGTGACGTTATGCATGTATGTTTGTTAAAAAAAGAAGGCAGTTCTCAATTCGTCGGGATCACAGAACCTTTTGTAGCCAATTCTTCCTTAGAAATTTTTATTTTAGAAGAGCTGTTTTTAATTTTTCTCTTAATTTATTTGTATAAGTTATAAAGTTCCTTTTTAGGGTTCCGTAGCCAAATGGCAAAAAACGGAACCCTTATAGATTCGTCATGTCTGTCTGTCTGTCCGTCCGTATGTCAGTCACTTTTTTCCGAAACTATAAGAACTACACTGTTGAAACTTGGTAAGTAGATGTATTCTGTGAACCGCATTAAGATTTTCACACAAAAATAGAAAAAAAAACATAAATTTTGGGGGTTCCCCATACTTAGAACTGAAACTCAAAAATTTTTTTCATCAAACCCATACGTGTGGGGTATCTATGGATAGGTCTTCAAAAATGATATTGAGGTTACTAACATATTTTTTTTCTAAACTGAACAGTTTGCGCGAGAGACACTTCCAAAGTGTTGAAATGTGTGTGTGTGTCCCTGTAAATTCTAAAATAAGAGAATGATAAAACTAAAAAAATATATGATGTACATTAAACCATGCAAACTTCCACCGAAAAATGGTTTGAACGAGATCTAGTAAGTAGTTTTTTTTAATACGTCATAAAAACATTGATGAAAGCTACAACGAACTTTTATATTATGTTACTTGCTGCTACGGAACCCTTCATGGGCGAGTCCGACTCGCACTTGGCCGCTTTTTTCAATTTTAGGCTTGTTTTCTTTTCTTTTAGGTATGTCCTGTTTTATGAGCTTTTCAATATACGTATTTCGATTTGTACACACAATGTTTTCTTGTTGATGAATTACGGTTTTAATAGATTTAATAATTCTAGAATAGGTATTATTCTGAGGCCCGTTATACGAAGCTACAAATTACAAGCGAAAGTCTCTTTCTAACTCCTTTTGATAGAGTTCCGCTTGTAATTTGTAACTTGTAACAGTTGTAACTTATTTCAACGTGATTTTTTGTTTGGAGTTATGTTATTATTCTTAATATGTTTCGATTTTAGCCCGTGGTTGCCGGGTTAGAATAGTGCCACTCCATGTCTTCCCGTGGATGTCGTGAGAGGCGACTCAGGGAATAAGGGCTTGTAGTACTGTTAGGCGATGGGCTTGCAACCTGTCACTAATACACTGGTAAACAGCCTAAGTACTTGTGCAAAATGTGATTACAGAATTATCAACAAGTCTTTTTAGAGTTGTTGGTATTTCTGTAGCTCTGCCTACCCCGCTCTGGGAATGAAGGCGTGATGTTACGTTACGTGCGTATGTATATTTCACCCGGCTGAATAGAGGCCCTATTTATATTTGTAAGGGTAATATGTGGCCACCACTACTGTAGGTATACATGTTATCTACCTACTTTGGGTTATTTTGTTCTTTGTTTACACAATATCCACAATGTGACTCGAGTATCAAAACCTTTTAACTTGCGCTGTTTAAAGAACGAGGTCAGTTTTTCGATTGGTTTTTGTTTGATGTTAACAATAAGATCTAAAGGTGGGTACGAATTAGACCAGCCTCGGGTTGAGGCACGCACAACTCACCTATTTTGCTCAAATTCATACGCGCTCACGCGCTGTGCGCGAGCAGCAGGCGAGCGGCGCGCGGCGAGCCGTCGAGAGTCGGTCTTTTGACCGTGCTCAAAAGCGCCTCGGTGTGCTTCGCGTAATTTGGACGTGTATCAGAGTGTGCCGCGGTCAGAACGACAAGTTCTAACTTGTCTGTGGACAAGGCGCGTACAAATTTGATAAAATTGCTGAGCCACCGAGGCGATTTCTCCTACTTTTTGTTAATAATTCGGTGAATTATGCTAAACGCAGCCGCGGCTGTCATCTAGTCAGACGCCATTTTGAAATGACGGCTCGCGTCAAGTTCGCTGCCTCACTCGCGCATGTTTATGTGCAACAATTTGGCTCGCGGGCAGCTCGCCGCGCAGGGCGAGCGTGCCTCAGGCTGAGCCGCTCAGATTCGTACCCAGCTTTAGGGAACATTACAGACGGCGGGAATTTATATTTCTTGAACTTTACCTACAGCTTGGTTCAGTCCAAGCAAATTTACAATTAACATCTCCTACGGCAACCGAAATAATAACAACTTTAGGTCAGAACAAAGTACTTTTATTAATTAACTTTTACATGTTTAGTTTTACTTTAAAAAAAAAACTAAAAATAAGAGAATTCTTGTCATTGAATTCTAAACGAATTGAAACATAAATTATGGCATAATTATGGGTAGTCAGGTACCAACAAACCACAATGATAGTACCTTACATAAATATCAATAAAGCTTTAGTTGACATTTTAACCCCAAATTTCCCGAAATTTCCCAGAACCCAAATTTCCCGTAGTTTAAACAAAAAGAAAAATGGCCTACTTATGTTGGCATAGACATAGCCAATATAGTATTTTTTTTATTAATAGTGTTTATTGTCTATTTATGAAATATTTTTAATCAGTTTAGTAGTTAGTTAGTTCTAGAGATTACAATTACATAGAATCAAACAAAACTCTTTATAGGATATTAATATAGGGTGACATCAAAGACGTGATCAAAAGTGATATGACTTAATTAAGCATTAAAGTGGGATCCGAACAATATACGTATGTATGTAGGTGTTTAGATGTAGTATTCAGACTTAATCACGCAATGATCAAAATTAAATAATTTATTGTAAACGGTGTGGTCTCCCCAGTTGACAGACAGAGATGCAAAGATAAACATAAAAAGAACAAAACAAATAATTGACAATGACTGATTTGAATTGTCACTGTGGCTGAAGTCTCAAATTAAAATAGTCTGAATAGGATCCATAGAGGGTAGGTATGATTCTAAAAATAGGGTAACCATGATTTACTAATTACTTGATTTAATTATGGAGAATATTAACAAAAAATAAATAGTTTTTGTTTCTTCTTCTTTCTTTGCCCCCGCGGCGACTTGAACAGCTACTACCGCGGGGATATGGCGTTTCCACGTGAAGTGAGTTCGCCAGTGTCAAGTAAGTATATATAATTATAAATCAATATAGCAATAAAACACAATCCAATCTTCTCTAGGAAGATTGGGGGCAACGTTGTACGGTGATTTGTAGGTCAGAGGTCAAGATAGTTTTAACCTCTGCACCACTGCGAGTCCACTTGAAACGAGAAGAAAGATGCCAGATACACGAAATAAGTCTAAGTCTTCAATCACTGTGCGACACAAAGGCATAAAAAGTACAAATCACTATCAGAAAAGAACTTTGAACACCTAATTACCCAAAAATTAAAGTCTAAAATAAATCACACGTCCGCCATCTTTTAACGTTGCAAATGGCCCTCGTTTTTGTTTCTTGTAACTAATATTAATTGAAAATGGCCATCAATTACCGAGTCTGAAAAACTGGTTACAGATCACGTCTTGGATATCACCCTGTAGAAAGTAATACTTATTAAATAGGTAATTAATAAGTAAATCAATAGCAAATATATGTATAATCAATCTAAGCTAGTGTTCTTTTGAGTAATTAATCCTTTTAATTTACCTACCTAAAAAGATTCTCTGAGTCAACAGTTTACAAAAAATATCAGTATATACGTAACGGCACCAGTACTCGACAAAGGACCAATGTTCGACACTGACTCTTATTCAAGGAAGATAAGTTATTCATTTGGTTTGCAACAATCAATTTATAACCCTATGAACTTTGATTTTAAATCTTCTGTCAGTGATTGGTGCATGTCAGCTAAAAGGGTTCGAACACTGGTGCCGTTATGTTAGTTTCATTTTAAATCACAATGACATTGCTAAAATGATTTACTCTGTAGGGTAGCATTCTTTAGTCTTCATCAGATTCAGACTCTGCTCCATTACTCATCTCAGCACTCTCATCATTCTTCCCAGATTCCTCAGGTTTACTGGAATTCTTAAACTTTCGAGCATCCTTGACTATGTCATCAGTAGCAAGCTCCAGCAACAAACATGACAACTCTGATATGTTGTACTTCAATGCATATTCCTGATATTCATACAAATTTTCACCACTCAATTTGGTGGCTAGAACCATCAAACAATCTTCCTTTAGATTTTTCATTAAATAGCACTTGGCAAGCTGCAATAGTGGCCCCACAGATTCCAGATCTTTAGGTAAACTGCGCAAGTATATATAATTCTTCAAGTCCTGAAGAGTCTGCAAAGTCACATCTTTAATCTCAATGTAACCCTGTTCAGTCTCCTTCCATTTTTTTTCAAGCATTGTCTTAAAAGTATCGCTGTGCACAGCGAGGCACACCTTGTGCACCGCCACCCTGCCACTGTCGCAGCTCAAGAAGAAGTCAGTCAGAGCTGTATCATCATTAAGATTTGCAAAAGTAGTTTTTTCTTTTTTACTTACGATTGTATTTATCTTTAATAAATATACCTTGTTAAGGGGAATAATAACATCCCCCAATTCATATTCACTTGAATCATATTTATAGCAACAAAACTTTTTAGAAAATCCCAGATTCTCACATGAAATATGCAAGTTTACTATAAGATCTTGCACTGATTTATGTTTTTTAAATTTTACAGAAGTAGAGAGTAGTCCAGTATCCTTGGAATATTTTAGCTTGAACCAAACCACAGCTGTATGTTCATTGAGATCGAATTTTCCTAACCACTTTTCTGCATTCTCAGCTGTACTGACTATCAAAAAGGTAAACGATGTGCCTCGACCGCGGCCAGCTACATCAGAATAATATCTGAAAGAAGAAATAGATGCCTGATTTCACTCATTGACACTGATTATTCTGATTAACATTACAGCTTTATATGGGGACCTGCTTCATTTTCAGTGAAAACACAACAATCTTATGATAGGATTGGAAGTGGGAGGATCAAAAACGAATTTTACATGTAGGTATAGATGAAACACTTAAGTAAAGGACCTGTTGTATGTAGTTGTAACACATCTGTATAGATCGTTTGACGTTCTATATTTGAAGCTTCACGTAAGCTCCATGTTAATTCTATATACAACTACATACAACAGGTCCTTAACTTGAGTTTTTCACCTATAAACCCAATTGATTAGACCCCAAGTCAATTTCATTAAGTAATCCAGAATAGGTAAACTTTATTTTATTTTCACATTTTCTAACGGCAATAAGTAGCAAACTATTTTTCAGTGTTATCGACAGGGATCGTGTGCGAATATGGGCACACGATCCCTGTCGATAACACTGAAAAATAGTTTGCTAATTCCCACAACATAATGTCGTATCGGTGGGTCCAGCATGGTCCAGCTGTAAATTAGTGCTGTGGCTACATGCCGCAGTTTTTAAGCCGAGGTGGTCGCTCTTTTAGTGTTTTTAACCCCCGAATCAAAAGGGAGGGTGTTATAATTAGATATAAATAGTTAAAGGTAGGTACCTATAAGTTGCTTGCACTTTATTTTGTAATTCATTTCAAAATTTAACTTCACTTAAGGCTAGCGATTGTTAAATAGACATAATTAATTATTACAGTCCGAAAAAAGTTTACTTAGTTACCTACAAATAAAACAAAAAACAGCCTTCGATTCGTGCGTTAATAAAAAAATACTAGGCTACTTACACTGTTAAAGGCATCGTTCGTTGCTCAGGATAAAACTCCAGTATTAGTAGAGAGAAAAGTAACTGAAATACAGTACGCAAGCACTTTAATACGAAGGCAAATGATCAATGCAATGCAAGCAAATAGTTAAAACCATGGGACAATGGGTCATTCATTATAGTACCACAGATTATAAGTATAAGGGCGGGCGAAGTACGCAACCCATAAAATCCCCGAGTCTTTCTCTTGTGGGTTGCTAGATATTATCAAACCGCGATTACAATAGTCTTGGCGGTGACAGTTTTGTCATATAATATACATACGTCAAAGTTCATATGAACTGACAGCTATTCCAAGTGTAAACTCATCGCGGTTTAGTAATAACAATAGAGTAACACGTAACACTACTTATTACTTGATATTAAGGCACCCCACAGATGATCAATTTATTTGTGCAATCACACTGATTGCCCAAACTTTTTGATCGTCTTTGGCTATGATTGAAGTTTGCGCAATCATTTTATAAAAGTTTGACAGAGTTGAATTTTGTTTGTGCCATCACGTGTGATTGTGTTGTCTGTAGTAGTGATTGCACAATTTACCGTTCTATTCTTTCTTCTTTAATTAAATTATCAGCGCAATTGCATCAGCCAAATCCTGGTTCATCAGACATCTTTCATAATATCTCAATGTAGCTGTTTTTCACGTGACTTTGAGCCTGATAACTCAGTTTTAGTTTTTAATAGATCATGGACCATAGATCATAATGATCGATGATTGACTCAATCAATTGACACGTGTAGGGGCAGAACCTGTTTCAATCTGATTGTACAAAAAGACGATTGCGCAAACAATTTGTAGGTCTGTGGGGGCCTAAGTTTTACCTCGATCGACACGGGAATCAACCCAAGCTGTGTTGTTTGAGTATTAAAGGCCCTCTTCATGATGACCATTATGGGCGTCTTACGTAAGAAAAGAAGTAGAGTGAAATACAAGAATTTGTTGCTCGCTCTAAGGTTCAAATTATGTCTTATCGCTTTTCGTTCCATGATAGGCCACAAGTCACAAGCCTATTGAAGCGTATCAAGAAGCTTATGGATGTATGTATGTAAACACTTTATTGTACTAATAACAGAAATTCAAATACAATATTCACAGCATATTAAATCCCTTTAAGGGATCTCTTCCAGCTAACCTTTGGGTGATTGAGGAAAATAAGAAAGCAAAAAGTGGCAACGAGTAGACAAGAGTACAAAACAAAGTTTACGGAACTGTATGAAGCTTATATAATTACACTAGAGATTGCACGGCGAACAACGCCTTGAAACGAAGAAAAGCGTGATCCTGAGTTATTGAGAAAGGGACCAAAAACATAAGCAACTTCATTCAAGGTCACTTTTCTTCGCTGCAAGGCATTCTTCGCCGTGCCATCTCTAGTGTCATATACAGGGTGTTAGGTAATGAGTGGATAATCCTTGAACTACGGATAGAGGGCACTTAGGACGTTATGAAAAAGCTAAAATAGGTCTAGTAAAAGTCGCACGGTTTTCGAGATATTTGGACTTTTAATCGGATTTTTTGTCATTTTTCCTTATGTCCATGTTACGAAAAACCCTTAATTTCACGTATTAATTCATATTTTTTCAATTTTTTCTTGCATGGTTAGAATCACTATGAACTAAGGAAGTTTTTAAAGCTACATGCCAAGTGTTTTTCATGACAACTTTTTGAGTAAACTCACTAAATTACTTTTTCCATACTAAGAAATCCCCGCGTTTGTTTTTCACTCAAAAAGTAGTAATGAAAAAAAACTGGGCATGTAGCTTTAAAAACTTCCTTAGTTCATAGTGATTCTAACCATGCAAGAAACAATAAAAAAAAATTGAATTAATACATGAACTTAGGGGTTTTTCATAACACGGACATAAGGAAAAATTACAAAAAATCCGATTAAAATGACCAGTATCTCGAAAACCGTGCGACTTTTACTAGACCTATTTTAGCTTTTTCATAACGTCCTAAGTGCCCTCTATCCGTAGTTCAAGGATTATCCACTCATTACCTAACACCCTGTATAAGCTTCTAGGAGCGTATAATTGATATTTTCCTCAGATTAGAATAACAGATGTCACTTTATGACGAATTGCAACTTTACAAAGGTGAAATAATGCTAAGAAAATAAAATCAAATATAAATAGCAAATTTCAGTTTCGTTGTGGAAAGTAGATTTAAGCTGTAGCCTTTTATTAATCGTAAAATAAGGTCGGGCGCTTTCATCATTTCCAAGACTGTAAAACTGCGCCAGGCGATCTGGTCTGGGGCCCAATTCTTGTGACTTCGAGATGATTTTTCAAGCAAGATATGTCATAAAAAGACAGTATGCAGTTGACAGTTTATCTCGCATGCAAAATCAGAAGAATTGGATCTCTGAACGTCATGTCAATACTTGCCTTGTCGCATTCTTGTATCCCGCGGGGGAAGAATGTCTAATGCTGATGTGGTCTCGGATTATTATCTCGAAAGGAGTAACTTGGATCAGTCTTAAACGGATTGGAATATCCTTGAGAAGGATAGCTTTGATTGTAATTACCCCGCAGGGGTGGGAACCGATGCGACTGTGCGTCACCGTGATATATATGAGTATGGCCCGATGGGGCGTTACCTACCGCTTGTGCGTGATTACAGCAACCCTACGGGGTTCTTATACGTAGTGCTTTCCCTGGGAGGGGACGCTTGTAGCCTTAGAACTCTCAGCTTGCCAAGCTGGGGGTTTTCTGAGGAGGCCAAAAATATTTACGTACACCGCCATTATGATAGATTTTAGCCGAAAATGCTTCGGCGTTGAATAACGATGACTTCCATGGGTAGCGACCGTTGCGACAGACACGCGTCACGCGACAGTAGTAGACGCAACGAAAATATATGGCACCGCTTCCGTGGTTAGCGGCTCAGCCGCACACGGCTCGCTCAGTCGTCGTTGTTCTGTGATTATTTATTTATTTATTTATTTAATAATGTTTCAAAACCTAGACTGAATGGTATCGACGGACCCGGCTGTGGTTTGTCATGCAATTTTCTACTTATATTGTCCGAAACTACGGAACAGTGATCCCAAACTGTATTTCAGTAGTTATTAGGACTTATTAACCGCGCGCACAGCACAGTCAATTTAAGCCGCATGCCTCGTGTGGTAGCCGGGTTAGAATAATGCCACTCCATGTCTGCCCGAGGATGTCGTAAGGGGCGACTAAGGTAATAAGGGCTTGTAGTTCTGTTAGGCGATGGGCTTGCAACCTCCCACTAATACACTAGTAAACATCTTGGCCTGATTGTGCAAAATGTGGTTCCAGAATTATAAATAAGTCTTTTTAGAGTTGTCGGTATTGCCTACCCCACTCTGGGAATGGCGTCATGTTATGTATGTATGAGAGGACTTTTTTCTTGCCTGACCTTTTCTAGCACAGCCTCGGTGCTTGCGCTTCTAACCTGCTGTTGCTACTGCTAGACTCTCTAGACTCATTTACGTTTCCGGGTCTTGCTTTCTTGAATAACCGGGTCAGTAATTTCATATTATCCATCCATCCATATCCATAATTCAAAAATAAATAACAAATATAGATATCGAACCGTAATATATGCAGCCTAGGTGATAACCACCATGGTGACCAAAGTCAGCCTTGAAAAACTACGTGGAATGAGATAGACTCTATTCGATTTGGTCGTGGTCGGCTTTCCGATGGTGGTCATCGTCTGCCAAATAGAAACGTCTGTTACCACTTACCAACTCAGTACTCTTAGCACAAGTTGTATTTTTTTGCTTGTCGTTCAGCGCGTCTACTGTTACAGACTAGATGGAAAGGGAGATCCCAGCGACAAACAAGTCGCGGACTAATCGACTAGTGCTAACTGCTAGCCCTCTACGCACCGTACGGGTACCACAAGTTGTATTTACTCGCTTGTCACTCGGTGCCTCTCTATCGTTAAAGACTTGATAGAAAGGGAGATCCGAGCGACAAACAAGTCGCGGACAACTTATGCTAGCCCTCCTAGAGTATATGATATCGCCTCATCGCGTCGCGTCGGAAATCGAACAGCGTGCGATAAAATTACGTCGCGTTGAAAAATCGCTCGGATGAGTTGCATGTATTTATGTTTATTTCGCCGCGGTAAAAATCGTTAGTCGTAAAAAAAACCACCGGTCCTAACGCAGGCGGATATGTATGGTAGGCTGCTTATATTAGATGTGTTAATTTATAACTAGGTATATCTTTTACTTTTTTACTATTTTCAGATCGTAAAAGCAACGTTTTGGCATTTTGTGCGACTACTTTTAACTTCAGATTTTGTATGGCTAGCACTTTCCAAATTAAGAGTTGGCAACACTACATTCTCATTTAATAAAAATTTACTCGACAATGACTTCACTAACTACGAATGACTCATACCATACCCTTATAATCTGTGGTGCGCCCACTCTTGATATTTCAAATTTTCAATGCTCTTTGCTCGGTTTACTCTTACTTCTGCTTGACTCCCTTACTGGATGGACGGCCGGACGGACACTTTTGCTGATTAATCTGATTATTGTTGCTGTTGCTGAGCTGCGCCAGAGAGCATAAGTAAATAAGTGTGATTCAACAGCTGCGACCCAAACTCTGAAATCCACGATGTCTTTGTGAGTACCGACCTATTTTATATACCCACGGGAGCCATGTTCTGTTGTGAATTAAAGTGCGTTGCCCAAGGGGCGCTCGCTTTGCTGGTAGTGGAACAATGCTATAGCCGTTAAGTACAGGTAATTAGGTAATCAATTCACACGTTACCTAACAAACAATATCCTTAATTGAAAATTTTAGGATAAAAGCACCTAAAATGGCCACGGCAAGACAACGGCCATCCAGAATGATCTTGATTTAAGCTAGAGTTACTATTATTACTTAAATTTGTAGAGATACTTAGGTTTATACCTACTAGGGTAATTAAGCCACTTTTATAGGGGCTTGTAGTATTCTAGTGATTAAATTAAAGAATATGACGGGCATGGAAAGACAACCGACCATAGCGTTCAAAAGGTTAAATAGGTACTCCATTTTGGTATTTATTTTAAACTAGCTGTTCGTTGTTTATAATTAGTTCGCTCCAAATCTTGCAAGTCAATTTTGACCACTTCCCGTAAATGAAATGGGCTGAAATTTGAACTACAAATGTAAACCCAATGTCAATGCGATATTATGGTATCAAAGACCTGGGGCGATTTTTCAAGCTCATCGACAAAAAACGACTAACTTTGAAATCAATTTGTGCAGCGATACAATCTACGAGCAACCCACCTTTGTCATTTCATACCATTACGCCTTTATCATATCAAATACAAAAGCTGAGCCCGCTCGTAAATTAAATCGCTGCCCAAATTGGTTTTTAACTTTTTAAATTAGTCATTTTTCGACGTGTCGAGTCGGTGAGCTTCAAAAACCGTCGGTGGCGCCGGGATTTCCGCCATAATTATACTCATCACTCATCAGTTACGTCTTGATAGCTATGCTTGTCCCATCACTACATTAGTATAAAACAAAGTCGCTTCCCGCTGTCTGTCCCTATGTATGCTTAAATCTTTAAAACTACGCAACGGATTTTGATGCGGTTTTTTTTAATAGATAGAGTGATTGAAGAGGAAGGTTTATATGTATAATACTTTAATCCGGAGCGAAGCGAGGGCGGGTCGCTATAAATTATATAATAAGGTAACCGCACCAGTACTCAACTTGGGACCAATGTTCGACACTGACTCTTATGCAAAGAAGATAAGAGTTATTCATGTTTTGCCACAGTCAAATTATAACCCTATGATCTTTGAATTAAAAGCTTCTGTCGATTACTGGTGCATGTCAGCTAAAAGTGTCGAACATTGGTGCTTTTACTACCTACTTATTAGGGTGTTTCATTTTTCACACTTCAATTTTTAGGGTTCCGTAGTCAAACTAGGAACCTTTACTATTTTCGCCATGTCCGTTCGTCCGCAGCCTAGCTCGGAGACTTAGTACTAGAAATCTGTAATTTGGCAATCTTTGTCACGCCAACAAAGTGGTAAAATAAAATCGTGAAAAAAAAAATTTTTATGGTACCTCCTACACGTAACGTGGGGATGTATTTATTTTTTCTCATCTACCCCATTGCGTGGGGTTGGACAGTTCTTTCAAAAATATAACGGGTTTTTGAAGATAATCTTTAGATTAAGTGATCCGTTTATGAAATACCTATATAGGTTTTATAGTGCTAATTTTTGTTAGATTCAAGTGTCGTCGTCGTCCCCCCACCCTACAGCCAAAAATGCAAGTACTAAAACTAGCATAATAATTATAACTAATTTTAAAAGGTAGACCTCATTGGTTCTTGATATACGACGATTAAAGTGTTTTACCTACTAGAATCATCTAAGACGGCACCAATTGACTTTTTTAAATTGAAAATTAGTAATTAAGTAAATGTTAACTTTTATGTTTGTAGTATTTTTATATTAACGGCTTCGGAACCCTACACTGAGCATGGTCCGACATGCTCTTGCCCGGTTTTTATGTAGGTATTTGGTCGAATTATCGGTCCTATTTAGGTTTACCTATCTAAAAGGATTGTATTTAAAATTGTAATAAAATTAGTTGGTAGGTACCTATTTACGGGTTGCAAAAGGAGAGTTGTGTTTGACCTTTTCGTTTTAAGTATGTATGTATGTCCGTTTCTGTGTCCGCTCGTAACTAATCAACGGCTAAGGGTCATTCTACTTTTTAGCGCATAATAATCATTGGTGAAATTAAAGGCATTTTTAGACATTTTTTTCACGTAAATTTGACTTATATTGAAACTGGAACAACTAAATTTAATAGTTCAAAACAAAACACTTTAAATTTATTGATATTTTATCAGGAAAAGTTGGTAACACAGCGGTAAATACACTTTTTCCATACAAATGGCGGGGACATGCGTGACCACTATGTTACCTACTTTAAAGTTAATTATAGTGACTTTAAATGTAGTGATAATTTTAAATGTAAGCAAAGTTGTGTAACTATTTCAATATTAAATTACAAAACCGAGCACTTTAACGTTTTTATAGAAATATTATTTGAAGAGCACTTGTCAAAAAATCGACCTGCGCTTAGAAGTAGAATGACCCCTAAACCAATTTTAAAATTGATACGTCATTAGATTCGTCTTGATGGTGCGAGTGTCACTGCGTACATACAATTCTTAATACAAATGGCGGGTTTAATGAGCGTTGAGGTACGGGCTAAAAATAAATTTATTTCATGACCCTCGAGTGGGGTATAAACAAGGGCTTTAAAAGGATGGTATGGTAATATATAAGTACCATATACCTATAAGGTTGAAAACAGTAAATCCTTCGGGTACCTACGTCCCGGGCACGGTGTCTTGGTTCACTTAAAACTTTGTCAGGTAATGCTAAAAGTACGTAAGTACTTACCTAAATGTGAGGATACTAAATTAAAACTAAAAAGTGTGAAATAAACTAAATTATTAAAAAAAAACCCGTCCAATAATAATATCAACTGAAAATCGAAAAACCAAGCTCTAGGTATAATCTAGTCAAAACTCTTGCGAAAATTACAGTATTCTTACCTAATAATACCTAGGTACCTACCTAGGTATTGTCGAAAGTTACTTATAGGTACAAACTTACTCGTATTTTAATGATTTTAAAGAGATACACTTACTTATACAATGATAACTTACTTGATATTTTAATGTAACAAAATATACTTTTGCTTTAATTGTTTGGAAAAATTTGATTATGAACCCGATAAAAAAAATATTCTTTACAACTTCGTCGGCGTATATACCTACCTAAATATGTAACGCTTTTTGTACGCAATAGTGCTACAAATCAAAAACAAATAAAATTCTATTTAAAACTAAATTGCGTTCCGAATGAAAATGCAACAAGGACTTATTTTGATTTGTAGCACTATTGCATAAAAGCAGCGGATATCGCTGCCAAATTACAGCTTTGTAGTAAATACTTAATGTCTCTGACCACAGACTGACGGATAGAGGGTGCCAATGGGACCCTATTTCTAAGCCCCCGCACTTGACCGGTTATTTTGTTAAACATTAATCCCAATATTGATATTTCTTCCTAAAACCATCGCAAGGTAGTTCTCGGCTGACCACCATCTTTCTTCACACCCGACCCGACCTCGCGGGCATTGTTCGGGCCAGGGCAGCACGTTGTTTTAATCTTATCGCTGTTATTTATCCAACCTATTTTGTCAGTGTGTGCGTGTATGGGTTAAGTGAAATAATGTAATGTAATGTAATGGGTTTTGAAATGTCGCGATATTATTGCGATTAAATAATCGCCGCGATGCCGCGACGACCCGCGGCAAGCTCGCTGCGGGCACGCCGCGATCTCTCATCGCCTAAAAATCGCCGAAAAGTATCGCTAGTGTAGAGCTAAAAGTATCGCGCTATATTTTAGAGCTAAAAGTATCGCGCTATATTTTAGAGCTAAAAGTATATCTGTATTTAGGGTACTATAATTATGACCATATTATATGAGGTGGCTACCGACTACGGATATCCTCTGAACTCCACTGGAAATAGCGATAAACGACTTCTACGCGGACAAAGTCGCGGGAAACAACTAGTAGACAATAATTATTGAATAAATTGTTCATAATAAATTTAGTATAGGTGAAAAACTTAAGTAAAGGACCTGTTGTGTGTATGGAATTGACTTAAGCCACCGAGATAGTAACGTGACACTTACGTCTGTCACGCGACTATTTAAACTCGCGCGACATGCATTGTGTTTTGTTTATTTATTGATCTTAAATTCGCGATTATCGGTTTTTTGACGTCTCAGAGATTGATTTTTGCTCTGACAGTTAAAAGGTGATTGTCGAAATGGAACGTTTGCGTATTGTTTTCAAGTGTCTCGATTGGTTTTTTCAATTCGAGGGTGGCAACACTTGAGCTATACTGGTCAGACAGGGTTGTTTGTCAAACTTCTTTTCTCTTCGGAGGCCGCGCGTTACCGGCCGGCATTTGTTATGAACTAAAGCCAATTAAGTTAATTGTCGTTTGTTGCGGTTTAATTCGGCAAGCTTTTGGCGGAGATGTGTCGCCACGTCATTATTTGACGCTTATTTTCGGGATTCTATCGGTAAGTAGATTTATTTCGATGGATGTTTTTCTCAATCCCGAAGCCTTTTGTTCTCGTTGTTTCATAAGATGTTTTATTTCAGTCGGGATGCGACTGTAGCTGTATAAGCCGAGCTTCAGCAGGAAACCGTCGATGGGAACCCGTCTTTTTGAAGAAATGGGTGGTATGTATTTTCATATTCACTTGGTGAAAACATCTTTTGACGCCATTGTTGCCTAGTGCAACCTGTCGCTTCTTGAGCACGAGTTTGATGCTATTTCTTTTTCTTGTTACAGCGTTATCGCACCCATTTTTTTACACCATTTTTTTCCATTTTATCCCATTTTTTGTGTTCCATTTATTGTCTTGGAGACTAAATGGGATCATCAAAAATGGTGTAAAAAATGGTTTTTACACCATTTTTAACCCATTTTTTACTCCATTTTTGATGATCCCATTTAGTCTCCAATTAATGCCATCTTATATGGATCTATTTATTCTAACCTCTTAGTGAGCCTTTACAAGCATATTTAGGCTGTGGCCTCTTACTCTTAGGGAATTATGATTTAACGCCCTTGAGCATTTCCTTTAACCATTTTATATGGATCTATTTATTCTAACCTCTTAGTGAGCTTTTTGCAAGCATATTTAGGCTGTGGCCTCTTGCTCTTAGGGAATTATGATTTAACGCCCTTGAGCATTTCTTTTTCCTTATTTTTTGAGACATCCGTCTCTTTATTTTGTTCTCTTCGAACGTTTCTCAAGTTAATGTTTTTTAAGGACCCTTCTGGTCCAAGCTTATTTAAATTTCCCCTCTCCTTTGCCCCTACACCGCTGGTGCTGGAACTGCGAAGCAGGAGTTCTGCGACCGGACGTGGTTGGTGTGAAACGGCCCCGTCTACCTCGAGACTCTGGTGCAGTTGGTGAACTTTAAGTAATTCTGTCTCTGTTAAATTGTAAGTTTTCTTTTCATTTCAATATAAACCTGACCAGGTGAACGACCAAGCTAAATTCAAACCTAATTCATAAGACCTGATTTCTATGTAACCTATAGATCTAAGTTCTAGCTAGGTTACCACCTAAGTATGTAGGTTATCAACTACTGTGTAACCGCCTGAACATAATTTATTGTTTATTAAAAAGCCTTAAAAACTATTGAGTGTTACTAATTTAACTCCAACTTTTACTAAGCCCGCCTTGAGATTAAAAGTTTCCAGTACTCTACCATCTATCTTTGATGCTATCCGTTTTCTTTTTTTGCCTGGCTTAGGACCCTGGCGCCCGATAGTTTTCTTTTCTTTATAATAGCAATTTTGCTAACTTATTTTTATTGGGTTCTAGCCTAGGAACTTTTACAAAGATTGACTCCGGTGTTGAGTAGTCTCAAACTGCTTGTAACAACATAGGGTCTACCCACCCATGTTACACGTCAATTCCATCTATTTTTCAATCGAAACATAATCGCTAGCGAGTGTCGAATACAACTTGTCTAGCCCCACTGAATAGAGGCCCAGGCCCCAGGGCCTCTATTCAACTGCGTTATAACGATATCGCGTTCGGCGTGTTTTGGTATCGTTTATGACACAGTCGCCATTATTATAAATGACAAGAGTTATAAAAACGTTGACAATACGGAAACACGTCACATACGATATCGTTATTACCGTGTAGAATCCCAGCCCTGGGTGGAGAACCCAAACGTGCAGCTGGAGTCGATTTTTTTGCTATATGATGAATATGATGATTTGATGATGATGAAGTGAAATTCGATGAAGTGATGAGTTACCTTTCTAGGCCCCCTGTGGAATAATAACACGCTTGAATAGGCATGATGACAGTAATTAAAAACTACTAAAATACAATATTTATTGAATAAAACTTGAAGCTTGAAATATAAAAAACGCATTGTTTTTTTATTATAAGTGTGATTAATATTTATTTTTATAAAATAAAACTACAAAAAAAGGCAATCCGCCATGATATCTTGAACACCAATCAGAGCGCATGACGTCACGCTTGAGTAAACGCATACGCAACACGCACGAACATCTTGTGTTTTTATTATTTTTGTTTAAATACCGAGTACTATTTGAGTGTGAATATTATTAATTCGAATATAAAATAACACGAATCATGGATCAAGGATTTACTAAGGCAAACAGCGCTAATTTGCCTAGAATCGTCATAATAATGCTGGGAGAGTTTTTGTCATCAAATAAAGACTTTTGGGTGAATCAACTTTTAAGGTACTCCCCAATTAATTTGGTAGAATGCAATTCTTTTTTGATGTGGTCAATATATTGAATAAATCAGACAATTTAACTTACTTTCTAGCTGACAATTTTAAAAATTCTTCTATGATTTACACAAATATACCAGGTAACGCAGGGGACGACGTTGTCCCCGGGTTTTGTATGAAAAACGTGCATTTTCCATTGCGTTACCATGTTTTTACAAAATTATAGAATTGGTTTATGATTATGAATAGTGAAATCCGAAAATCTGATTATCTAATTTTAACATGTGTAAACCATTATTAATCTCACATATTCTAGTAAGTTTTTATTAGCGTGTAGAAAAGGAGGACTTTAAAAGTTGATTCACCCTTTTGTTCAGCAGAATTTAGAAATGTTAAAACTTCTATGTAAGAAGAAACAAATTTATTTAAACAAAACACATTAAAAAAAACATATTAATTAGAACTAAATTTCTGTACATTCTTCGCTGTAGCCCAGTTTGGAAATTTCCTCATCTATCAGCCTCAGTTGATAATATTTTAAAATTAACTACTAGCAAAATTTTTAACATATCACTTTCTCCTAACAGTTGGTCTCAAGCAACCCTCCCCGTTAAGTACGGTGGGTTTGGCATTCGGGCTACTAGTGACCTGGCACTCCCAGCTTTCCTCTCTTCCATTCACAGCACAATCACCCTCATCAGTGGGATTCTCAATGTTTCCAACCCCATTGATGTTCAGGTGTCGTGTTTGTCTGTTTCTGAGGATGCTTGGCGTGTCCATAATCCGGATGAAATTTTGCCTGTCGAAAAAGCAAGCCAAGCGGCATGGGACCTTATTTCTGTCAAAATTTACCATCGCAATCTTTTGGTAAATAGTCAAAATTCATCCGAGAAGGCCCGTTTATTGGCAGTTTCCGAGCCAGAGTCGGGCCACTGGCTGCACTCTCTCCCTTCGCGAACCCTTGGGTCTCATTTAGATAGTAGTGCTTTAAGAGTTGCAGTGTGCCTCCGCCTCGGTCTTAAAGTCTGCGAGCCGCATCCTTGTTCTCGTTGTGGGAAAGCAGTTGACGACCTAGGACGTCACGGTCTGTGTTGCCAGTCCAGTGCTGGTCGAGTGTACAGACACGCATCGGTCAACGATCTGATCCGTCGGGCTCTTAGCACAGTTGCTTTCCCGGCTTCGCTGGAGCCCACTGGCCTGTCTGCCTCAGACGGAAAGAGACCCGATGGATGCACTTTAGTTCCGTGGCATCTTGGTCGCCCCTTGGCGTGGGACGTCACTTGCGTTGATACGCTTGCGCTGTCTCACGTCCAAGGTTCTGCTCGCAAGCCAGGGACCGCCGCAGACCATGCCCAAACCATCAAGTGCCGCAAATACGCTTTTTTAAAGCCAAATTACATATTTGCTGCACTTGCACTGGAAACTTTTGGGCCGCGGTCGTCTGACACGAAAAAATTTATAAAAGAAGTGTCAGACAAGTTAATCGGCGTCTCTGGCGACCACCGGCAAGGATCCTTTTTTTACTCAACGACTGAGCATTGCAGTGCAACGAGGTAATGCTGCGAGCGTCCTCGGCACGATGCCGCAAGTGGGTTCAATGGAGGGTTTTATTTTATAAGTTAGTTCTAATTAATATGTATTTTTCTATGTAAGTATATTAATAATAATTAAAAACTTTATAATTTGAGTTATAAAATAATTCCCTAAATATACTTTTGACGATCTATTTCTTATCAAGTTATTTTTAAGGTTATGTTATTGAAATCTATTTTTATAATACTTTTACCCTTTATAATATTCCATATAATTATCCATATCATTAGGTAACTGAAATATGAATAAAATACGTAATACATATCAAAGCAATGAGAGATGAAACCTAACCTCGAAATAGATTGTTTATATTTTTACATTTAGACCTCGTACAAAATATTATTACCAAATACTATATACTAGAATCTACAAAAGTATGTAAAAACTTAGGTCAAAGTGATCTTCACAAAAATAAAGGTGAGTACTGGGCAATATTCCTTTTGAATCTCGCCTTGCAAGTTTAAGCCACTTGTTTCGTATTGTTTTATTTTGAGGAACGAACACAAATAGCTTATTAGGAGTTTTTATGGATGTATTCTCACACTGGGGGACCCCACACCACCTATACACTTTCGAATTCATATTTAATAACACAAAATAACTAAATTCTTGCACGAGCGCAGCGCGTTTACGTTTTGATTACTCAACCGTGACGTCACAAGCGACGCCATGACACTAACAAGCGTTTTAGGGGGAAATTTAAATTATTATTTTAAAATTGCATTTTTTTCCTACTAAACTTTTAATTTCTGCAGAAATATCTTATTCATTGTAAATAGTATATATTTCTGGACATTATAGGTCCATTTTTCAATTATTGTCATCATGCCTATTATTTGTAACTGGCATTTGATCAAATTACAATTGTTTTTTCAGGAACATTACTGAAGCCAAGCGAGGCCGAGTCTTGACGCTGAGCATTCAGATTAAAGAAACCGGAAATATAATATTGAGCCAGCCATTCAACATCGATAATACAGCTGAAGTTTGGTTTAGGCTAGAAGGGAACGGTGCTTCTAAAAAAGTGTTCATATTAGTGCAAAGTCACGAATCTGCGTTGAACTCAACGGTGAAGCTAAATGTTAAATGCGATCAACTAAATTTTTCTAAGCAGTTAACTTGCCCACAATATCGAGGATTATTAATGGGTGAATTTCATCGTGCTTCTACGCTTAATATGAAAATGATTGCGAGCAAGACAGAACCAATAACGTTTACAAAGCTATATGAAGACGCAGATTTTACAGATTTCTACCTGAGCTCAGAAGGAGGTAGAGTGCCGGTGCACAAAGTTTGCCTCGCTGCGCACAGTGACATGTTCAAGTCGATGCTCTTGCGCAAGTGGAAGGAGACTGAGGAAGGCCGCGTCGAGCTGAAAGGCTTGACGCTACAGACTCTTCAGCAGCTAAAGAAGTACATGTACTTGGGCACTTTGCCCGAGGATGTGCGTCAGCTGTTGCTTCTCGCGAAGTGCTATTTACTTCAAAATCTGCAAGAGGATTGCATGGTGCAGCTGGCCTGGGCGGCAAGTGCCGAAAACTTGTATGAACTCAACGATTTCGCTGCTGAGAACAGTTTGCCTGATTTGACACGTTTGCTGTTCCAAGTAGCGACTAACGATGTCATCGACGGCGCTTGCCAAATTTCACCGATATAAAGAGCCACATCTAAAAACGAGGTCGATAAATAAAGGTACCCATTGACTCATTAATTGCTTTGCTTAAGTTGATTGATTCAGTATTTAGATCTATCTTTTGGTTACAGTAAAGCATATTTCCAATAAGAATGTTAATTTTAAACAATATGTTTATTCATGTTTCTACAACTAGTACATGTACACAATAATAGGCCCAATGTTTGTAATAATGTCCAGTGTTCTAATTAAAGGCACATATTATGCTTGAAGCCCAGAATTTTGAGTTGCTATAACATATTGAAGTGACACATTCCAGACAAAATTCAAAGGTAAAATTCCGTTTCACGCATTTATTTAAGAACCATTTTTGTTTGAATTGATAAATTTAATCATTAACTTGGGCCGCAACAACTACAATTCTCACTCCTAGAAATTGGACATAGGGCTTTACGAGGTTAACTTGGTCAAACTTACACTCAGTAGAAGATTCACGAGGGAAGTACAAACAGCTGAGCCTTTAGTTTACCTTAGTAGTATAATATAGCTTCAGCAACAAACGTTTCGAACGCGTTTTCTTTTCTCGAATAACATCATGCAAACGCTTTGAGTCTCGGGACGGTTTATGACTTGAGCAGATACTTATTTATACTTGGATAACTTATATATTCCGTTGTGTGACACATATTTGCCGTACAATTCGTGCGTTAAAAATAAAACCGCTGCTATTCAAAATTATCAAATTGTACAGGACAAGTGTTTAAAAGTTTTGTGTAAGTACCTACGTTTGTTTTTAAATTACAAAAAAGGATCCAATTGGAATTCAAGTTTATATGTATTTATTTAAATCGCCACACCAACCAACAGTAACATAAACACAATATAACATTGGTAGTGAGCCACAATATTAAAAACAGTCGTGCTTGTACTCCAATATAGTTTCTTTAATAAGCGTTTTTTTTGTCTACATGGTGGTTATAAAGTTAAATATATAAAGTCATGATAGTCCTACTTTACTACAAAATGTCACTATTAATATTTCCAGAGATAATACATCTTTACCAAATTAATGATAAAGCATGTATGTATATAATATGTATGGGTCATACACACTCTTTCAAACAAAAGTTGTCTTTCCTGTGGTCAATAGTTAAAAGCTTGCATATAAGTTGTGTTGTTATATGATAGGTCTAAAGCAGCCCTGACGCCATTTATGCGGGAATGGCCTTGGCCTTTTAATTAGGCCTTAAAAACTTTAACTTCCAGCGTGTCCACAGGAAAGACGCTAACCTGAATCTGTGTATGACTTGTCAACTCTTTGTAAAGCTTTATTTATCTATACTAATATTATAAAGAGGAAAGGAGTCTTCCGGTAACCTACGGGGAGGGAAGATGGCCGATTGAAAAATGTCCGGCTTTTACTTTTGATTTATTCTCTTTACTGATTTACTCTATTCACTGGACCTTGGCGAAATCACTGCGAAATACCGCGGTGGACTGCCATTAATATAAAAGAAGAAGAAGAATAAAGAGGAAAGATTTGTTTTTTTGTTTGTTTCGAATAGGCTCGGAAACTACTGGACCGATATGAAAAATTATTTTACCAGTAGAATGCTGCATTATCACAGAGTAACGTAGGCTATGTTTTATTTTTCTACGCGGACGGAGTCGGGCGCAACAGCCAGTTTTTAATTAAAAGTTTTTCAACGCTATGTGAAATTCAAAAGTTGTCACTCACACGTCATTGACTGCTGCACACCAGAGCTAATGTCAACTTTACCTCATAGACAGTCAGGTCTATTTTCCACTGTCAACCATGACAGATATGTCAGTACATACCCTTCTAATCCAATCCGTGATATCAGTCGTTGGCATTGAACCTGCGGTGCTGTTATGAGTCGTTGGCGTCGAAAAGGTTAATGTTACTGCCTATAGTAAAGTACAGCGGGGTTATTATGACCTAGCTATGCAGTTCATTTTACAGTGAGCGTAAAGGACAGAGCTATAGCAGTAATGCTCTGTCCTTTTCTCTGAGCGTAAACAGAACTGGATAGTTGTCATAATAATTAACTCTTAAGTTCACCTTGAGCATCAAGTGTATTTAATCTAGTAATGGAAACTGTTTTGGCCAATGTTCTAGCTACAATGTATTAATATATATTGCTGTTTGTTTCCCTTGATAAATGAAAAAATAAATAAATAACCCCCCAGGTTCCCTATCTTTATTGACATCAGTCCGCATCGTCCTAATGTTGGAGATTGACGTTTCCTTTTGCACGCCGCTTAGGTCGATATATTTACAGTTATTTTCCTACAATCTCAGCGTGCCCAGACTTCCCGAGTAGCCGGAAAATGTTTTATAATATTAATATTTCATTAAAAAACGTCGGGAATGTTTCAAAAATTAACAAAAAAAAACCACGCTATACAGGGCGTCCCACGGCTGTGCAACATGGAAGGAAAGTACCTTGAATATTGTAGATGGAACATCTTACTGAAAGAAGACATTATTTTAATTTAAAAAACAATTTAAACTGCATTTATAGATATTTAAATAATTACGTGGTTGAACCGGGAATCGAACCCGTTACACGAGAAAAATAATTACCCTGTAGCTTTATCATACCGATCGAAAGGCTTCATCATAAGGATTATTTTTTGCTAAATAACATAGTGTCAGAAATAAAAGGAAGACCATGAATTTTAACATTTTTAATACAAAATTAATCATTTTATCAAATGCTCAAAATGAGTCCCTTCCTGTTGAATACAAAGTCGCACTCTTTTGATTATTTCGCTCCCTGACGATTGTTGTGGTGGATGTTTAGAATAATAAATACGTCGTAAGTTCTGTTTGTAGCTCGTGGACACTTTCATATTGGTTCTTGTAAACTATTTTTTTGAAATAACCCCATAAAAAAAAACTATGTATCTCTCTATCTATCAGCTTTTAATTTTTCTGAACAAAATTTCACATCAAATGTTAAATTTCATGGTCTTCCTTTTATTTCTGACAATTATGTTATTTAACAAAAAATAAACCTTATGATGAAGCCTTTCGATCGGTATGATAAAGCTACAGGGTAATTATTTTTCTCGTGTAACGGGTTCGATTCCCGGTTCAACCATGTAATTATTGAAATATCTATGAATGCAGTTTAAATTGTTTTTTAAATTAAAATAATGTCTTCTTTCAGTAAAATGTTCCAACTACAATATTCAAGGTACTTTCCTTCCATGTGGCATAGCCGTGGGACGCCCTGTATAAATAATAAGAAAAATTACATTATTCGTAAAGAGTCATTTTCGAACAAAGTATAGTGGCGACACGAAATAGTAGAAATTAAATGAGGGCGCCAATTTCTGCGTAACTGACACATTTTTTGACGTAAAATGCTTAAACATGGCAACCATTTAGTTTTTTTTTTTTAATTTTATTAAATTTAATTTCTACTATTTTAAGTTTCAATATACTACAGCAACTTTCTAGCCTCAAACCCAAAGTGTCATTTTAGAATATTGTATACGCCGCTAGGCTGATCTTAACCTTAAACAAACGGTGACGTAGTATTTCATACAATTTCACTTAGTATTTATTTACAAAATCGCACTCGTACGTCTACCGCTGCAAATGCGAATGGGACATTATTCCATTAAAAAGATGGTTCGAACACGCGTAGTAGAGAAATGACGTGACCACCATCTATCGTGATTTAGCTCCGTACAATTTTTTAAGAGTGTAATCCATTTATGCATTTTTTTGTTACCTTACTTCTTTTATTAACTT
Organism: Acleris holmiana; assembly: GCA_949316455.1. Taxonomy (NCBI): domain Eukaryota; kingdom Metazoa; phylum Arthropoda; class Insecta; order Lepidoptera; family Tortricidae; genus Acleris; species Acleris holmiana. The sequence goes on from OX438783.1 coordinate 15,611,013, forward strand.
ATTTCTTTAACGCACGATTTGTAAATGCTTATTGTCGCACATCGGAACTAATGGTTTGTTGTTAATCATGCCCAACTTCTTGAACTTACAAAACAAGCAGTTCGTAGTGATCAGAACCTCCGTGCTGCATAGTACTATAACTAATTTGGGTCTACCTTGAATGGGTTTTTTTGGTCATTAGGACCCTGTGATTCGCATTTTGTAACATTTGTAATAATTATTGAACAACGTTAGTTCATAAGTTTATGTAATGGAACCACTTTCGTTTATTAACTTTTTTTTAATTTGGACAGGCTTAGGCGGTGACCATATCGCCTCGCCATTGGTATTCATAACGGAAATTTTATTTTATTTAAAACTACAATAAGTATTCTTTTAATGTTGTCTCATCCGATAGAACTTCTTCAATATTCTTTTCTTTGAACGTCGTCAAGTCTGATAAAACTTCTTTAGTTGTAATCCATTTCAGGAAATATACAATCAGTGAAAAATTTCATTTATTATCATAATTTGTGATGTACAGTGATCGGAATAGGTAGTGCAATTTCGGGTGAATGAGCTTAAACATTATACTTAATATGGATAATACCCCAGATTCCGGGACTCGTATTATTTCACAGAATATTTTCTTGACATGACCTTAATTGAAGTTAAATGGGAACATGCGAAAAATCTAAAAAAAAAATAATAATAAATAATAATAATATCACGGGACAATGTCACACAAATTGACCTAGTCCCAAATTAAGCCCTAAATAGGCTTGTGCTATGGGTACTAGACAACGATAAACTTACTTATATAGAGAAATATATACTTAAATACATAGAAAACATCCAAGACTCAGGAACAAATACTCGTGCTCATCACACAAATATTTGCCCTTACCGGGATTTGAACCCAGGACCCCTAGCTTCGAAGGCAGGGTCACTCCCAACTAGGCTAGCGTGTCGTATAATGTTATTGTAAATACTTTTTTACTTTTTGTCATTGCAAGTGTCTACATATTTCGTCAATGCGATATTCTATGCTAGCAAAATAATCGTTAAAATCATATTTTAATAACATTTCTGAATTAAACACAAACTTTAACACTGCAAATGTAATCCCGGGGTTACAAGCTATATCCATACTAAACTTACGCACCGAAGTCTCACGAAATTGCACTACCTATTCCGATCACTGGTGATGTATTATACTTTTTTAAGGTGTGCTGTGCACAATTGCGTTCTGGAAACGTTAAACATAGTTCCTTAGACAAATTACATGTCATACAGTTTACAGATTTCAATAGTCGTTACCTTCCGTAGAATGCAAAGTGGCTAGCAATCAATACAGTTGATAATTGCATCGAGCTTCGGTGTCGCTACTGGCAAGTTGTAGTTAGTTATAGTATAGTATAGTTTAGTTATGGTATAGTATAGTATAGGGTCATTGAAATGTAAACCTTATTCTCAGGACCGAATATTTGTACCACATTTAAAGATAAAAACAAAAACGTAAATAATTAATATCCTTTTAAAATTACATGAAAATGCATGCAAAATAGGTACGTGAATTAACGTTTTGATTACTTTTATTTTTATTTTAATCTACTTGCTATCGATTATTTGTATTTTAGTGAACGTATTAATGATAATTTAGGTAAAAAATATAATTGTTTCGGAAATACGATTACATTTCTATGTTAATTAGGTACATTATTATGGTAAAGATCTGGACATAAGTAGTAGGTACTAAGTTTTTTTTTAAGTTAACCGACCGAGATTGTAATGTGTTACTTTTGCGCGCGCGCGGTCGAGATTTTACGTGATCTGTGCGCGTAAGGACTACTTCGGTAAGAGTCTACCCGCCGTATTAATAAACTCGTCTCGGTTTAAATGCCCATCTCAAGATATGTCGAAGTAAATGTCAAACCATAGAAAACTGTCATTTTTGACGTATCTTGAGACGGGCATTTAAACCGAGATCAGTTTATTAATACGAGCCTACGACCTACGAGACTTGTACAACCACGTTCCCCTTCCGCAATAACGGGTCAAGTTGTACTGGTCGGTGGTAGTAAGATCGTCTGACAAGTAGAGAGGGACGTTTATTTGTTAAATAAACATACGTCTCTCATTCTAACAGATAGCTGCCTCCTTCTCTTCCTGTCAGTCAAGACTGTTGGTCTGCGGGGGAACCTTTAGACCGTATATAAACTTTCAAGGTCCAAGCAGTGTAAGGAACATGTTTATAGTAGGTACCATGAGCCCTATCTGTATCTGCATTACAGCTCATATAAAGGTTAATGTTATGCGTCCGGAACTTAGTTTCTATTTTGTCTCCTACGCATCTTATTTTAGTAGGTATGTTAAGTTTTATTTTGTCACCAATTTTATTAATTAAAGTCTTTCTTTTACACATGTTTTTATCATTAATCTCCCGACTTTACCCGACATTTACCAGGGGATTCCGGCGGTCAAATAAAGTAACTAAATGCTCGGAACACAAAACTACCTTAGGGTGGGTACGAATTAGGGCAGCTTCGGGTTAAGGCACGCACGGCTCACCTATTTTGCTCAAGTTAGTAGGTACGCGTTCAGGCGCTGTGCGCGAGCAGCGCGCGGCCCTCTGCCGAGAGTCTGTGACCGTGCTCAAAGGCGCCTCAGTGCGCGTAATTTGGACGTGTATCCGAGAGTGCCGCAGGCAGAACGATAGGTTCTAACTTGTCTGTGGGCGAGGCGCGTACAAAGATAAAGTTGCTGAGCCGTTCCACCACCGAGATGATTTCTTCTTTTTGTTAATAATTCGGTGACTTATGATAAACGCAGCTGCGGCTGTCATCGTGTTCGACGCCATTTTGAACGTCGCACGATGTCGGCTCGCGGCGAGCACGCTGCCTCACCCGCGCATGTTTATGTGCTACAATTTGAGTAGCTCGCCGCGCGCCTCAGGCTGAGCCGCTCAGTTTCGTACCCAGTTTTAGAGATTAATCATTTAATTTAACAAGCGAGCGAACACCCTTCCTTCCTTTTCAGTGCACTCTGTCAGGTTGTGGAATCGGCTACCGGCCGGCTTCAGGCACTCACAATCAGTTGACTCCTTAAAGGGCAAATTGATGAAGTTTTGGCTTGACCCTAGCTCCTAAATTAAATATTGTATCAACTGTCCTTTACATAAATGTAGTTTATGTAAGTTTAAGTATGTATATTGATTTATAAATATTTCTGTGTCTACCATATTATGTAAGTATTTAAATGTAGTTAATTTTATGTTTATAGTTTTGTAAACTTCCCTACTCGATGCACAACCTTTCACTTTTCTCTATCTCTCAAGGGTTAGCTGGAAGAGATCCCTTAAAGGGATAAGTTCGCCTTTGTACATTATTTTCTGGTATCTTCATTGTATTGTTTCTGTTTTATTTTGTACAATAAAGTGTTTACATACATACATACACACATACAAGGCGCTCACGAATATCTGAACACGAATCTTCTTAAAGCATTGATAGTGCATGCTCACATTTTTGAACACCCTGAAGAGTACAGCCATAATATTTACGGCGACTAGGTACAGTCGCCATCAATTATATGGGTGTTAGCAAAAAGGTCAAAGGGGAATGAGATTAAGTAATAATACAAAAAATTGATATGTAACATATTTGTGAAAAATATTTTTAAGGCGTAAACGGGCTTCTTGTCCCGCGTGGCGTTGAGTCTATTAGAACGCTGACGCTTCAACATGAACACTGGTTCATCGCCATATGTTTCTATTTCCTGAAAGCCGTGCCATACAACGCGCCGCTCAACGCTCCGCTTCTCTATAATAGAGGCCAAATTTTATGTAAGTACTACATATCTTCATTAATTTTTTTTTTTTTATATTTCTCGCATGTTTTTGTTTTCTGCTAGATATGCTATTATATTTTAGTACAAAAGATTCATAAAGAAATCAGCGTTTAAAAAAAACAAAGTCGTTCTCTTCTATTTTCAAAGTACTTAGGAGCCGCGGTACTTATTACTCGTACTTTTAGGAATTTATTTTTCATAATTTAACACAACCGCCTAGCACACGTCCGCGACTTGTTTGTTCATCGTATCTCCCTTTCTATCTAGTCTGTAACGTCAGTGATGCACTGAGCGTAAGCGAGACAAAAAATCGCCTTCAAAAAATGCAAGAAATAACTATTAAAATTTATTTCTTGCATTTTTTGAAGGCGGTTTTTTGTTTTTTAACATTTATTTCATTTTAATCTTTTTAGTGATCATACTACGCTGTTCCGTACTCCCACTTATTTGTTGCCGCCGGAAAGTCATACTCATTTCAACTAGTAAATATTCTTCGTTGTAGTCGCTCAACTATCTTGATCGAGATATTATTATGTTAACTTTTTTTAAATAACTATTTGTCCCACAGTAATCATCAGCACGGCTAGCATATCACGGCGCGCGAGTTACATCGCCCGCGAGATAGACTCTTTCTGACCGTTCTAATTAAGCAATGAAGGGTAGCCTCTCGCGCTGCATTGCATCATGTGCTAGCCGTGCTGGTAGGGTTACCGACGCACGCAGTGTCCTCTAGAACTAATAAGTTCCTATAGGTATGTACGAGGTGCGACCTAAAGTAGTAGGTAGGTAGTACAAGTGTAGGTAGTGTGACAAAAGTTTATAGTTTTCCATAGTTTTTTTGTCGACTTGAACATTGCAAAAACTGGTGGGTTACGGGGCAGACCCTTATTGCTATTAAAGTTCCCTACGTTAGCCTACCTACGTTTTAACTCCCGAAGCCAAATAAAGGGGTGTTATAAAAACCAGTGGCATCGTAGCCCCCCAACGGATGGATAGATTCGGACGCGGTTTTATAAGTTTCGTGACATGAAAATCATTTGGGCCGGTTAAGGTTTTTATCAATTTATTAATAGCTATTTTATAGTGCGACATAAAAGAAAAGTTAAATAAAATGGTACTAAAACAACCATAATAAATTGTTGCCATATTTAAATATTTTACGTCAAAAATGCGACAATTACGCAGAAATTGGCGCCCTTTTTTAATTTCTACTAATTTTATCGCACTATTCTGCAGTATGGGTAGAATTTTTCCAGTTAGTGAAGAATTTTAATTATTTATTACTTAAATATAGATGAGGACTGTACGATAAAAGAACTTTAAATCGCAAGTGATCTCATTTTGGTGCTTCTGATTGGTCGTTACATTGGCAATTTACAGTATGTGCTAAAAAAATATAAGATTTATTGTTTTTGTGGCAACTATTTTGAGCGCTTCATTGTGAATCCATCTTAATAAATCATTTTGGAGGTCGTGCTTGGCTTTCTTGGCATGCATGGGAAAATGGCAAACATGTAATTCTGGATTTTTAAGATAAACACCGAAGAATCGATTACTATGTTTATATACTGGATCACAATAAACAAAATTATTAAAATTAAAACTAGCCCAGCGCACAGATAGAACGTTGCTGCGGCTCTACTTTGTAATGCGTAAATCAAACTTCGGATCGCCCTGTCACTTTTTGCAAATTACTTACGCAACAAGAACAAAAGGGATAGCAATAGACGAAGTTCGAATTACGGATTTCAAAGTAGAGCCCCTGATCACTCTTGTAGTCGTCATCTATCCCGCTCACTCACTTCTCTCGCTTACTCACTCATCGTTCTCAGTCAAGAAGCCATATTTAGACATAACATAACCTTCTAATCTGTGCAAGAAGCTTTTAAATGATACTGGAGATTGCATGGCGAACAATGCTTTGATTGAATAGTACACTACTGCTACTCCACTACTCTATCATTAATCTGTGGCCAGCGCACATTTTATAATCTGTGTTAACGTGTTGCTAGCCGGCGATTCAGTTTTCAGTGAATACGAATACTTATATAGTTTTTCGCTGTCGTATGAATTATAATGAAGTTCCTACCTATTTAATTTAAGCACGTAGTGTCATTCTGATAACCTTTAAACCTAATACATACTTTACTTCATTCCCACTGCGTGAACGCGGCGCCGGCCGCAGTGGCGCAGTGACTCTCGGAGGCTCGACTGGCTTTCCGCATACAGTAAACATGAAGCATCTACTCTGGGTGATTTTTATACTTCAAATAATATTGTCTGCTCGATGCTTCCTCCATCGCTATCCGGAGTTGAATTTGGGGTCGCGCGATGGCAGCGATCCGGGGGAGCCTCTGTTCTTGACGCCTTATGTCGAAAGCGGTAACATCAGCGCGGCTCGTGAGCTGGCGCGCGTACCGTTTACAGAGAGCTTGCGAATTAAGAGTTACGCCGGGTATTTCACCGTCAACAAAACCTACGATTCAAACCAGTTCTTTTGGTACTTTCCGAGCATGTCGCCTAATAAGGAACTCGCGCCAGTGCTCGTGTGGCTTCAAGGTGGCCCCGGCGCTTCGTCGCTGTATGGATTATTCACCGAAAACGGACCGATAAGAGTGCGGAGGAATGTATTCGAGCGCAGGAAATACAACTGGGCTCTGAATCATCACATTATCTACATTGACAACCCTGTGGGCACCGGGTTTAGCTTTACTAAAAACGAGAATGGATATTGCACAGACGAAACTCAAGTCGGTGAGCAATTGTACTCAACATTGACACAGTTCTTTAAACTATTCCCAGAATTACAGCAGAATAAGTTCTTTGTTACCGGTGAGTCATATGGAGGGAAGTACGTTCCAGCTTTAGCATATACTATTCACAAAAAAAACCCTACGGCACAAACCAAAATCAACCTGAAAGGTGTAGCTATTGGTAATGGTTTAAGCGACCCAGAACACCAGTTGCTTTACAGTAAGTATTTGTATCAAATAGGCCTCATTGATTGGAATGCACAAAAAACATTTGAGGAATATGAAGCTAAAACTGTGAATTACATACAAAATGAAAAGTTTAATGAAGCATTTGACACTTTTGATGCCCTGCTGAATGGAGACTTGATTAATGGCAAAAGCATTTTCTACAATGTTACAGGCTTTAACTTTTATTTTAATTATTTACATACAAAGGATTACAGTGACGGAGAGGATTTTGGCCCTATGTTGCAAAAGGGTGCAGTGCGGAAAGCTATCCATGTTGGAGATTTGCCTTTCAATGATGGCAAGCAAGTAGAGATGCAATTGAAACAGGATGTTATGCAATCCGTTGCTCCGTGGATCTCAGAATTACTGGACAACTATTATTGTGTAATTTACAACGGTCAATTAGACATTATAGTAGCTTATCCTCTTACGATCAACTATTTGAGGAATTTGAACTTTACGGGCGCTGAAGAGTACAAAGCCGCTAAACGGTACATCTGGCAAGTAGATGGAGAGATTGCTGGCTACGTGAGGCAGGCTGGGAAACTGGTTGAAATCATGGTCAGGAATGCAGGACACATGGTACCAGGAGACCAGCCAAAATGGGCCTTAGATCTGATAACAAGATTTACCCACGAAAAGACCTTTTACAATGAGGAGAAACATTATGTAGGGGAATTGTGATGTGAATTACGTACAGTACAATAGCTGTCTCATACTCCTAAAAATGGTGTTATGCCAGTCTAGCTCAACTTAATCAAGTATACATAAACCAAAAGACTTTTAAGGGGAAAAAAAAAATTATTATATGTTTCATGTTGTTATATTACAGATTTTAATGATTATTGATTAAGTATTGTTGTGGAAATAAATATTTTTGTACAATCTGTTGTTAACTTATTTTGTGATGTAAACTTTGGCATGTTATATGTATATGTATTGTTAACTTATTTAATTACATACTAGTTATTTCACGAGTCACATGTGAATAAATATTTTTACAGCATGGTGAATAATTAAATCATGTGGCATTTGTTGGCAAGTAAAGTGTCATGTTTCAAAACATTTCTAACAGTTAACATGAATAACATCATAATAAGAATGAATATTATAAAAATTCTTTAAATATCATTAGTCTGAGTAACATAAAAATCTTGCAAATGCACTAATAACTATTTGCAGGAATGAAATTATTTTATTGCTTTTAAATGACAATATGTAGGCATGCATCTATTTTTTAGGTGCATGTAGGTATGCTTTATTGAACATGGATCCATACCTATTACTTATTACAAATGCAAGAATAACTCCTTATTTTTTTGTTTCATTTTCACAGCGGAAGGACAGGATACTTTTTATCACAGAAAGTTGAACAGTTCCCGAGGGAATAGCGATAGACGAGGTATTTGACATAATATAGACGACACTATCAAATTGTGATTTAATAGTGTCCTCTACATACACATAGGGGGGGCGGTAGCCGAATACTAATTCTCCGCGTACGAAGTCGCGGGCGTCTTCTAGGTAGTTCACAAATATTTTCTCTCCCACATATTAACAAACACAATTAGGTACAAGTAGGTGTACAATTCATACACACCTATTTCGTGGCACTAAGCTGAGTGGCGACCTTTATTTACAAAAAATTTAATTGTTATTCGTAAGATTTAAAAAAATATAAAATTTTCCGTGTGGTTGCCGGGTTAGAATAGTGCCACTTCATTTCTTCCCGTGGATGTCGTGAGAGGCGACTAAGGGAATAAAGGCTTGTAGTACTGTTAGTCGATGAGCTTGCAACCTTTCACTAATACACTGGTAAACATCTTAGCCTGACTGCGAAATGTGGTTACAGAATTATCAACAAATTTAGAGTTGTTGGTATTCTGTAGCTCTGCCTACTGATTGGGAATGAAGGCGTGACGTTATGTATATATTTATTTTAAAATTCTTTGTCATTTCATGGTAATTGTATGTACAGTGTCACTACGAGACTCCTAGCCTATATAGTGTGGGTGACTCTACTTCGTGCGCTGGGATAATAATACCAGTCTACTGAAAGAAATTTCAAAATCGGTCCTGTAGTTTTTGAGTTATTTCATTAAATCATTATCATTACAGAAAAAAATACATTGTATAGATAACAAAGGTCCTGAAATTTGCTCAAAATGTTGTCAGTATGTAGAATAAGTATATTGTACATATTTAATGGCGAACTATACCTACAGATAAAAGCGCGTTTTCCAGAAAAAGTGTACATCGTTAAGGACAAAGTTAAGAAATTTAACTTTTTCCATTTCGTCACGAAAATAAGCCATACATTTAGATACGTTAATTTTCGTGACGAAATGGAAAAAGTTAAATTTTCTTAATTTTGTCTTAACGATGTACACTTTTTTTGGAAAACGCCCAAAAACGTCATTTGGCATTTAACCACACATTAGAGCTCATAGTAATCAAATCATAACGAAACGATTAGGGTTCCGTTTTTGCCATTTTGGTTATGGAAAAACAATAGAAGGCATCTTGTGACAAACATTTTGAGATAGATAGAATAGGTAGGTAGTGTTTTACATACGGCAAATCCTCAGGACCTGACTAGGAAAACTAAAGACGAATGTACTGTCACCCAATAAAAAAATAGAGCATAATTAGAACCTTGTCATTGACAAGCTTGTCGTTAGATGTTCATTTTGAAGTTTCTAATGACAAGGTACTTTTGCTTAAGATTTTCGTTGGGGAACTGTACTGCAGCTAATTCTTGTAAGATTTGTACCTATTAGCGAAATGAAATAGATATAATTGCGACCTTCTACCTGAGCTGGTACTTATCTCTAAACGGTCCGTCTATCATGAAACCTAGCATCTAAGAACCGGCGGTTAAGTGCCAGTTGGACTGGCGTTCTGAGCGTTCCGTACAAACTTATTAGAATGTAATATTGTATTGAGGGACAAACTTTAATTTGCCTGTTGACCAGAGTATATAGTTTTAATTTCAACTGGATACCTTCACGCGTTCCCGAGATAAAGGGACGTGATAGACAGACGGACGACGGACGGACAACAAAATGATCCTATAAGGGTTCCCTTCTTTTCCTTTAGCGTTACGGAACCCTAAAAACACCATCCGTTTGGGAGCTTCGATGCCACAAAAACACGTTTAAATCATAACCCCCCCTTTTATACGTCGGGGGTTTAAATGGGTCTGGGCGCGGGGTGTTGAGACATTTGTAGGATTCCATAGTCAAACTAGGAACCAACTATAAGTTTCGCCATGTCCGTCCGTCTGTCTCTCGTCCTCAGCTTAGCTCAGAGACTCTTAGTACCGGAAAGCTGTACCTAATTTGGCATAAATATATCCAATTATGAAATTATTAAGCTGTAAAAGCTTTTAAGTGCCAATATTTGTTAGAATCATGTCTCCTACATACAGCATTTTTTGCTATTTCGTTGGTTCGATTGGCTCGATATATTTATATTTAACTAAATAAAATTGTGAAAGCAGTTATTCATATTTAGGGAACATAAAATAATGTAAAATGAGCTATTGCTACCTGTATAACCATTAATCAGTCATTGTAGATTCTCCCTGTAAAACCTTTTTTATAATTTACTTTCTTTTAGAACTATGTACTGTGATGACACATGGAAAAATCAATAATAGTCTTCGCAAGGTTTGTTTGTAGGTAGGTATTAGTATTTACGAAAACTCAAAGAAATAAGCATAATAAAGGTTTATTAGCTGTGTCGGGAATATCCAATGGACCTAATTATGAAATAATATGAATAAGTTATTGTATATTTATATCAAGGAGAATTCAATTGACAAGCATAGGATGCTCATTAGCTGTTTTAGTCAGTTCAAACCCAGTTGACACAAATTACCACAGTATAAAAACATATGAATGCTAGTCAACATGTTCCATAAATGGATTATCTTACTGCATTACTTCCTGTAAACTAGGACGCATACAATTGCAAAGAATATTCAACATAAGAAAAGTCAAAATCACAATATCAAATGTCACTTTAATTAACATTGTTTACCTTATATTATCAGTAATTTATGAGCTATCAGACCCCAATGGGGGCCCCTACACTCGGTAGACAATTAATTCTTACAACTCGTCAAACAACTTAACTCTAGTCACTGAATTTAAGAATACCCGATCAGTTTTACTTTTATTAATAACAAAATTGGTATTAAAGTAGCAAACGCACTGAAAGCAGAGGCATCAGCACATTCTCTTACTAAACCGGATTATCAAAGAGTGGCAGAGAAGTTTTTTTTAAATGCGAATGCACTGCACCTGCTCTCAGTGCATTTGCGGCTTAAGGAATGCTACACTAATCTATCGACCTTCAATGTAAGTGGATAACTCAATTTCCTCTGGAAGTTCAGTGATGTTGACATCAAACCGGTCTTGTACCTCATTCAGGATTTTAGCATCTCCTTCATCAGAGACCATGGTGATGGCCAAGCCTTTGGTTCCGAAACGTCCTGCTCGGGCGACACGGTGGAGGTAGGTATCAGAGTCCTCAGGCATATCGTAGTTGAAGACAATGTTCACTCGTTCAATATCCATGCCTCGTCCAAATAAGTTAGTAGCCACAAGAATCCTCTTCTGGAAGTCCTTGAACTGTTGGTAGCGAGACAGACGCTCATCCTGGGTCATGTTGCGGTGGATACCAATTGCTGGGAAGTTTTGATCTGTGAGCAATTGTGCAAGTGCTATACAGCGCTGTACTGACTTGACAAATATTACAACTTGATTGAACTCCAACACGTCCAGAAGCTCGAAAAGTTTCTTATTCTTCTCATTCTCCTTCAGCTTGACGTAATGCTGTTGTAAACCATGCAGAGTCAACTTGGCTTCATCGTCTACATACACCTCCATGGGATCCTGCATGAACTTCTTACACACCGGTCGAATCTCCTTGCTCAAAGTAGCAGAGAACATCATCACTTGCTTGCCATGAGGGGTATTTCTAAATATCTCCTGGACATCCCTTCTCATGTCAAGTGACTCCAACATTTTGTCACATTCATCCAAGATAAAATGTTTTAAGTGCTTCAGGTTGAGTTTCTTGCTATTGACGAGCGCCAGAATACGGCCGGGGGTGCCGACCACTATGTGAGGGCAAGCAGTTTTAAGGACCTCCTCGTCCTTTTGGATCGGCATGCCACCGAAGAACACCGACACTCTGACGCCAGCCATGTATTTAGAGAAGCGCTCGTATTCCTTACTGATTTGGAACGCTAGCTCCCTTGTGTGGCACATGACGAGCACGTATACATGGTTCTCCGAAGGCTCAATCTGTTGCAGCGTCGCTAAGACAAACACAGCTGTCTTTCCCATACCGGACTTCGCCTGGCAAAGGATATCCATCCCGAGCACGGCCTGCGGTATGCACTCATGTTGCACTTCGGAGGGATGTTCGAAACCGCAGTCTACTATAGCCCTCAATATTTCGGGTTTCAACAGAAAATCTCTAAAGCCGGAACTGTGTATAGACACATAGGATCCCTTAACCTCTTTTTTTGGCGCCGCTTCTGTAGCTCCGTCGGCAGTCTGCTGTTCTGCCTGCTCCTCGTCTTCGTAGTCCAAAAGATCGTCGTTGTCAGCCATGATTTTTGAATACGATGTATAAAATCTATGCGTAACTTGAATTACTATGCTTCAAGCACGTGAATTTTATTTTCAAATACACAAATTAATGATTTCACAATAATGGCGTCGGCAGCGTCCAAGAAAGAGTGTTACCATATCAAAATTCTAAATTCTACTATTTTGTGTTGGATAAAATAAGGCTCTCATGTATGTGCAAACGTTTGATATTTTTTTATCGTTTGTTTATTAAGGTGGATTCACATGTTCATGCATGTGACAATATGACTGATAAGTCCATGAAGTCCTTTTATCTTACCGGCAGGGTGGTAAACTCTACGTACCTATTTCAATAGAAGACTAGAAATGACACTATTGTATCGAGACGCATGTCATGTCATAGTATAGACATACCTTCTAATCTGTGAGTCAAAGAGTAAGGATATATCGCATGCTTAGTAATAAACGGGCTTAACTCAAAAATCCTTATTTGTGGTAAATCGAGTTTAAAGTTCATGTAACTGGCACTTCTCGTTTCCGTTGAATTATTTGGTAGGTTTTAATTTTGTTTATATGTTTTTGTACAATTCCTGATATTGTTTATAGTGCTTACTTGCACATTAAATATAAAAATAATTTATTTTTATATTTTTCATAATATTGGTAATGCTTTAAAAAAAAGGTTGCAATGATAAATCACTTTATTACAAAATGTAGCAAGTTTTTTCTTTTTTTTAATTAAATTAAGTCCAAATAATTCTTTTTTGTACAAAAGCGATAAAAATGACAAGGGATATATTTCGTATTACTCCAAATGATTATGAAATATTTTTATAATCGAGATATCTCAGTTATGAATATGACGTTTTAGTAGTTATGTTCAGTAATATTAAGAGGAGTATAAATGAAAATGCAGAATGAACTTTTTTCATAATCGTCGTAATCATAAAACATCAACATAGTTTTCTCATATAATAATTATACATCTTTAAAAATACATTATCAAAACTTATGGCTTCGCATTACTTAACATGACATGTAAACAATTTAGGTATCTATGCCCATTGATGACCATTAAGTATTAATCAGTCTTAACAAGTCACAAAAAGAGATCGTCATTACTCTTAATTGCCCGCAGCAATTATCCGAGTAAAAGATAACATCGATATCACCTTTTACGTTATGGTCCATATCTTGTAGGTAATTATAAATGCAGGAACCAATTTCATTAGCCCCTCTTTTCCCATCTGTCTCCGTCCAGAAGAAACAATCAACCTTATCATACTCTGTGCATTCTTTGTTTTTTCGGGTTCGGTTTTGAGGATGACCGTCCTTTTTAACAAGGTTAGTCAAAGTGAAATTATAGCTATTCAGCTTAGACTTATAGTAAAAGGAAGACGTGTCTCCATCAGGACAAGACATTACGGCCTGTAAATCGTATACAACAACCTTATTACTGGCAGATATATTTTGACGATCTGCGTCTTTTTCAATGCGGGACAGCTGTTTTTCTCTCAAATGAACCTCAATTTTGTTTTTTAACTGTTATTTTTCTTCAGGTGAAGCATTTTGAAATGTCATACATAAGTCGCATTGATCTTTCTTTGGTTGGAAGAATCCTAAATTGAACTCTGTGGTGAAAATTTCATAATAGGAACCGTACTTTCCGGGGTCTTTTCCCCTCTCAGATTGTTGTTTTACAAAGTCTTTGTATAAGTTTGCGATGGTTTTTGACCCATCAATATATTCCCTAGACGTCATACTTCGTAGGTAATGTGACTCTATCCGAGGAATAGAGTTAATGTGTTCCTTAATATCACTTACCAACCCAGCGGATATTTTTTTATGATTTTCGTTCCTTCCACGAAAATCTTCTTGTACCATGCCATTTGCATCGTATTTAGTTTTCGTTGTTTGAATCATCCTATCGGTAATATCTAAGCCAAGGTCCTTTTGAAAAACGTCTTACATACTCGAATTCGCTTACTGTCAACAGTAAAGTGATAAGCTTTATTAAAGCATCTTGGGTTTTGAGCATTTGTATACCTATACTTGGGTTGTATATCCATCATGCATGAACCAATGAAAGTCCTTTGTTTATATAAGTCCGCTAACTCCCAGAAAGCATTGAATAAGGCTAATCGTGACTCTTCATCAATATTTTCTTTACACTTAAGTCTGCACCTTTCAGTGCAAGGAGCTTTGACGCTGCGACCGGAAATCGATTTGGATAAAGTAGACAACGACGTATAGGGTTTACCGCTATTTCTTAACTTCTGCACTTTGTTTTGCTTCCAGGTTTGCGGATCTCTAGTTTTTTTTCGACCTCGTTTTTTAGTAGTATCTGGCGATTGTAATAAACTCCCAGACGCTGACGTAGAGCTAGAACTGCCTGAACTAGAAGATCTGCTAGATGAAGATCCAGATGACGATGGTTTTTCTATAACTTTAGGTGGACTATGGTGCAAATTATCTGTATTGAATGTTGGGTCTATATCACTCAGATCGACATCGCTCTCCCCTGAATTTATAGGTGAGAATACGTACCTTGGGTCAGGCATCACGTCTCTTGTCTCATAAGAATGGTATTGGCTTCTGAGCAATCCCGGATTCAATCCATAATATACCTGATCAGTAGAAGAACTCTCAATAATGTCACTATCTTCCTTTCCGGTGATCTCATTTTGATTAATAAGAGACTGGGAGTCTTGAGTGCTATTAATCGACTGCAATAAATAGATTATTAGTTAATTACGACATTAAATATCGGTATTTTAAAGTAATATACGAAAATTAAGATAATTTATATTCCACACTTACCAAATCGTTTGTAGCCGCATTTAAACAGTTTTCAGCATCCAATGACGATGTGCCAGGATGTCGTCTCTGTTCATCAGCGAGACCAGCAAAACAGTTCTCAATAATGTCACTATCATCTTTTTTTCCGGTGATCTTATTTTGATTAATAAGAGGCGGGGAATCTTGAGTGAGATTAATAAACTGCAGTAAACAGATTATTAGTTAATTAAGACATTAAACATCGATATTTTAAAGTAATATACTAAAAATAAGATATTTTTTAATTCACACTTACCAAATCGATTGCAGCCGTATTTAAACAGATTTCAGCATCCAGACAAGATATGCTAGGATGTCTCCTCTGTTCATCAGCAAGACCAGCAAAACAATTCTCATCATCGTTTTTTCCGGTGATCTCATTTTGAACATCAATGGAGTCTTGAGTAATATTAAGCGACTGCATAAAAAGTAAAGGTTTTTTCATATTCACTATTTTAAAATTATAATTAGGTATACTCATGCTAAGATAATTTATAATCCGCACTTACCGAATCATTTGGAGCCGTATTTAAAGTGTTTTCGGCATACAAACCCAAAGATGGTATACCGGGATTTTGTTTTTGTTCATCATCGACACCAGCAAGCCGCATAATTTCTTTTATTCTTATATTTTTTCTCATGCTAAAATAAGTTTAAATCAAA
The DNA here is from genome assembly GCA_949316455.1 of Acleris holmiana. Classification (NCBI taxonomy): domain Eukaryota; kingdom Metazoa; phylum Arthropoda; class Insecta; order Lepidoptera; family Tortricidae; genus Acleris; species Acleris holmiana. The sequence continues at coordinate 15,626,929 of OX438783.1, forward strand.
TTAATTTAAAATCCATACATTTATCATACTTATAAATTGAAATAACTACAAATGAAACACATAGTTTGCACTCTATTTCATGATAAAAAAACTGATGTCTTAATGTAAAAACACAATTTACATGAGCAAAAATAATAAAACGATACATCAAGACATAGTTCTATGATTGAACCTTACCTTGCAATTTTAAACTGATGCATGTCTAAATAGTACACCAAGTAATCAAGTATTATTTGTAATAAAACGAAGCAACCCGAATTACATCACTTCATCTTGAGTTTGATTTTATACTAAAACGAAGTAACTCCAAATATGCTTATGTTTGATAAAAAGTTGTTCAAAATACTCACGTAATCCTCAATGTAATAACGATCTATCTCCAAATGTCTCACGAAAACGACGTCTTGCTCGAAAGCCGGTCGGAACATGACTGAAATTAGCTGCTTTAGCACCAAATTGTGTTGAAAATGAAACGTAGTAAATAATGCCATCTCTTTTTAATACGCGATTTAGCGTGGTTTAAGAAAGAGAGCCGAAAGTGCTGTCAGTTATAAGCCGTTTTAATACAATGACTAATTTAATACCAATTTTGAGTTAGGCCCGTTTATTACTAAGCATGCGATATAGCTGAAATAGTAATTGACTGTCTGTGGCGATCTTGTCGATTTAGATCACGAATTACCTATTTAAAATAAATAAAATGTGAGATGCAATGTATAACAAGGTGTTAAGTGCATACAAAGAAAAGCGATCGATCTTCCAGTGTTTGTACAGTGAAAAAGTTACTGTTTGGAAATTAGAGACTTATTTATTTAGTTACCCAAAAGAGACAAAAAAGAAAAAAGTAGTATAAGCCGCCGTACAGCACCCTCATAATATTTAAGTCTGTATTTCAATTGATCTACTTCGTATGCACTTAACATCCTATAGGTCCTTTAGGTATATCAAATGTATGTATATTGCGTCTCACATACCTACGCACAGTTTTAGGCCGGCATTACGCATGTATTTTATAAAACCAAGCTATATGCAAGACTGAGATGCTGATATTTGCCGTTTACTCTTACCCATAGTTGCGTCTCAAAACTTACAGAAATAAGTTACAAGTGTAAAAGAAATACCTAATAGTCTTTGCTAATAGTCATCAGATTTCATTTAAATACTTCGTACACTCAAGCGACAATATCGCCACAGACAGACAGTTATTTATATGAATGGCACGTGTTTTCTCATCTTTTATTGCCATTCGTAATAACACTAGCTAATAATATTTAAAAACAGGATTCCACCATTGATAAGCCAAGTCCGCTGCGCCATGTTACCTTGAATGACTGCATGTGTTTTTTGTCTCTTTCTCAAAAACTCAAGATCACGGTAAAGAAAGGGACAAAAAACATAAGCGACGTTAGTCACGGTCAGTTTTCTTCGTTTTGAAACGTTCTTCGCCGTACAATTTCCAGTGTCATATATAAGCTTTTTGGTCTCTGGCATGTCTCCAGCGTACACAGATACGAAATTAATGACGTGCGGGTCTACTTTGAAATCCGTAATTCGAAATTCGGATCACCCCGTCACTTTTTTGCAAATTAGTTACGCATCGAGAGCAAAAGGGATAGCAATAGACGAAGTTTGAATTACGGATTTCAAAGTAGGGCCGGTGGTCCCCCACTCGCCCTGCAACGTTAAACCATAGAATAAGAACTAAAGCGTTAAACGCTATCCATATCAGAAAACGCGTTTAAGTATTTTTGCTAACAAACTGGGTCACGCCCCTTATTTGCTAGGAAAACATGTTAGCTTCTAGTAAAAAACCGGCCACATGAGAGTCGGACTCGTGCACGGAGGGTTCCGTACCATTATCTATAACGGCAAAAATCCCGTTTATTGTATGCGAGTCCCTTAAAAATATTTTTATTCTGTTTTTAGTATTTGTTGTTATAGCGGCAACAGAAATCCATCATCTGTGAAAATTTCGAGTGTCTAGCTATCACGGCTCATGAGTTTCAGCCTGGTGACAGACGGAGGGACGGACAGCGGCGTCTTAATAGGGTGCCCTTTGGGTACGGAACCCGACGCTTGAAATATCCCATATAATTCCATACAACAAACGTGTTTTTTTTGCCGTTATTTTCTCGATCTTAATACAAACACCGTGGTTACAGACAGACATCGGGACAGGTGAAACTAAAAAAAAAAAGGTTATAATAATGTAGTGTAATGGAATGTTTTATTGAATGGTACGGAACCCATCGTGCGTGAGTCTGAATCGAGCTCAGCCGGTTTTTTAAATGAATTATGTTAATATATTATACTTTATAATATTTGCAACATCTATACTAATATTACAAATGTGTAAGTAACTCTGTCTGTCTTTTTGTTACGCTTTCACGGATAAACCGCTGAACCGATTGCGATGAAATCAGAGTCCCGGAGAAGGGCATAGGGTACTTTTTATCCCAAAAAGTAAATAAAAAGGGAATAGCGATAGACAACTTCTACGTGGAGAGGGTCTAAACACCACAAATTTTCTACAATTTTATGGTCTCGGGCGGTAGTTCAGATTCAGTAGTTATTTTCTTTGAAATTGAAATACTAAATTCATACATACCTTGCGATGACTAATTTAAATGATTAAGCGCCAATTTTTTCTTATTTTTGAAGATATCAGAGATGGAGGAATGTAGAAAGCTTATAAATTGTTGCAACTTATGTCAAAAATATTCAAACTATAAGTACTTACGTTGTCTAATGACTTCATTTAAAACAAAAAGATCACAGCTTTACAAATGTACAAAACTTACGAAATAAAACTACAACATCAATGAAATTATTTTATTAGTCTATGTCCATTTTTTTACTCAAATAAGTAATGCTAAATACTTCTACTAAGTAGTTTTGTGCGTATTAAAAAAAACTAGTAAAGTTACATTGTCGTAAACAATATTACGGGTCTTCATGTAGGTACTATTGGACTCATAAATGTAAAACGTGTCCCCGTGAATGTGTGGGCTGTGGAAACTCCCGGTTCCCGGGCAAGGACTTTTTTAAATCAAATACGCGCTAATGGTGCGGCCACACAAAAGGCATATTTATAATGTGTGTCGATTTTAAAGGCCGATAATTTTCAAAACGCGCTATTATAGATAACAACTACCTATTCAAAAAAATCGTAGTAGGGCCCCAAAATTCATAAAATTTCAAACACTTTTTTCTCGTTTACAAATTCCATTATAAGATTTGTTATTTTCGTACGATTTCTATAAATAGTTGTCATCTCCTAGCGGCTTTTCGTGTATTTGGCAGATTCATTCCGGCACATGATACACTCTCATCTATGGTACCGAAGCACATACTGCCTCTTTCAGTAAACAAATACCTATAGTCTAAGGGCCTTCGCCAGGGATTTCGCTGCGTACTCGCGAAAAAATCGAATACTCTAGACGAAGCTAACTCGCTGCGCGCTCACTTCGCAGGGTCTACTTTGAAATCCGTAATTCGAACTTAGTCTATTGCTATCCCTTTTGCTCTAAATGCGTAACTAATTTGTGAATGCGACGCGGCGATCCGAAGTTCAAATTACAGATTTCAAAGTAGAGACTCTACACACTAAACACCCTGTTTTCAATGGGTTGAGGTTCACGCGCGTTTTCAAGCAACTCTTCATTGTTCATCCACCTTTAGGCACAAAGGACCTCTGAGAGATGCATCAACTTCTGCTGTTAAATATTATATGGACAAAGTAACGACCACCGTCGAGAACGTTCGGCAAGTGAACTAGCAACTAGTGGATTATAGTCAACGAGCTGACCACGGTGAATTCACCATAACTTAAAGGAATCATTAAGAGTTCTGTGGTTGAGGTATTTTTGGAAATACAAGCGAAGTTTCACGATCATTTAGATACATAATTACTTACATTTTTTCACATGTTTGTTAGTAAGTATTTAGTACAAATCTTGCAAGTTAATTTTAAATCGTTTATTGATGTGATAACTATAAGCTCTGATGATGGAGTGGAAAGTGGCAATAGGATCTCCACTGCATTAACTTAAGTAAACCCATCGAGTTAAGTAAGTAAGGTAAGTTTGGTATTTATAAGTAAATGACAAGTAAAAGTCAACAACCTAAGTTTGTTTCAAAATATTCGAGAGAAACTTAATTAACAATTACCTACAAAACGTTCATCTATAATTCTAGCTCTAACACTTTTCACTCTGTGGCTTCAACGGCTTAAAATCCGCGTTTCCACTTAAATATGCATCAACGAAGTTCTGCACAGAATCTGTGGTTATCTCGTCCCCATTTTTCATGGTCACCATTCTTTGCTTGGGGAAGTCTATGGCCGTCAGCAACGGTACAGCGTCATCGAGACCAATATGTTCTCTTAGCATATCAGCGCTATCAGTTCCATCTATTCCTATGTAAAACATGACATGCTTGAAAGGTTTTTTCTTTATCTTGGAGTGGGAGCGGGAGGTGGAGTAGTCGAAGTCCATAGTTTCGTCGTCGGAGGAGTTCTGGTAAGGGCAGAATCCTGGAAACTGGATGCTGCATTCCTCATAGTAGGACTCCGCTGATGGACCGAGGACTGACTCAGCGAACTCTATTTCGGAGTCTTCGTCATCTGTGAAAAGAATGAAGTGTGCTTATTTTTAACCCTTAACTTGGCAGTGTGCACCACAGGATACGTACCATAATGCTCACATTTAGTTTTTTTTGGATTGATATTTTTTATGCTGGTTCGAAATCAAATAGGGTTTGAATTCACGACTTTTTTAATTTTTGCTAATTTAAGGGTTAACTAACACGCTTTCTCAACTTCAATTCAACTTCTTCGATTACCTAATATTTTTTCGGAATTTATAATTCTCCGAAAGCTGGGTCATGCTGGAGGAATATTACCTATATTCAATGCATACTTAAGCTGTGTGTGTAGGAGGAGAGGACAATACAGAGATCTCTCTCCAGGGGGGTGTTATGCCTGGGGACCGAAGTGCTACATTGATGACCCCGACGTGATTGTCCTCCTACATTGGTGACCCACGACAATGGACATTTATGCAACCTGACGACCTTCAAGCACTATGACGCAGTCTCACAGCAAGCCAGACAACCCATACTGTGCAACACTAGCATTCTGATATCTCCATGCCTGGTGTCTACAGTGTGCACAATACTCTCATTCAACAACGCGACTCACTGCGTCCTACTACGAGTACTTCACGGAGCAGGTACACGACTCACTGTGTACTCCTCTCCACTCCTTTCTTACTACAGCTGTATAAGTTTAAAACTGAGCAATATTCAAAAATCCAGTCGTGAAACAGAAAATGATAAATTTCCCACTTGTTAGTAGATACCCCATTAACACCATAATCGCAAGGGACTAAAACAAGCCATAATGACACGAGATGTTTAGCCACGCGAGCGAGCTTGCGAGCGAGGGTGGCTGTAGTTCCAGTGTCATCATGGTTGTTTTTTAGTCTCGCGTTAAACACTCTACTTTTCAATTTGAATGCGAGGAAAAAAACGACGTTCTAAACAATATTGTTTTTTAACAACGTACGCTCAACACAAGTTATGAACATCTATTCAAAATACAAATAGGAAAAAAAGTTCCGCGGTTTATTTGTAAAGTGATGTTTTAAATGCTTGCATATTTAGCCAACAGATTCAAACTTGGAAACCATTTTAAAAGTAATTGGACCACGCATAATAAAAGAGTTCGGCGTTAATATGGTTAAATAGATTCATATTCGTAATAATTAATCGTGTTTCACGAATTGAAATCCTTTTTTTTATATATTTGCACAGTTGTCATTTTGAGGTTATTTCGACACCCAAACATTTGGTCCATACACAATCACTGAAAATGGCGATAATCCTCCATTCACAAACACCGTGATTGGTTGTTTAGGGGTTTCCACAGTCAGTAAATTAAAAAAAATACTTTAATCCCTAGAGATTAATAAGGAGCTTTAGTCCCGATTCGCAGATATTTAAGTAGCATTTTAAGAGCATGAGAAGTGAAAATATATTTGTGGCCTCGATCACTCTTATACCTAGTGAATATATTCTTATAAGGTTTTACCAATGAACAGGACCACAGCAGGATGCCGCGCCATTTTAAGCAGCGCCTGTTCCGTCAGCACCGAAACCGGCCGCTGCGCCCACGGGAAGTTCTGGAAACGGAATACAAGAGGCTGTATTAAAGGCTGCGAAAAGTATACCGTTATATCAGTTCCACTGCCTGAAAGTTGGCAGATTTTGACTCTTCCTAACACGCTACTAATACATGGATAAGACCACACATGCCAAGTAGTGAAACATGAGATTCCGTTGCCAACCCTGCGAACTACAATGGAATGCCTCTATGCCAGTCTTTTTTATCAATAAGTCGCATCGTAAATACCGCAGCCTGACAGGATTAGTGCCTTAAATTGCCTATAAAGTATATGTATTGAACCTTAAACCTTAAAAACCTTACATGGTGGCGCTTGGTAGTGATTTGAATTGAGGTAACTCATCACTTCATCGAATTTCACTTCATCAAATGTATCATTTCATCGAATTTAATTTTATCGAACGCTATTTTCTGCTGAAGCCATAATGTTCTCAGGATATCTTAAACATTCATTACGTAGGTAAGGTTAGGTTAGATGTTTAAGATACCCTGAAAACATTATGGTTTCAGCAAAAAATTGCGTTCGATGAAATGATAGACACCCCTGAATTGACCATGCAAAACTTAAGTTCAGTTTAGCAAGTCTTTTCGATGCATCAGTACAGAAACTAAAAAGACTTGAAAAAAAAAAGGATGAGATAGATAACAGGAAGCAACTATATTATGTTTAAATTTTCTGTACAAGAAGTCGTTATGGCCGAAGTCCATGTATTGGCTTAAAGCTCGCATGATCGCGAGCCATGCGATGTCGGTTCACGAAGCATGCATTGAAGAAGGGAACTAGTCGCTTCAGTTCTGTTATCTTGTGCTCTAGGAATTCCAAATCTCGCTCACACAAAATACCGAAGAATTCACCAGAACTATAGCAGTTCTATTGATGCCACCGTTATAAGAAGCTTTTTACCAGTATTGTCAACGTAGTGCTGCCCGTTCGTGAATTGACTCACCGTCTCATACAATCCACGGCTAGTTGCTACCAGCCGCAAGTCATAAGAACCTTGCCAGCGCCGCGAAACATGTCACCATGTGGATTCCAGCACCTACAGACGTCTACAGAATTACTCACCGTCCCATAGATCCGCGACTAAATGCTACCCACCATTAGCCAACATTACACCAATCGGTAGGGTATAATCATACCAGCGAAAGATTCCAGCACGTACAGAAAACACGATGCAGTAAGTGGACTCACCAGTCCCAAAGGATCAGCGGCTAGATGCTGCCTGCCGTTGGACGTGAGGACTTTGCCGGCAGCGTCGGTGATGACCAGCGCTGGGATGCCGGCCACGCCGAGTGCGGCCGGCAGTGCGGCGCGGGCCTCCGCCGCCTCCCAGGGCACCGCCAGCGCCCCCGCGGACGACACAGACTGCACGGTGCGCGTGAACGACTGCTCGCTCCTGAAACCAATGCGTTAAAAGAATCTATACAGTAACAACAAAGTTTTGATTCTACGAGTATAAAGGTAGTAAACGAACGAACGAACTGACCTACGAAAAGATATACTGATTTTTCTGTAATTAAATTATAATACCTAGACCCAGATATTACATTATTCGGAGTACTGTAAATGTACTTTTATTAACGGTGTCAGTGCAATCCTGACAATGAGTTTCTAGTGAATTTCTCAAGTGATTTTAGCTAATGACGATTTACCTTAAAATACACTGGACCGCAAAACTAAGTATCACACTTTCACGCCCGTGAACACAGACATGACCAGTGATCGTACTTTTTCCAGCGTTTTTGGTGCGTTGACGTCAAATGACACACGACAGCGACCTAGGGTTGTCGACGTGTATAATATGATTGACGTTTAAAATTATGTACTTAATATTATGTTGATCGTGTCATTTTTTTAGCACAATAGGAACAAAATATTAAAGAACCTTTCCTTATTAAAAATCTATGCTCACTTAACAGTTTCTCCATTGTTCAAATCAGTTAATAATAATTGCTTATTTTCACACACAAAATCAACGCAACTGTTCTTAGCACTTGACGGGACGTCAGTGAAGAAACAAAATGACTTCTATATTTTATGCACTGCCATTACCTACGCACTATACTGTCTATGCTAATATATAGTTATTATATCAATTCCTAATCATAAATATGAACTATAACCTGAGATAAGGATTCATTGCAACCGTGTTACATTTCCTCATATACTCGTAGTAAATTAACTCTTCATTTCATTATGCATATTGGGTTTACATGTTCTGATAATATTTTCTGTAGGTATTTCCGATTTTTTTAATACGCTATTTGATTCTTGGTTCAAACAATTTAATATTGGGCTCTACTTACAACCCTAGCACCGCACCAAAAATGCTGGAAAAAGTACGATCACTGGACATGACAGACAGTGGGATAAAGAAGAATGGTCAAGAATTTTGCTCACAGATGAGTCTCGATTCTCACTTTACACTTCTGATGGAAGGCGAGTGTCTATTTACAAGCACCCTGGTGAGCGATACCTTCAAGCCTCAGAAAGAGTCCAGTACGGTGGAGGCAGTGTACATGTAAGGGCTGGCATATATGTATAGAAGGTCCCACAGAGTTAGTACTTATAGAAAATGGCACTCAAACTGCGGTAAGATATGCCCAAGAGACTCTCAATGAGTATGCGGGGCCGTATTTAGCAAATATGGGTTATGGATCGATGCTGATGCATGATAATGCCCGACCACACACGGCTCGGGTCGTGCAAGCGTATATTCAGGAGGTTGGTATCAGCGTGATGGCTTGGCCATCAAGAAGTCCTGATCTCAACCCGATTGAGCACGCCTGGGATGAGCTAGGGAGGCTAGTCGGGCCGCAGAGCACCACCTAACTCCCTCAGGGCTCTAAAACAGGCCCTGATAGAAGAATGGAGAATATTCCCCAACATTGGCTCCGAAACCTCGTGTTCAGTATGCCAAACCGGCTCAAAGCTGTAGTCAGAGCCCGAGGAGGTAATACCAGTTAGGTATACAAAAAAAAAACTTGCAAAACAAACTTATAATTGCTATTTTATTATTATTTTTTTTTTTTTTTTTTAAGTTTAAAATGGTACTGTGTATTTTACAATAGTTGGAAAGAAAGCTGATAAAGTTTGCTATAAAACGTTTTATATCTTAAATCTCTAACTTACATACGTACATACACAACATCACGCCTTTATTCCCAGAGTGGGGTAGGCAGAGCTACAGTAATACCAACAACTCTAAAAAGAATTGTTGATAATTCTTAACCACATTTTGCACAAATAGGCTAAGAAGTTTACTAGTGTATGTGACAGGTTGCAAGCCCATCGCCTAACAGTAGTAGGAAAACTATCACTACTAAGTAGACATCATTGGTTCTTGAGATACAGGCGATTAAAGTGTTTATACCTACTAAAATCATCTAAGACGGCACCAATTGACTTTAAACAGAAAATTACTTATTACTTGTTGATTTTTATGTTTGTAGTACTTAACGGCATCGGAACCCTACACTGAGCATGGTCCGACATGCTCTTGCCCGGTTTTTTTATAGAGTTATTCAAGATGATGGTTTATATGTATAACAATTTAAACCAGAGTGAAGTGAGGGCGGGTCACTAATTAGATTATACGGTAATTCTATGGACAGAGGTGTCAAGAATGTACCCCATTCTAAATTATGGATTGCACACAGTGAAGTCTCATTGCAGGAAGTTCTTTTAGTACGGATAAGCCCAGTCTACTCAATACAGATGCTCATCATTACAGATGTGTGCATCGTCACGCTAACATACAGGGGGGTGATTCTCTCAACACAGCGCTGCGTCGATCTCAAAGATGAAGTTTTATGCGGCAAGTTTAAGAAGTCCCGTCGGAGCGTACAAAACACATTTTAGCGCGTGTCTTCATAATTAGGCAGCTTTGTACGACACTGAACTCGACTCATCTGCCTGCTGCCTAATTGAGAAGGCACGCGCTAAAATGTGTTTTGTACGCTCCGACGGAACTTCTTAAACTTGCCGCATAAAACTTCATCTTTGAGATCGACGCAGCGCTGTGTTGAGAGAATCATCCTCTGGGCTGGGGTATAAGGAATTTAATTATGCTCAGGCAATGTATCGATAAGATTAACTCCGCCTTAGAAATTCAATATTACGAGGTACGAAGCTCGTGTCGCTGAACGGCTTCATCGGAATTATCGTCTTTTTTAGGATTCCGTAGTCATACTAGGAACTCTTGCAGTTTCGCCATGTCCGTCCTTATGTCTGTATGTCATTGTCACTTTTCCTCTGAAACTATCGAAGTAAGTAACGGCAGTATTAATAAACTGATCTCGGCTTACATATCCTTCACAAGTTTTGGCAAAGTAATCATCATGTCATGGAAAACTGTTATTTCTGACGCGTCTGGTGATGGCATCTCGGCCAAGATTAGTTTATTGAAGAAACAACCTCGTGTAAATCTAAACGAAATAATATATTAGTTTGCAATTCGTGTAACGGTTGCAAACTGGTTACGATTAATTACTTACTAAAACAAACAGTACCTCACAACTAAAACTATCAGCCGTAAAAGTAACCTACCTAAACGAAACAAGTCCTTTGTCGCATATAATGCACAATAACGTCGCGAGATGGCGTTTTTACGACTCAACTTTGCACATAATCTCGGATAGGGTAGCAGATTAGAGGGAATTAATTTCAAAGATTGAAAGACGTAAATAATGTTTATTGCTATGAGTAAAATGTTACGTTGCGTAAACAACTCTGCCCCGCTAATCCGAATGGCTGTATCTAAAAAAAACTCTTGTAGCAATCACAACCTCATTGGTAACAAGAGATTTGACATTTTGAGATACGAGTATCTCTTTTTGGTTTAGTAAGGCAGAGCTACTGGACCTCTATTCTACTGAGTTAAGCTATTTTGCCTTGCCTTTGTTACATGTTATCATGTAACAAAGTCCGACATGTTATCGTTTCGGCCGCCATGACTGTCAAGTAAATAAGAGCTATCGCGTTGACAATACGATACGTCAAAGCTCATAATCATACCTGGGATAACTCGGGGCAAGTTCTAGGGATTTGATATCGATAACAAAGATGTCGATGTAATTAAATACTGTTTATGACACCATGAACAAAAGTAATCAGTCTTATAAAAGGTGAGAAAATTTCAATAACCAACATGAATGAGAAATACTCTTTGAGTCATTATAAATATTTTAAGAGTGGATATTTTAATCTCAACGGCAATCATTAATACTGACGAAAATGGAAAAAATATTGATTATATATTACGAAAATGATTTAAAAATAGCCATATAAATACACGTTTTAATTTGTTTATTTTTTATTTCAAAATGAGGAGAAAATAAGTAATATTTATTTATGTCGAATAACATTTAGATTTTGGCAGCAACATAGATATATTTTTGTCGATAAAATATTTTGCAAAATCACTTTCGTATAGATGCCCCGAGTATCCCAGGTATGCTCATAATAAATGGTTTTACCCCGAAAGCACATAGGTCCAGGTAGTTGTTTATTTGTTTGATCATCAACAAAGTTACACTGCTGTTTCCCATTTCGTAACATACGTGTTCGTAGGTGTCTCGCTAGACCTTAGTGTCAAAGTACAAGGGTCATACACAGATTTAGGTTACCGTCTTTCCTGTGGACACACCGAACGTTAACGTTTTTAAGGCCTCATTTTCTGGCTAAGCCCATTCCCTCAATAACGCCGTCAGGACTGCTTTAGACCTATCATATAAAAACATAACTTATATGCACACATGTTTTTAACTATTGACCACAGGAGAGACAACTTTTGTTTTTAAGAGTGTGTATGACCCACAAACGACGTGTAATTTTGCACTTGAGTGATCTAGTAGTGAACCTTCGTTGGTCAATAAACTCACAAAAAAAATAGTCAAGGACGGCTTCTACGAAAGCTAACGTCTATGAGAAATCTGTCAATGGAATTGACAAGCAAGCTCGATTCCGGTAACCTTCGGGGAGGGAAGATGGCCGATTGAAAAATGCCCGGCTTTTACTTTTAATTTATTCTGTTTACTGATTTACTCTAATCACTTGACATTGGCGAAATCACTGTGTGGACCGCCATTAATTAAAAAGGAAGAAGAAGAAGACAAGCAAGCTCCCCCAGTAAAGTGTGAAAAGTAAAAACCAGAAGGTCTAGCCGGGATGGTTAACGATGCTAACGTTTCTGTTTACTGTTTTCGAAATGTGTGGAGTTGACATAAACGGTCGACGCAATCTGTCATCCTTTCGCCAATCCTATAAATATCGTCGTTTTTTTAAAATTGCTAACATAGCGTCATGCAGTTTGACTAGGAATTCGCGGACTCAAAAGTTCATTGATTTCTGCAGTCCACAGGCTCTAACTGCAGAGGGTAAGTATCACAGAGATCAATAAAATACAGGATAACAGAGCAAAAGTAAAAATATCAAGTCATACCAAGTCATACCAAGACACGAGACCTCGTGTCTGGTTTTTTTGAAAGCTGCATTAAGAATGAGTGTCACGATCAATATCCGAATTTATCAACAAATTTAATTTTGAAAGATTTTGATCAAAAAAGAAACGCAGGAGTGTCCAGGATCGAAATCAAGGGAGGTGGCAACAACCTCGTAACGAGGCATTCCATAAATTTAAACGTTCCATCCATAAATGAAAACTTCGATGAATGATCACGACATGAGTTTGTGAACACTTTCTCTCATCTATTGCCACATAAGCTTGTAACTTGGAGAACATCCAATGATAGTGGACATTTATTCAATCACGAACGACAGTTAGTTTAGTAGTAATGCGAAAAGTTCAACCATTGGGTAAACTTGGGGACAAATGTCGTCTGTTCGACGCCAGACGGGAGCTACAAACAAGTGCTTTTAACGCGCTCTGAGGGTATAGTGTGTCATGGAGAAGGTAAAAGAGCACGCAGTTCCGTTCAGTTCGGAACACAGATCCTAGAACTATCGAACAGATTTGTTAAAATAATCTTATACTTTTAAAAAGTATGCCTAGTCCGCTCCTTTCAATAGCTGATTAACAACAACTCATTTCAGAAGGGTTACATAAAGTCCGCCACTCAACATCCAACATGTGTAAAAATATGTTCATTTTGGGACACTGGCAACATTTTTGTAAAATGGTAGTAATTTCGCGTAGTTCTTGCTGCACTGGGCTTATAAACATTAATTGTCGTCGTTATATCGCCGCGATAAGTTTATCAAGTTTATCAATATATCCACCATGTTAGGGTTTTCGATAAAATAGACGACTTTGTTAAAAACTTAAACATATCCACTCGATAAAATAGTGTCACGCATATTAGGCCCGCAGGCCACATGATGGTAAGAGATAGCCTCTCAGTTTCCACAAACATTTGGATTAAAATAATGCGTGGCCAACCATGAAATTCATTGCCTCTATTTATTAGGGTTCCGTACTCAAAGGGTAAAAACGGGACCCTATTACTAAGACTTCGCTGACTGTCCGTCCGTCTGCCTGTCACCAGGCTGTATCTTAAGAACCGCGATGGCTAGACAGTTGAAATTTTAACAATAAATATTTAAGGGAGGCTCCCATACAGCAAACGCGATTTTTTGCCCTTTTTTGCTCGATATCAATAAATGGCAACAGGCGCCTGAAACCTTGAAATATTCACAAAATGCTTAATTGTAGTCAGGTTAGTTTTTATTCCTACCTTGTTCCTAATTTTATTGTGTGGTTGCCGGGTTAGAATAGTGCCACTCCATGTCTTCCCGTAGATGTAGTAAAAGGCGACTAAGGGAATAAGGGCTTGTACTTAGTACTGTTAGGCATTGGACTTGCAACCTGTCACTAATACACTGAGAAACATCTTTGCCTGTTTAAGCAAAATGTGGTTACAGAACTATCAAGAAATCTTTTTAGAGTTGTTGATATTTCTGTAGCTCTGCCTACTCTTTGGGAATGAAGGCGTATGTATGTTGTTTTGCAACAATAATTTATGACCTTATGATCTTTGAATAAAAGCTTCTGTCGATTATTGGTGCTTGTCAGCTAAAAGTGACGAGCACTGGTGCCGTTACTAACGAATACCTAGAGCTTATTTTAGCTACTGTTTTGTGGTAGTCAAACCAAGGTAAGGGTCTCCCAAGTGACCACCGGTTAGGAGACCGCGTGCCGCATAAAGAACGTAGCAACTACGTATAAAAGTACGAGTATACAAAATATAGGCGTTTGTTTGTCGCTCGTTTGTCCTCCTTTAGGATCAGGATGAGAGAAACATGGGTGTGACGTACCTACATTATAACTTATTATGCTGCACTTTTTCCAATGGTCGCATGAAAAGCAATTAACGACTTTTTTATAATCAATGTTCAATAAAACTAGCGAATATATTCATATAAATACTTGCTAAAGCTACCTTATTTTATTTATAAACAGCTTCCTCAGCCAGTAAATCGTTTGCAAACAAAATGAGCTGCCTGTTTAAAATATCATATTTCTCCAGGGAGGTTTATGTTACCCGGGTAGACACGCCGCGCCAAGACAAAGTTATACAAATGCATAAACTCCACGGACATCGTTATTTCATTACTTATCACAATTGCGATTGGTGATATATTCATAAAATTTGTGGGATGCTTTATTTACTAAAAACGTGAATTAATATAACCTAAAAACTAATCTACACCCAGGGATTCGCGCTAAATCTGCCGGAATGCCGTCTATGGCGGGAACGATAATATTTTCCCGCCATAACTCTCTCTCGCGCCATTTATCGCGACGCAGATTTTGGCGCGGCTTAGAACGCGGCACCCTAAATGAAAAAGTTAAAATAACTGCACGCGCGCATAAAAACAAACGTTTAACAAAGAATAACTCTAAACTAAAGCATTAATAAAATGAAAGGATTACAATTTAGACAATTTATACTTCCAAATAAAAAAACAAAACAAATCAGTGTTGCCCGGCTAAACAAATAAATCTACCAATGGTAGAATTGCCGACACTAGCAGCGTAGTAAGTAGGTAACAATCTAATTCAGTTTAAGTAATGGAATCGGGAGTCGGGACCCGGTTGAGTTTGGGGTTCCGGGCAAATAAGGTCGTAAACCGGGCTGAACCGGGGGGGTTTTATCAGCACCGCGCGATCCGGGTGAACGTGCCCGGGTAATAAACGGCTGCTGTTTTTATTGCAGTTTATATGAAGGATAAATTGGGCTGGGTGTTATTTCAGTTTATTACGTCACAGCCGCCGGCGACCACTTAACGCAAGGCACAGTAAAGTGTCCTATGAATTATTTACATTATTTTAGCTTATCTTTTGCTAAATGTCGCATAAAGTTGGCGTAACGACTTTAGTACGCAGGTTGCATTAAGTAATTTGATTAGGGTCTACCATGTCTCTGCTCAAATGACATACAATGAAATGTTATAAATGCATATGTTTTAAAGTCACACAAATCTACCTATCCTATAAAGGATGTTTGTTTGAGGTTTGTTTATTAGGTATAGCGTCGGCTGCGCACTTTCACAGAAAACCGCTTTATTGGTTGGGTTATCTAGTAAAACTTCGAGATTTCGAAGGTTACAGTAAACTAGCTGTTTCCCGCGACTCCGCCAACGTAGAAATCGTTTATCACTATTCCCTCAGGAACCGTCCAATATTTCGGAATAAAAGTAACCTATGTCGTTCCCCGAGACTCAAACTATCTCTCTTTTATCCGTAAAAGCGTAACATTAAATGAATGTTATACAATTTGATAGTATAGAAAATAAGTTCATTTAAAATGTATGGTACCTAAGTAAATATTATGGAAATTAACTATTATAGCTTACATTAATTTATAATAAGTGAAAGATTATAGCAAATTAATTTAGATAGCAAATAAGGAAAAGACTACTTATAATAATTTGCTGTAAGAAACTGAAAAGCTGAGCTTTCGATTATTATTCATCAATGTAATATTACAATATACCTACTTGTAAATTGCATCGCATGTCTATTTTTATGATAAGGAGAAGGCACACAAACACTCAAGCCACCTAATGGTAAGTGGAATCTGAGACCCATAGACATTTGAATTCTAAAGACTGCAATCCTAAGACCTCAAATGCGTTTCCAACCTGAGGACTAAGATGGAATGCCTGTATGCTAGTAATCTCACCGGTTGTCATTTCCCCACACAGGAACACAACAATGCGAACATTGTTGCTTGGCGGTTGTCAAAAGTACAATGAAATCTTCAGCATAAATACTAATAATTAAAGGATCAAAGAATTAGCTAGAAAAGCCTTAATCATAAATAATTAATATCACGGGACAATCTTACACAAATCGACCTAGTCCCAAACTAAGCTCTAGGCTTGTACTATGGGAACTGGACATGCACTGATATAGCTTATGTAAGTACATCGCCGAGCTCAATATTATAAATTGGCGCTACAAGTGTTTGGTTGGCTACAGGAGTACCAATATGGCCTAAAAGTTACGGACTCGTTTGTCTTTGAGGTTATCCAGGGAATAGACTCAACCGAGCTTTGACGACACGGTGGCCTAGTTGGGAGTGACCCTGCCTCCGAAGCCAGCGGTCCTGGGTTCAAATCCCGGTAAGGGCAGATATTTGTGTGATGAGCGCGAATATTTGTTCCTAAGTCTTGGATGTTGTAACTAACCACAGTGAGGCAACACTGTTGTTTAGTATACAAACTCTATTTGTAATAAGTAATAAAGTAGGATTATAAAGGCTATCGTGATGGGGGAGCATCTGTATCTTATACACAAAGGGTAACATCATAGAGATTTGGTTGCAGCGCAATCTAGCGGTTATATCTAGAACTAATTACAATACATTGTTGCGAGGGAAGGATTTAAGTAAGCTACGTATTGAACATAGGCTAATAGTTGACACAGAAAGCGTTAGATGGCGTTTATATTAGTAATCATTAGTAAGTGAAAAGCGACACCTATCAACATGTCGAGTAGTTCACATTAGTACGCTACGCACCAATAGATTGCACTGGTGATGATAGGCCTTCGGGGACACAATTAGGGCTCCTGGATAATCTAGGTATTATGTTAAAACCATTTAATGTTAGTTAGGTGTGATTTCGAGAAAGAAAACTCATGTTCTGCGTTCAGTAGGTATAGTTCGAAATCTCGAAAAACACACTTTAGAAGATAAAAACTGCATAAAAAATAGTATAAATAAGAGAGGCTCGACCTAAGGTACCGACCAAAGGAATTTGCAGAACAAAAACAACGTTATTACTAATAAAGCGGACAAAAGAAAGTGGGCGGAAGTTCTTCTGTCAACAATCCATTTCCGGGATCTAGAATATTCGCGTGGTTCTAAAATATTCACCGCTATTAACAATACCATCTGTTGTCAAATAGAGTACAACTTCGTGTTTTCCATATGTTAGTGGCGCACTGTTATTTGGCGGCGAGTGGCGTTACTTGTCGTTACAACGTTAGTTAGAAGTTCAGCTACTTCGCAACAGGGCGCGCTACTTTTTGTTTTTGAGCTTTATGGTTAAAGATATATGGTTCACTTTCGAATGCAAATTCGTGCTTTTTGGATACTTTACTTTGATATCGAATGCATGACCATATAGGGCAATTCCTATTATTGTTGCGCAATAGCAGGTACGGATGAAAAAGGGTAATCTTGTGGAATTTCTGGATTTTTCCACAATTACGAAGGTTATAAAAGGGGATGTCAGTCGCAAATCGGGGTACTAACGTAAAATTTCCGAAGCGTATTGTAGCATAAAACCAAAACGATTGAAATTCTCCCCTAGCGTCCTAAGTCCGAGGTCGGCCCAATAGGGGCGCCCTTAGGCATGCTAGTGTAAAACCCACTTTTAGCGTGGACTCCCATCAGGAGTCCGCCCTCTCTCCGGCGAAGTAGTCAAAGCCATCAGAGGCTAACTACGTAGGTCCCTCAAAAAAAAAAAAAAAAGAAAAAAAAAAAAAAAAAAAAAAAAAAAAAAAAACGGGGTCCAGAAGATCAGCAACTGTCGTCAGAGAAGGGCTTCCTCACGTTCGCTTAAATCGATACTTAAGTATTTTGCTGTTCGTTTACGTGCTTATTATTTACGTTGTGTTAAATTCACGTTTAGATTTTATTATCGTGTTACGTTGATTCATTTGATAATAGTTTATAATTATCTTGTGTAGGGATACATAGTCACGGTATTTAACGGAAATAGAAGTGCGTTACGTTTACGGTTTAATTTATAACGTCGGTCGTTATAGTGCTTATTGTAAGGATACGTAGCCGCGGTAATGAACGGATAATAGAAACAAGTTACGTTCACGGTTTAACTTTAACGTTGTTTATAGTGTTCATACCTAGTGAGATTCGGGGTCTATTTTCCTAAAGCTTACGTCGGAGAAGGGTTCTGTCGTGTTAGGATCGGAGTTGCGTAGTTTATAGGGGTATCTAGGTATTTACGGTTCGGTTACGTGCTTATTTTTTTAAGTTGTGCTAAATTCTTGTTTGTATTTAATATCGTGTTGCATCGATTAATTGCTTATAATCCTGTATAAGGCTGCGTAGACACGGTATTTAACGGGTAATAGAAGTGCGTTACGTACATGGTTTAACTTTTAACTCGTTCATTTTGCTTATAGTGAAATTTTATATTGTAAATAATAATGTTTTCTTACGGTTTTGTGCGTGCGGGTTATTAAAATAGGATTCTTTTCGGGTTATGTTTGATACATAATTAACTTCATTGTTATATTATTCAGAGGTTGAGTTTCATACATTTAATTGCGGTTTTAACGATTTTGTGTCGATTTTATTTTATTTTAGTTGGGATACAATAAAATACGGATAGCTCAAAGCATTTATGGATAAAGTTAATTGTTCAAGTTGTTTTAAAATACGGTTTCTTAGTTTCGAAATTAATAGGGATCGTATATCCTCGGTTTATTTTATGAGGACATAGGTAGTTTTGCGTTGCATTTGAGTTATAGTCGCGAAGATTTTGTTTATTCGTTTTATTTAATTGTTAAATAATTAGGAAGTTTATTAGGAGGGAGCCTAACTTTGGAGTTGCGGGTGGACTAATTCTTGGTTGTCATTAGTGTCTAGCGCGTTGCAAAATTAATAAATTTAGGGTGGGATTAATGTGACAATTTCTTGTGGGGAGGTTGTTTTGCTATTTGTATTAAGCTAGATTAGCATTATTCGCGCTAGAACTATGACTAGACAAATAGTGTGTCTGACGAACTATATCTAACTTATAACGGTGACAAACGGGTCTGGTTCGGAACTATTAAATTCTAAAAGAGCCTCGGGCAAGCCCAGATGATCTTTTTACCAACACAGACATCTGTATAAGAGCCCACCATATTCATTGTCATCCTTGAGTCGTAGCTGGGTCCACAGGTTGGGCACGCAATCGCACCAGTGAAAGCTTTGAGGGTTTTGAGTATTGGTTCCCTATAAAACTTTAAATATTTATATGTTATATACACAATAGGGCGCCTTACTCTCACGTCTTGGACTGCGGTATGTGAGGGGGGAGGTACACACAACACGAGTGTTAGGTTGCCTACTTCAGCCGACTCAGCTGAACTTTACAGTTTACCGTAGAATGGGGTTACTTTCATTCCTGGGGTTACTTTGATAAAAACTTCAATTTGAAATGAAACGCAAATTATACGATTTCTGAACGCATCCTTGGGATTGTTTCTTTACCGTTGGCAACATTGAATATCACTGTACACGTGTCAGTAGCGGCAGCGGGATCCACCTCGTCGGTCGATGGAAATATATATAAAATATGTAAGTAGACGTTTTGTTACATATTTATAGCTTGAATAACTTCTAAGTTGCAGTTTGGAGTGTGGCAAAGACATTTATTATTAGTAATTCATTGAATCAGAACTTTATCTGTCTGTAATATTGATTTTTATTGCAAATCGTGACCTTGAGGATAATTCGTTTTTTGTTATTGTGTAACGCTTGGGGTGTCATTGATCGCACATGCGGGGTTACTTTGACCACTGATCAATGTAACCCCGTGAAATAACGTCTCTAAGTATTTTCAGGTCATTTATGGATGTTATGTTTATTTATAGGTTTTAGGTGCGTTTGATTTGTTTATTTATTATTATTTTTGTTTTAGTAAAATGCCAAGAACATATAAGAAACGGTTAGGTTCCAGAGCATATCGTAATTACACGGAAGATATTTTAGAACGGGCACTAACTGAAGTAATTGAAGGTAGATACTCACTTCGCCATGCGTCTTCGCATTATGATATTCCGTATGGAACACTATATAACAAGTACCATGGTAAATTTGGCAAGAAACCTGGAGCTCAACCAGTTTTTTCCCATAGTGATGAAACTAAAATTTTAGAATCGGCAGCTAAAAGTGCAGAGTGGGGATTTCCCCTATCGCTTCTAGATTTGCGTATGTTTGCAAAAATGCTCTTGGATAAACAAGGAAGGTCAGTCACAAAATTTCCTGGTAATGTTCCTGGAGTCGATTGGGCTTATTCGTTGCTGAAAAGACACAGAACAGAATACTCTCGACGCGTAGCTACCAACATCAAAAAAGCAAGAGCCGCCGTGTCTAGGGAATCACTCAATCAATATTTCACCAATCTTGAACAAGTCGTTAAAGATGTTCCTCCGGCTAACATTTTCAATTATGACGAGTCTAATATGAGCGACGACCCTGGAAAAAAAATTGGCATAATTATATAAGAGAGGAGTCAAGTAGGTACCTTAGGGATGTTAGCAAAATTTGAGGATGGTAAGCCTCCGGTTTAGCTTAGAATAGGCCTAAAAAGTAGAGTTAGGGTAGATTCAATTGTCTAGGGAATTAGGGATTTAGGTATTTAATCAGTAGGATTTTATT
This sequence comes from Acleris holmiana, assembly GCA_949316455.1. NCBI lineage: Eukaryota > Metazoa > Arthropoda > Insecta > Lepidoptera > Tortricidae > Acleris > Acleris holmiana. The sequence goes on from OX438783.1 coordinate 15,647,975, forward strand.
TAGGAATAGTTTAGGATGCGCTAAAAATTAGCCTTTAAACTTGTTAACGTTTGGTCTTGTACTGCCACTGCATATAAATAGAAGTTCAATTTAATCTAATAATCGTCGTAAATATAGACTTTGGGGAATTAACTATATTTACATAGGATTTTATTCTGAGAAGTTCTCAGATTATCACGTTTTATTTAACTATTTGTGTTCATATAAGATTGACAGGAAGTAAATATTTCCAGTTGTAGACTTTCTGCATTTAGTAAAATTCAGGTAATATTTATGGGTTGGACTGTCTTCTTCTTCTACGGCTGTTGTTTTCTCCGTCATAATACTGAGTTACGTACTCGACCGTCACTGTCTAAGGGCATCGGCTAGTGTTTTGCGGTTGAAACATCACAATATACACGTAACGTTGACAGGGGTCTCCCCGTTTATATTAAAGTACCTACTTGTATTAATTAAATAGTTAAATGACTGGAAAACTTTACTGTAAAAAATTAGAAATTGTTATTTAAATATAACTAGGAAAACTACCGAGTCACGTACTCAGCCGTCACTGTCTAAGGGCATCAGCTAGTGTTTAGGGGTTGAAACATCAAGACATTCCCAAGGGAATCTAAAGTGTAAAAATATACACATAACGCTGTCATAGGTCGTTTTAGTGAGGCCAGACCCCATCCAAAGAAAGGACTAATTTGATTTTAGATTTCAGTTCAAATAACTATTAAATACCATATTACCATACCATACCATACCATACCATAGTAGTAGTAAACCTAAGATCAAATAGGTTCTCGCTGTAACCGGCCTCATTTCAAGGTAGGGGTTTAGGTAGGGCAAATATAATTATATTGTTTCCCTTAAACACATAGGTAGGGAATAATTTTACATGTTAGGTATTCGGGTAACAGCTAGTAATTAAATATTATTAAAGACATTAGATAAAGTAAAGGGTCAGGGTAGGTTAATTAGGAGTGAGATTAATAAAGGAACGATAGTCATAATTATATTTTAAAAAAATATAGGAGAATCATTAGGGCTTGTAGAATTAGAAGAATTCCAAATCTGACTATGCTCCATATAAAAGACATGGGTGCTGCGGTGCAATGTAGGATTCTGACACTAGACGATCAAAAGGCCAATTAAATATATCAAATTAGAATATTCTATTCATTAGGAGTTTAAATAATTAAATAATATTAAGATTAGTTATAAAGTATTAAATTATTTAGTGGCAGAAGGGGGTTTGTTACAATGTTTTGTATGTATTTAAGTATTTATTTCTGGTATAAGTATGTTTATCGTTGTCTAGTACCCATAGTAAAAGCCTAGAGCTTAGTTTGGGACTAGGTCAATTTGTGTGAGATTGTCCCCTGATATTTATTAATTAATTTATTTATTTATACCTACTCATGAAGCTATGTGCAGTCTAGATAAATGATTCTGCGTAACCATTGCAGGCGGTATTAAATAATTCCCGGATACACCTTACTTAAAGCCTTTGAAAGCGCAATTTATAACACATGAAACATAATCCTTATCACAGCGAATTTATTTTTATTTTCGTTTTCGCGGAGGGATAGTTAACATGGTGACGGACAAAGAGTTATTTTTATTCCAGAAAATAAGCCAGTACCCGAGAGGATAGCGATAAACGACTCCTGCGGCGTTTTATAACCAAGAAGAGCTACAGTGTTTTAAAATACCACGATTTTCAGACTTAATAAAACTATTCGTACATTGATCACCATCACTACCCACAGATAATATAAAATGCCTTGTCAGTAAACCTTTATTCTTTAATCTGACTTCCATGCTACGTCAGCCAGCAACTAAGTACATTATGCGGAGCCTGATTAGAGCGTCTCACTGCGACCGCCTCATTTCGCGTCTCTTTGATCTCAGTCACCGTCGTGCACTAGAAAAAGTGCGAAGTGTAGCCAGGTGTAAAAAAGGGAAGTATTTAGTAGAATTATCAAGGCATATATATGCATTCATCGAGGCTTTACACTATCGTAGACCGTAAAATCTCTGTCAATTTGAACTTGCAAAAGATGTATCTAAACAAATGAGTAGTACTGTTTGACACATAACCTTAAAATATTCACCAACCAAGCGTATAATGGATATTTATTTCATCTATTTCTCAACATGACAAATGAAACAATAAAAACTAACGAAAGAACTTACAAACTTACTTAAAACTATACTAATCTAACAGATTGCTATCAGAGGGCATCGTTCCCAAAATGCAGGCAGCATTAATTGCCACGTTGAATGGCAATGGTTAATCTTTGTGCCAAGTAAATCTTAAACTTAATATGAAAATAAGTAAGTATATAAATCATTGCAAAGATCTTAAAAAGTACTTGATTATCGGTTAATCAAGTGATTTGGTTCGTTTGGTTTTGTTTAAATCTTTTGCAAGTTCATTTGACACAGACTTTAGAATGGTTTGGCATCGAAGACAATATTGTACTTAAGTATATTGTATTATTATAAACGCGCAGACTTGGTTTTCCTAATCCAGGAATCCTAATACAAATAGGTAAAAAATGTCCTCGCGTGTGATACCCATGGACTTGATTCTCTAATAAGTTTATGGTGATTGTCTAAAACTCGACATTGGCGAAATACACCTAGTTAAAACAAGGAATACCTAAAAGACATTAATTAGGGAAAAAAACGCACCAAAAATTACGTAGGTACTAATTAAATAGATTAATACTTAAATACATACATAAAGTCAGGCCTTTATTCCCAGAGTGGGGTAGGCAGAGCTACAGAATTACCAACAACTCTAAAAAACTTGTTGATAATTCTGTAACCACATTTTGCACAATCAGGCTAAGATTAATACTTAATTATGTAAAAATAATGAAATGTTTGAGTAGGTAGCTTTTTTCATATTTTTGTGAAGTCGTTTTTGTAAACTAGACTGCATTTGGGCATACAGATATACCTCTGCCTGCGGTTTTAGGAGTTGAAACTAAAAATTAAATGGACAACTAACAACACTTTAAACCCCGGGTTTAAACTAAAATGTGAGGATAAAACGTTGAACCTTTTTGGGACGAAGACCAATCCTTAGAGTCACGTATTCAACAGATACGAGTTGCATGGTACACACACCCACCCACAAAACATTAACAACCGACAAACCTTTTCCGTATTTTTCTCAGGCAGTGGAATAAAACACCTCCAATTTTAACCGTCCAAGAAATCTTCAAACAAATTAAATATTCAGCCTTCCGACATCGAACTCCTGCTTGTTTTCGTAGTTCCATTCGAACTGAATGGGGAGATGACGTCAGAGTAGTCGCGACACGTACCCCTGTCTGCCTCCCTAGACATAGATAGGGGGAAGGCTTCCAAATGACCGAAAATAGAACGAAGGTGCGCTCACATTATTGGTAATTGACAGGGAATAAAGGAAATAAACGGTATTTCAGAAGGAAGATATATTATGAGAAATTGTGTCGGTTTCTTATAAATTTGGTATAAAAAAACTTAAAAATAATGTACGCGTAACCTTTAGCAAAAAGTGTTTGATTGAAAATATGTTTTATTATTATAAAATCATGTTATGTCACCAAAACACACATTGATTGTTTGTTATATACCTAGCTGATTTGCATTTCGGTTTAAGTATAATAATATTAATGTTTTATACTTATGTCTAACGTAAAACAGTAACGTATAGAATAGGTAGTACCTATTAGGTACCTACAACTATGAAACCAAAATAAATTGCCCAAAAAAGCCTTACGTATATCGTTCACATAATAAACCCACACAAAAAGCTTAAAACACACCGTTTTCCGCGTCACTGTTTCATGCTATGTGACTGAAATCCGCGGTTAAGTTTTAATATGTTCGCTGCTTTTTCCCCATTTCATCAAAAGTAAAGAGTGACAGGGACAGATAAGACTAACGAATTTTCCTTTCTACACGCGATGCCCCGATGTTGTTCCAATATGACGCACCAGATTGAATTGCCAGGTTAAAAAAAAAACCTATATTTTGCCGGCGGATGGACAATTTTGCAATTCAATTTTAGAACTAATAGCCTGGCAGCATCTAGCAGATAAAAAATGTATTTGACTCAGTCTTGTTGTAAAAATATTACAAGTTTTTTTTCAACGACTGGGTTGTGGCTACGGCGGCAAGAGAAACTTCTTTAATTGTGGTCTCTATTACAACGCTACCGTACAAAATAAATGAAAACGAACTAAATTGAAACTAATTGCCTCTTCCGAGTTTGTCAAAAATAAAATTGCTGACGCTGTGCGAAGGAAATTCCCGTAAAGAGTTTGTGCTCTCTGTGCCTTTTTACGTTGAAGCTTAAACTTTTGGAAGAAAACTAATCTTTTTTTAATTCGTTCCTGTAGCAGTAATTTATTTTAAATGCCTCTTTGCACTTGACTTTTAAACTGCGCTGAAGTAAAAGTATTATAGTTACTATTGATCATGACATGAAAGTTGGTCCAATTCGAAATTGTTATTAATTGTTAATTAAGAAAGGCCAAAAAATACATACATAGGTGTACTTATTTGATTTTCATCTAACATGCAGATGCATTCTGCAATTATGATATTTATAGAAAACTAGTGATTCACGCGTCTCCGTCCGGGTAGAAGTGGTTTATCACTATTCCCTCAGGAACCGTACAATTTTTCGGGATAAAAAGTACCCATGTCTTTCCCCGGGACTCTAACTATCTCAATACCAAACTCCATCAAAATCGGTTCTACAGTTTATCCGTGAAAGCGTAACAGACGGACAGACAGTTACTTTCACATTAATAATTTTTGTACAGATTACGGTCGCGTCGAGCGCTTATAAATTGTCAATTCCAATCAATTTTGACCGTTTTTAAAACCAGTTTATGTTTTCTTGTGGGGCCTAGAATTTATCATTTTTAAATCTCAGTAATATTTGTCACGTTTTAGTGCTTTGGGCTTTGGATAGGGCCATGAAATGGGCCTTCTCTCTGTAGTCGACGTAGTTCTGCATTAGAGTGAGATGCAAGAGCTTTACAAGGGATACAATACCGTTCTATATCTATTATGTATGGCTGCACACAGTCGCCGATCGTCGCTGAATGTGAAATGGAGCTATAACACACAGATGGAAGGGAGGATATCCGCTTTACCTTCTTGTTTATTTAAAACATCATCTGATTAATCGAAAAAATGCAAAATGTATTTAAACGGTTGTTAATGACAATTAATTAAGCGTATATTACTAGGTTAAAGGGTGAATCAACTTTTAAAGTCCTCCTTTTCTACACGCTAATAAAAACTTACTAGAATATGTGAGATTGATAATGGTTTACACATGTTAAAATTAGATAATCAGATTTTCGGATTTCATTATTCATAATCATAAACCAATTCTATAATTTTGTAAAAACATGGTAACGCAGTGGAAAATGCACGTTTTTCATACAAAACCCGGGGACAACGTCGTCCCCTGCGTTACCTGATATATTTCTGTAAATCATAGAAGAATTTTTAAAATTGTCAGCTAGAAAGTAAGTTTAATTGTCTGATTTATTCAATATAATGACCACATCAAAAAAAAATTGCATTCTACCAAATTAAGGTGACATAGTGAGACATGTCGAAAATTGGGGAGTACCTTAAAAGTTGATTCACCCTAAAACGATATTGCGTTTGACGTGTTTCAGTAATTAGTGTTATCAACACAGCCGCCATTACGGTCAAGTAAATAAGATATTTTTTTTGAGGGACCTACGTAGTTAGCCTCTGATGGCTTTGACTACTTCGCCGGAGAGAGGGCGGACTCCTGATGGGAGCCCACGCAGTAAAGGGTTTTTACACTAGCATGCCTAAGGGCCCCCTATTGGGCCGACCTCGGACTTAGGACGCTAGGGTAGAATTTCAATCGAATTGAAGTACATAAGAGTTTTCAAAACGTTCACAATACGGAAACACGTCCAAGCAATATCGTTTTTACCGTGTAGAATGACCGTATGTCGGACCTTTGAAGGCTATGATGATGATGATGTGCTCCTGTTATCCCTCATTAGGGACATAGGGCTCGCAGAAGAGTTTTCCATTTGTCGCGATCTTGCGCGGCTTCTTCCAGCTCTTTCCAACCGAGACCAATTGAGCCAGCCTCCTTCTCAACTGATCGCCTCCATGTAGTCCGAGGACGCCCCGGTCGTCTTCTGCCAGTAGATTGCCAGCGAAGACCTTGCTTGGACAGGTGGTTGTCCGATCTTCGAAGCGCGTGTCCAATCCATCGCCACTTCCGTTCCATGATTTCTTGGCTTATGGGCTTTTGATCAGTCATCTGCCACAGTCTTGCATTAGAAATGGTTCGTGGCCAGAATATCCCAAGGATACGCCGCAGACATTTGTTGACGAACACCTGCAAACGTCTGGTAATGTCATTCCTAACGAACCATGTCTCGCATCCATACAGTAAGACTGACTTGACGTTAGAATTGAACACTCGGATTTTGGTGCGTTGAGTTATAATGGTAGACGTCCAGACAGGTTTGAGTCGTGCGTACGCTGCTCGCGCCTTGTTGATTCGCGCCTCCACATCGCTATCCGCTCCCCCTGACGGGTCGACCACACTACCCAGGTACGTGAAACGATCGACTTGTTCAACTGCCTCGCCGTTGATGTATATTGGCTCTGCGTCTGTTGTGTTAAGGCGCATGTCCTTTGTTTTGGAGCAGTTTACGCGCAGGCCCTCTTCCGCCGCAAAATCCGTGAGGTCGTTCGTCTTGGACTGAAGGTGTTCTCGTGATGTTGCGAATAGACAAAGGTCGTCAGCAAAGTCAATGTCTTCGAGGATACCTTCATTCACCCACGTCAACCCTCTCTCTTCCCGACTTACTACTCTGCGCATGACTTCATCCAAGACAATGAGGAATAACAATGGCGACAGTAAACAACCCTGTTTCACACCAGCTGTGACAGGGACACGATCTGATAGCCGTCCTTTGTGCAAGATCTTGCAAGAGGAACCCATATAAAGATGCCGAATGATGTTTATGATCTTGTCCGGTATACCTCTTTTTTTCAATGTGCGCCATATGCTAGTCCATTTGACCCTGTCAAACGCCTTCTCGAAGTCTACAAACAAAGTGAAAAGTTCGCTACGCATTTCATTGCATTGCTCTAAAATCATACGCAGCACGTTGATTTGGTCAATGCAAGACCGCCCTGCTCTAAATCCACTCTGTTCGTCCCTCAGATTGTAGTCGACCGCACCTATCATTCTGTGTAACAAGATCTTGCAAAGTACTTTGGAGCATACGGGTAACAGATTTATTCCCCTCCAGTTGGAACATTGGGACAGGTTTCCTTTTTTGGGCAACTTTATTAGTATGCCTTCTTTCCAGTCTTCTGGCACTTGTTGGGACTCCCATACCGACGTTATCAAGGGATACAGTATGTCGGCCACAACCTCCGCATTTGCTTTTAAGGCTTCGACAGGGATACCATCGTTTCCAGGGGCCTTACCACTCTTGAGCGCTCTAATTGCTTTTGATATTTCTTCTTTACTTGGAAGCTCGATACTTATGTCCAAGGTGGTAGTTTCCTCTGGTATACAAGTAGAAGTAGCCTCGCTGCATTCGTCGACTACAGAGTGGAAAACTTCGGCAAAGTGCTCATGCCATCTGTGCATTTGGTCCTCCAGTGTGGTAAGAAGCTTGCCCGTTTTGTCCGCTATGGGTCGGTTTGCTAGTGGTTTGTTGCATAGCTCCCTACCAGCACGGTAAAGCTCCCTTATGTTACCCGTGTCGGCGGCGTGTTCCGCTCGTTGAGCTATCTCCGCGGCTCTTGCCCGTTGGTCTCTCCTGGCACTGCGCTTTATACTGTTTTCGCAGACAAAATATTGGTAAGCTAGAGTTTCTTTTGTGTTTTGGTCTTTTGCGCAGTTTAGTTTGTCTTTAATTGTTTTCCTGTATGTGATCTTATCCCAGGTGTCTGAGGAGATCCACTCTTTGCGATCTTTGTTTTTATAGCCCAACAGTTTTTTACAGCATGCTTGGAATGTGTCCTTGATAACCTTCCACTCATCCTCGACAGTCTCTCTGTGTTTTTCCCGAGAGTGATATAGCCTGTGGAGCTCCATGCTAAATTCCTGCTTTATATCCGGATTACGTAAGCTAGAGACATCAAATTGCCGAGATAGTGTGGCTGTCTTCTTTTGAGCCTTTGCTATCTTCAGATTGATTTTGGCAACTATAAGATGGTGGTCGCTGTTGACGTCTGCACCCCGTTTATTTCGGACATCTAGCAGTGAATGTCTCCACTTCCTGCTGATCATGATATGGTCGATTTGGTTTTCTGTGCGTTGAAGGCTATACTAAAGTAAATAAGGGTCACTTGAAGAATAAAAAAAACTAGTTTAAGCTAGTGACCCACGCTTGCTTCGCTCCGGGTTAAAGTATACATAATATACCTTCGTCTTGAATCACTCTATCAATTAAGGAAAACCGCATCAAAATCCGTAGCGTAGTTATAAAGATCTAAGCATACATAGGGACAGACCGCGGGAAGCGACTTTATTTTATACTATGTGTCGAGAGCGTGGACTGTATTTTTATTTATGTTCTAGAATTAAAGTCACTTTGCAAATCACCAGTTTATTAAATTGCACACAAATGACATGACGACAAGATGGTAGGGAGGCGAGAGAGAATACAGAGACGGAAACTCTTACTCCGGAAGAGGTTCCAAATCAATACCAACTTACTAATTTTAAAACTTGTGTTGCCAGCAACACTATGTAGTGATAGGTTTAAGACTGAGACTTCCGTGGATAGTCAACTTTTTGACACGACTAAACTATACTTAATAAGAAAACTAGCTTTAACTGTTTGCTAGAAGTAGCTCTTAGATTATCTTATTCTGTAACCAAAGAAAAATTAAAGGCAACACTATTTCCTCGCTCGTTTGCGGATTATAGAAATAATAAAAAACTTATAGCTTCAAGAGAACGTTTCATTTATATTAAAATATTCACCGTTGAAGACAGCGAAAATAATGAAAATTAATTTCATATTCAAACGCCACTTGAATCCTTGTCATTTTTTCTAATCCGGAAAAGTCGGCTCAGGTGTTTAAGGAATATGTAAAATAGCAAGAGACTAGGGAGCGAGGGGGATGAATGTTGAATCTCTGCGCAATTTATTGAAATAGGTAACCGTTCGGAGCGATAGCGAACCTCCTTGAATGCTGATGAGAATAATAAAGCTGGAAGCCGAACACGCTTGAAAAACATGGCGTCGTCTCAAGAAAAAAGAATCGGAAAAACAGTTGTTTGATGTCAGAAATTACTTCCAATTCCAATTAGCGTTTTTATTTATTGTATTGTTTTTCAGATTATAACACAAGATCTGACTTATAAAAAATGTGAATTGATTGTTTTATTGATCGGAAATGGGACTAAACTGACTTAATTACGATGACACAGTTTCAACAGTGTTGCAAGTTACGAATTTAAACTACCCAATAAGTTTACTTATAACATTTTTTTTAATACATTTTATGTTGTGACAAATATCAAGGAATAACGAATAAGAATTGCTACCCTCTCTTAGGCAAATTAAAACAGAGTGGATTCATTTTCTTTCTAATGACCCGAGTTCCATCGCTGCAATGAATATTTCATAAACCGTGCCTGCTGGGATTTAGATCATTTATTCCGTTTTTTATTTCACAGAAAGAAATGAATCTGTAAATAAACTCATTGTTAGTATAATCCATTTAGGATATCACATACAAAGTAAATAAAAATAATACGCCCTACTTCAATATCAAATTTAGGGTATTTTTTAATACCTTTGTTTCTCAGAATTTTATTCTAAGTCATTGTTTTCAGGTTATCGTGAACTTAGTTAAGCCACCCGATTTTATTTTAAAGTAAAATGAATCGACATTAGGCATCACTACTGCCGCCGATCAAACCAAAAGACAGTGTGCCAATATGGACTTTATTACTCTTTTGGGCCCCAGAAAAGGTAAACAAATATGTCCATCAAGCGACCCACCCTCGCTTTATAATCCAGAATTTATTGTACATGAACACCTTCAGTGATTTCTTTTCTAACTGATGGTGGTAATCAAAATCCGTTGTGTGGTTTAGGAGTAGTACCGAGTTAGCGAAAATACAGACAGACACACGCCGAAAGCGACTTTGTTTTATAGTATGTAGAGAAGAGATAACAAATCCCGCATTGCTACGCAGTTTTAGGAAAAATAATCACCCAAATTAGTTTAAATAATTTGTAAACTAAAGCGATTAGATCGCCACAGACTATTAAGTATTACGACACGAGTGTATTTTTTTTTGTTGCCATACGTAATTTTACCGCCCACCTGCCAACAAGATTCACTAGACACTCTTGTTTAGTTACTGCAGAAGTACCTGTAGCAAAACAAAAACCGGGCAAGAGCATGTCGGACCATGCTCAGTGTAGGTTCCGAAGCCTTTAACTACTACAAACATGAAAAAACAAAAACTAATAACAAATTTTCTACTTAAAGACATTTGGTGCTGTCTTAGATGATTTTAGTAGGTATAAACACTTTAATCGCCTGTATCTCAAGAACCAATGATGTCTACTTAGTCGTGATAGTTTTCCTTAAAAATTCGTTATATGCTCTTTCATTTAAGTTTTTTTTCTGATTTTTAGTATTTGTAGTTTTGGCTGTGGGAACACACATTTGAATCAAACAAAAATTTGCGCTTTAAAGCTTAATATTTCATAAACGGATTACTTAATCGAAAAACTGTTTTCACAAACCCGTAAAGTTTTTGAAAAAAGCTATCCAACGACACACACTATAGGGTAGACGACGACCTTAAATTTTTTATTTTTATTTTATTGTAGTGATGCGCCACAGTACAATCACACATCAGTCACTTTGTTGGCGAGACTAATATGCATGTTCCAGCTAAATTACAGCTTTCTAGTACTAAGAGTCTGTGCGCTATGCTGCGGACGGACGGACGGACATGGCTAAAAATAAGCAATCTTGAGAGAAGAACCCTGTTGTATACGTTTAATCAAGAACTCGAGCCGTTTAGTGATCCGTGCCTCTCCTTAGAGCCCTTAGGACGGAAAGGGACAGTCATTTTCCTTATCGCAATAATGTACTTTAAGAGGGTTCACAAGGGTGGTTTCATGTAGATAATATAAAGCTTGACAGGGTTCGGGTTTTGGGTGCGTTTGCCGGTCAAAATAATGCAATAAGTAGCCAAGATCACCGTGACCATTGTATTTTAACCACAGACTTGTAGTTACTTCTTGGAATCGCAGTTTACTTAACAATAGTTTTTTTAAAGACGTTTAGAGTTCAGGAATCGAAACTTTGCGGATAAAATGAATTACAAATAATACGTTCGGAAAAAAGAAAAACAATACTAGATAAAGGTATATGTATACAGGTAACCATTACTGCTTTATAAACTGAAAAAGGCAACGCTATAAGTATATTCAAAAAATTTATTTCCCTAAATCAGGAACTTTTAATATGTGATGTGACTGTAGGCATGTTAAGAGAGTCAAATTAATTAAAAGTTTAAGAAATGTCACATTCAATGAGAACATTGGAAAGAAATCCTCCTTTATTTCAAACGAACTGCTTAAAAGCAACTGACTCGGAAACGAACGCGAAGTTTTCAACAAGTTGCCTAACAAACGAACAAACTCTTTAGTTGTGGACTGCGGAGTTTATTGTACTCAGTTTTACTAGTCGTTTGCGGGAGCAACGCACAAGTATATTTAGGAGTTCATAGATTAAAAAGTTAAATTAAATTAAATTAATATCTTGGGACAATGATGATGAATTATAATATTACTAGAGAACCCCCCCTTTTTCTTCCGATTGGGGTTACAATTTCGAAAAATCCTTTCTCCGTGCCACCCTCGGATATTCAAGGGTCAGCGGTATAGTTGTTCGTCAATTAGTAATTCAGTCCAGGTAAAATTAAGATTAATAAAGGCAGATTAGCCCGTGTGGTTGCCGGGTTAGAATAGTGCCACAGCATGTCTTCCCGTGGATTTCGTAAGAAACGACTAAGGGAATAAGGGCTTGTAGTGCTGCTAGGCGATGGGCTTGCAACCTGTCACTAATACACTGGTAAAAATCTTAGCATACTTCTGCAAAATGTGGTTACAGAATTATCAACAAGTCTTTTTAGATTTGTTGGTATTTCTGTAGCTCTGCCTACCCCACTTTGGGAATTAAGGCGTGATGTTATGTATGTAGGTATGTATGTTGTTTTGCAACAATAATTTATGACCTTATGATCTTTGAATAAAAGCTTCTGTTGATTATTGGTGCTTGTCAGTTAAAAGTGACGAGCACTGGTGCCGTTACTAACGAATACTTACCTAGAGCTTATTTTAGCTACTGTTTTGTGGTAGTCAAAGCAAGAGAAGGGTCTTCCAAGTGACCACCGGTTAGGAGACCGCGTGTCGCATAAAGAACGTAGCAACTACGTATAAAAGTACGAGTATACAAAATATAGTCGTTTGTCTGTCGCATAAAGGCAGGTAAAATTAAAATATTTTTTGTCCCAGACCAGTTTTTATACAATAGATATACTTATCGTAAGAAAATAAGCACAAAATTTACACGAATTCCCCATCCCACAGAATTTAACAACTGCAATCAAAGTCAAAGTCAAGGTGTTTATTTGTAAACAGATAAAACTAAAACAATGGTGGAAAAAAATGGTGGAACACTATGTTTTGCCATTTGGCGTACAAAAACATGATGAATATTACAGTTTCTTGAACATACTACTACGAGTATACCTACTATGCTACGCTATGACAATGTTAATGTCCATAAATTAAATGCTTACTTACTTAAATAACATTATACAATTTGTCATTAGGTTGCCGGGTCCATGTGTTCACGTGGATGTCGTAAGAGGCGACTAAGGGAATAAAGGCATGTAGTACTAGGCATTGCTTGCAGCCTGTCACTAATACACTGGTAAACATCTTACTTAGCTTTTTGTGCAAAATCTGGTTATAGAATGATGAACAAGTATTTTTAGAATTGTTGGTATTTCTGTAGCTCTGCCTACCCAACTCTGGGAATGAAGGCGTGATACTCGTATGTTGCAATTAGGTTTCCATAATAAACGTTGACAATCTCGTCAACTTGGACACCGTGTAAAGTTATGTAGAATTATAGGCACGACTGTGCAAGTTACTAGTGTAGCTATTACTGACCTGTCACTGGAGACGAGTATGAGGTGCGTGCTGGCGAACTTGGATCGGCGCTTGCGCACAGCGGAGAGTGCCGCGCACAGCCCGGGGGCGAAGGCTCGGCAGGGCGGGCACTGAAGGCAAAGTGTAGATTAGGAACGGCTTCAGGAAGCTTATAGTACTTTAGAAGGGCCTTACCAATCTGAGTCCAGGACATAAGACTATTATTATTAAGTACTAACAATTACATTTAAAGAACTACTAACATTAATATGAGTTGTAATTTTCTCGAATTAAATGATTTCTATTCTATTCTTCTATTCTATTCTATAAGCATTCCAAGACAGGATCTTTTTTTTAATGTTATGCATGGAGGCGAACGAGCACAAGTCACCTGATGGTAAGCTTGCTATGAGACCTAAGGACACTTGCGATCTAAAGATTGCGTTGTTCACTATGAGGACCAAGATGTAGATAATGCACGCAGGAACATGATATTAGTATTGTTTAAGTTTCAAAGATACGACTCTCAACATTATCTCACCAAAATCTAGTTTACACCTTCGTTTGGTAAATTTAGAAGCAGACTAACAAACTATCTCGTTTCCCATTGATCTTCAACCCAATCAATCAATCACACATCCCTCCCCCTGACACTATTTTCTCAAGAAGCACTCACCCAATGAGCTCCAAAGTAGAACACCCTCACACCACCCCCCAGGTCTTCATAGGCTTGGATACCTGAAGGCCCCTGAAGCTTCACTCCTCTCAGGACCTCGTGGAGAGGGGGCGGCGGCCAGGGCAGGCCGGCTCCCGAGGGGTCAGCCAGCAGGGCGTCCCGGACTGGGCGCCCTCGGATGACTAGAGTGGGGACGCCCACGGCGATGCTGTATTTTTGGGTTAGGCGGCGCTGGAAGGAGAAATTATAAAAAAATATATGTCCGTCTGTCGGTGTATTTTTTTTCTTGTCTACCCAATAATAGTGGTGTGTCGTTGGATAGGTCTTTCAAAAATATAGCGGGTTGTAAAAACATTTTTGATTAAGGGATCCGTTTCTGAAATATTAAGCTTTGGCTTAAGTGTGCCCCCCACCCCCTTCCCCAAAGCCAAAACTACAAATACTAAATATCTGAAAAAAAAAACATAATTGAAAGCGCATATAATGAATTAAAAAATTAGCGCTTTAAATCTTAATATTTCATAAACGGATCCCTTGATCGAAAATTTTTGAAAGACCTATCCAACGACATCCTACACTATGGGGTAGAGGAGAAAAAAAATCCCTAGGTTACGTGTAGGGAAGGTACTCCAAACATATTGTACCACTTTTTTGGCGTGACTAATATGGCTAGTTCTCATTTTTAAGGAATAAAACGGGACATTTTCGGTTCCTCACTTTTATTTACGAAATCTAGTGTTTACAGTGGCCAGAGGTCAAGATTATAACTTAAATAAACTTAGATTTTGCGGGCCAGACAAAATATTGGTAAATTTCAGAAATATGACACTTTAAAAAAAAAATTAGGACAGGTAAGTGATACATTAGACAGGAAAGTGAAAATAACCTATAAACATGTATAAAAATGCAAAATAAGTGGGTTGTAAGTTACGTGACAATCGATATTGTATGCATCACCTGAAATTTGTTAGAAAATAGTATGATCTTAACGTAATTTTAATACCAGGATAATGAAAAATGACCAGGAAAGTGAAATTGCTAAAGACAAATTCTCATATTTATTTATTTAGAATTTAAACACAATAAATCACGAATTGGCCATGTATATTCATGCAAAATTACAGCTATCTATGTAGTACCAAGAGTCTGCGCTAGGCTGCGGACGGACAGACGGACGGAAATGGCGAAACTATAGGGTTTCTAGTTTGACTACGGAACCCGAAAAAAGATACGTTCTGTAAAATAAATCAAATAAACACGTATTGCCACGTTACACTTGCGCACGGGTCAAATAAATGCCGGTCGAGTAAGTTTAAAAAAAAAGAACACGTAAGACCGCATTGTTGTTAAGGTCGAATCCCAATGTTAGAAATATCGCGGGAAAATCGCGCGTGAATCACTCAACAAATCAGAAGCAGCTTGTCTAATAATTTCGCCGCTTCTAATTGGTTGAAACTAAATTTAAGCTATATTCTCGCTAGCATCTCTACCTGATGAGGATAACCATAGAGTTATGCCACGTACAGCGTATAATATACCCGTCTTGCACGACCGGGATCTACGTGACGCACATACATATTTAATAAACCAATATATTTGGAAATATCGCCGATGCCAAAGACTGTATCGATTGCGTGATGTCATTTGTAAGGAATGGGTAAAGGCGTGTCCGCTGCGCCAAAAAACCAACTAAACATGTTAGCAAAACATGTTACAAAACATAATTAGGTACAACTGCACGTCCATTGAGTTGTTTGTCATAACATTTCACTTTTCATTTGACAGCTGTAATCCCATTACAATTCGTCATCTTTTGTAGGATTGTAGGATATATATTTATATTCAAATGGATCAAAATGATATTAATAATTAATGCCCTATTTGACAGTTCTTCACTGGAGCTCAAAACTCTAAGAAGTAAAAACATGACCCCCTCCCCCGCAGACGAACGCGGGGAATGTTTGCCATCCGTGACGGAAAACATGTTTCTGTGTTTTTAAACAAAATCATTTTGGCCACACCCCTTTTCTGATCGGAAAACATGTTAGATGTTTACAAACATCGAAAACACGGCGCAGCGGACACGGCTTAATAGTAGTCGGAATCCCATCAAATAAATAAATGTAAGAAATAGGCCGAGTTCTCATGTGCCACCAAAAGTAGTAACATGTAAAAAGGTGCCAAGTTTAGCACTATATGCAAGTTGAGCCTTAACTTGTCAGTTTTCTTAAATAATCAACATATTAGAGTACAATGCGATATAATAGTGGCAGTAAATAGGGCAGACTGTAAACAATCTAGTGACAAACTTGGGACACTTTTAGATATCACTGCTTTTGCTGACACCATGACGACATAGGTTTTTTTTTAATTTATATTCTGATGGGATATCTGTACTAATTGTTAGTCGATACAGGTTTATATTACCTTAACTTTGGGGTAAATTAAATTATCTGGCAACCCCACCGCATGGCCGGAAGTGCTGTTAACCGTCACTTGTTATTTTTGTCTGACACGAAGCAGAAACCACTTACTTGTTACATTTATTTTGTAAACACAATTGTAAAGCTACGATTCGCTTTTTCGTGCTTCTTTTGCCTTCCACTATTTAAATTACATATTATAGATACCTACCTAAATTTAAAATATTATGTACGTGAGTTAGTATGTTTGTTACGTCTTCACGCTGAAACAGATCGACAAATTTGGATGTTTTTTTTATGTTAAGGAGAAGGCACACGAGCACTCAGGCCACCTGATGGTAAGTGGAATCTGAGACCCATAGACATTTGAATTCTCAAGACTATAATCCTAAAACCTCAAATGCGTTGCCAACCCTGAGGACTAAGATGGAATGCCTCTATGCTAGTAATTTCACCGGTGGTCTTATCCCCACACCGGAACACAACAACGCGATCAATGTTGCTTCTTGTTGTTGTTTTTATTGTTGTTGTTGCAATTTGCAATACCCATAAAAATAAATACCTTTTACTCTGAAATAACACAAGCTAGTAAGAATCTCTGCTACAGTGGGATCGGATGGTCAACATGGACGAAGTCGCGAGTAGAAGATATTATGAATGTGAAAGTCAAATAAGTGCATTTAATTATTTTATTTTTTTGCGCGTAGTGCGGTGATCTTCTGTAAGAAATAAGGCGCTTAGCTTGTAAGTGTGCATGTCAATTAATTATTTATAATAACAGTGTATTGTTGAAGGTCCTAAACAAATAAATATTGCCGCATGGCTTGAATCTATCCAAAACACACACAATACGCAGACATAATTTAATTAATCCATGACAACCCGTTTTAATGAAATGGGAAATAACCGCATTCTCTCGTCACGTGATAACGCGGGTGCTATCTCCAATATCTCACGGGCTGTCTGTCTGTCAATGGCGGCTTTTAGCTGATTGCTCTGCCATTGTAACATAACGTACAGACAGACTGGGAATTAAAGCATACGAAGCTCCCATCTTTGTTGCTATTAGGATAGCTATTTATGCAAAAACTAGATAGCTTTGTAAAAGAAGTTTGTAAAAACAAGGGTACATAAACTGGAGTGAAATTGGTAACATGATCCAATGTTTGAAGTGCTGCTTAATGCGGTGGTTGCCACTTGAAAATATTTTAGTTCTGACGGCCGCATCGTTAGGCTACTTGACTAAATTGGAGTAAGGACAGAAAATTGAGAAATTAATACGGTGCCATTCTAAAAGGCCCGATTTGACAGCTGTCAACTTTGTACAAAATATGATATATTTGAGGTTATATTTGGACTTGTCAGAAGCGCCTGGTGCTAACCCCATGTGCTTCTGTTTAGTCCACAAAAGAAAATACTCTTTTACTGAACAATTGTCCTCGCGTGTGATATGGACCTATTTTTCTAATAAGGCCACGAGAGTGTCTATAAAAAACATGACATTGGCGAAATACTCCTTAACAGGAGTGAAGCCATTAATTGAAATTAGAATTATTTTTAAGGTTATATTTTGTACTGCGGTGACAGGTGTTAAACCGGGTGTTTTAGAACGGCGTGACTGAAAGCATAATCTTGAAATTATTGGGATTTGTCATTGTTACATGAACTTTGTAATAAAATAATTTAATATGTTTAAGTTTGTGTAAAAATATCAAAATGTTTTATGAATATTGGTTGGTACTTATCTATTTTAAACTAGTTCTCAACGCCCCTAATATATTACAAAGTCTGTTCTCAAATCTTACCATCCGTTAAAAGTAATCAATGTGCAAACAAGCAGTCCCACTTCTAAGTAAATAAAAACAATGAACACAAATAAGCAACTTTTTTTGCTGACGATAAATTAGCGGGAAATTGCGGCGGGAACGTAAGTGTAGCCACTGGCAACATTGATTTATGAACCCAAACAATACAGAGGCTGTTTATGTTGGACGCCAAAGCCAAACGGGTCTACGTCTACGTTAACCGTTAAAGCGTAACAAACAAATAGACCGAATTACTTTTTTTTTATTATATATATATTTTTTTTTTTTGGTTACCGTACGTCCGAATGAAAAGCAGAACCCTTATAGGATTCCTCGTGTGTTTGTCCGTCCGTCTGTTACAGACAATTAGCTCCGGATCTACTGGACTGATAAGTTGAATTTTTGTATACAAGTGAATATCTGTGACCCAAATACGGAAGTATGACGTAAATTAATGAATTTTAAATATGTCTCTTGAGGGGGATAAATGACAAGCTTAAAAAAAATATACAAACTCTACCATGTGATATATCAAATGAAAGAGATTCTTATACGGATCTTGTTTTTTTTTTTAAATAAACAGTTTTAAAGTTATTTAAGGAAATTGATGAAAATTGACCATTCCGCCACCCACAGCAACAACAACAACAAAGCCTAAGCCAAAAATACAGGAAACAATTCTTTACCGATAGATTACAGCAAACCCTATAAGAACTCTATGGTACTTAAATTACGAGTAATATAGGAAATCACTACATAGTATAAAACAAAGTCGCTTTTTCTGTCCCTATATCCCTATGTATGCTTAAATCTTTAAAACTACGCAACGGATTATGATGCGGTTTTTTTTAATAGATAGAATGATTGAAGGTTTATATGTGTAATACTTTAATCCGAAACGAAGCGAGGGCGGGTCGCTAGTTTCTTATAAATTACGGAACGCTCTCCACGCGAGTTTAACTCGCATTTGTCCGGTTTTTTACTTGTTGTCAGTTTGTGTGGGTCAAATCTTACAAATTTTAAAACACTTTTCGATATCGTAATGCGCTAGAGCTTGCACTACTCAATGACAACGCAATATTATGGTACTCAAGAGCTCATCTGATGATGGGAGTCGGAAGGTGGCAACAGGATTTCAGCTATAATAAACGCAGACCCACTGGGTTTTTTTTTTAATGATAAGGAGAAGTGACACAAGCACTCAGACCACCTGATGGTAAGTGGGATCTGAGACCCATAAACATTTGAATTCTCAAGACTTATAATCATAAGATTGCAGTCCTAAGACCCCAAATACATTGCCAACCCTGAGGACTGAGATGGAATGCTTCTATGCTAGTTAGTCGTGAGTTTTATGCCAATAAGCAGATGATGACAAAGCAAAAAAAAATGCAGCCGGCAACAACCAAAAGGATGCAAAAAATAATTTTCGATTGAATCGTTAAACTACTAGATAAGATAACGTAAGTTGAAGCCGTTGTCTTAAGATGATAAAACTTAGACGAAAAAATTAATATAAAACAGCCTTCAAGAATATAGACCCGGAAAAGGGTAAATTATAACCGGAGTCGACAGAAATCTATATTTCATTCTGCTTTTAATGGAATGAAAGCAAACGCAAACTCAATACACGCCCTTGATAAAGAAAAAAAATCTCCTCAATCATTCAGGAACGAATCCCAACCTTAATATCCAACAAAACATTGGCCCTCGGCAAAAAATTAAAAAAGATACTTTACGCTCGGGGGTGGCGGGGGGCAACCCCAAAACAAGGGGAAAAGTATCGTCTGGAGCTTCGCTCACTTTCACTCGAGTGCTACTTATCCCGACATGCTTATGTCAGACCGTGGTTTTGGCTGTAGAATTCAATTTATTTAATTAAATAGTAATGAAGAAGCATAAGCCTGCGTAGAATTAATTTATCACTATTCCGAACAATCTTGCTTACTTGATTACTTTCTTCTATCACCGAAAGCTAACTGGAAGAGATCCCTTTAAGGAATACGTTTGCCTCTATGTCCCATCCATGTGTTGTGAAGATTGTATTTGATTTTGTGTATTTTTTATCTGTAGGTACAAAAAAATAGGTAGTTTTTTATTTTCATTTTATCAATTTATTTAAATTATATTTAACATCAAATGTTATTATGATTTAGTAGGTCATGGAATTCCATTCAAAGTAAGTGAGTATCAAGTGTCACTAGTGTCAAAGGCTGATGATTTGAGTCACTGTCTGGTATTAAAACAAATAATTAACGTAATGAACTTAATTTATATTAAAGTGTTTTTTAGAAATCGTATCGTTTCACTAAGATGAGCTACTATCTTCATACATACATAACATCACGCCTTCATTCCCAGAGTGGGGTAGGCAGAGCTACAGAAACACCAACAACTCTAAAATTCTGTAACCACATTTTAATCAGGCTAAGAAGTTTACTAGAAATAATGTTTAGTACTTACGTAAAAGCGTTTATTAGTTGTATGATCACCCGCTACTAAGTTGCATTAGAGAAAATAATTAACGTGATTTTTGCACACTAAGCCGGAAGCATGCCGGAAGTTAAAACCTAGTCGCACATAGAACACCGCAACTATTCAGTTTCCCTCTCTTTTAAATTTTATTTTTCCTGGCAATCTTAAAAACGTAGGTTACAATTTCCCGCGCATTCTTTTCTTGGGTCGACGTCTGCTCGAGGGCACTCCACGCAACCTTTTCACTCGTTTCACCGCAACCACTAAACACGGTTTTTGTACGAACATGTACTAAATTCTATAGCAACGCGGTCTGTAAACGTTGCCGCGAAATAGGGCATTATTTTGCTCTGTTTGGCTTAAATGTTGGAGGTTTTGCGCGAATTTACTGTTTGTTAAACTGTTGCTAGGGTGTTTATGTAGCCAAAAACGGTTCTTAATTGACTACTAAAACAATTATCTATGTTTATTTTCGCTTTTTGCAATATTAACACATGACTTGTGTAGCGTCATTGATTGAACTTTATTTTTATGTTTCTACGCCGTGCTGGTTCGAATCTTGGGTTGGCAGTCTTAGGATTTTCAAGAATCAAGTTTGTACCAAAAAACTCAGTAATAACAGGATTTTAAAGCCTCGACGCATCGCATACGCTAACGGAATACTAAGAAACGTTATTTGTTTCCATATTTATTATGTATACATGTTAAACTATTTTTTTCTACCATGATTCTACCTATGTAGCGATTTCACACGGCATAGAAAGAAATTCTTCGCGAACAGTATTCCGAGTAAAATATGTCAATTATATTAAAAAACCGGGCAAGAGCATGTCTGACCATGCTCAGTGTAGGGTTCCGAAGCCGTTAAGTACTACAAACATAAAAATCAACAAGTAATAACTAATTTTCTATTTAAAGTCAATAGGTGCCGTCATAGATGATTTTAGTAGGTTTAAACACTTTAATCGCCTGTATCTCAAGAAGAAATTATATCTACTTAGTCATAATAGTTTTCCTTTAAAATTCGTTATATTTTCTTACATTTAAGATTCTTTTCAGATTTTTTGGATTTTGTAGTTTTGGCCTACACTACTACCTAGGTAGTAGTGTAGGTCACACTTGAGTCTAACAAAAATTAGCGCTTTAAAGCTTAATATTTCATCCACATTACAGCTCTTTAGTGCTAAGAGTCTCTGCGCTAGGCTGCGAACGGACGGACGGGCGGACGGACGGACATGGCAAAACTATAAGTGTTCCTAGTTAGAGTACGGAACCCTAAAAATAAATAGTGTTAATTCTTGCTTCACATTCAATTGTAACCTAATGAATCGAGTCCTATGTAAGCGTTAATTCAAAATCGAATGTCAGTGCAGCCAACCGTACCAATTCTATTACGGAACGCAATTAGGTCCACGTATATTTTAGGGTTGCCATAATTCGAAAGTAATTTACCCGCCGGTCATCCGGGCGGAACGCAACACCCCCCTTTCCGTGCGCGGTCGACCGTTAAGTACTTATAGGGATCTTGTTCTAATCTTGGGAACCTTGTGAAACATTAAGGGAAATTGGATTAACATGGCGGCTTCTTGACTGGAACTTTTGTTTATGCCATTATTGTGATTCGTACGTGTTTATTTTTCTAGATTAGTCAAACTGAACAATGGTCGACTTTTGGGTAAGTACTACTAACTCAGGATGACCTGAATTATACATTGGTAGTTCTTCCCATGTTCATGGATGGTTACCGACCAAAGGAAAAAATATGGTTTTTAGACTTTTGTATGATCCCAACGTGTAACATTCAATTAACATCATAGTGATCGGGGGGTCGTATCATCACTACATAGTGTAAAACAAAGTCGCTTTTTCTGTCCCTATATCCCTATGTATGCTTAAATCTTTAAAACTACGCAACGGATTTTGATGCGGTTTTTTTTAATAGATAGAGTGATTGAAGAGGAAGGTTTATCTGTATAATACTTTGATCCGGAGCGAAGCGTGGGCGGGTCGCTAGTAATATATAAAGTCAAAATACATAATGGGTCATAATAAATAACGGTCATTAATCATTATATACAATGGTTTTATTTTAGGATTTTAAAAAGCCATTTAAATAGAACTTATTAGGTTAGGTTCGGTTTGTTTTATAACAATCCTGAAAAAAATACGGTTTCAGAAATAAAACCATAATAATTATATTGACTATCATGTATTATATTTGACCCATTATGTGTTTTGAACTTTATATATTATGATACGTACCTGTGATCGGCGTTTCTCATTAGTAAATTGTCTGAAAATCGACACTTGAGAAAGCTACAACAATACAACAGTTCTAAACCTGGATAAGCAAAAACAGGCCCGTATCGATCCGAGCTCTTTCAAGACAATGAAAACAAAAAGAAAACCGACTTCGCAACTGGAGTGCGTAAACCATTGTCTAGGTACTCTGTGCTCTACGGTTCTATTGTTTGGACGATGCGATGAAATGTAATTCAAGCATTTGATTACCCGCCCGCGCTCCCTCGTTTTCTCTCCTAGCAACACTGATAGATGGATGTCATTTATTCCGCCTACCCGCAGGTGCTTTTAGGGATATTGATGTTTGAAATTAATGTTGTGGTTTGTAGCACTTTATAGCGAATCAATGTATTGCGTCAGTATATTTTTACGTTAAAATAAACATTGCCGAGTCAATTGAAACATCCGCATCTAGTGTTTAATGATCATGACACTTTCCATTGAATATTTTAATTCGCACTACAATATATGTGTCAATTTTTGTTTGTGTTTGAAAATAAAACAATAATAATCCGTATTAATATGATGAATGTGAAAGTAGGTCTGTTTGTTTGTTTGTTACAGTTTCACAGCTATACTAGCTTGAACTTAGGAAGAGGACATAGTATAGGTACTTTATACTGATATACTCGTATCTTGGAGTTTTTATAATTTCCGAAGATAGAATCTCTACGCGGACAGAGTATTAAGGAAAAGGTAGTAAAAAGATATGTTTACACTTTTAGACCTTATGGCAATGGAATAAGATGCAAAAGTCGAATTGACTGTACATCCATTACAGTCAGCACAGACGCAACATGTGTCAGCTTTTAAATGAGAAAATCATTGTTAAACCTCTAATATCCTACAAATATTATAAATGTGAAAGTTTGGATGGACACAGGCTTATCCCAAAAGAATTATCAGTTAGCGAATAGCGATTATCGACTTCTGTGCAGACGGATTCACGCGCAAAAACAAGTATCACTACATAGTATAAAACAAAGTCGCTTTTTCTGTCCCTATATCCCTATGTATGCTTAAATGTTTAAAACTACGCAACGGATTTTGATGCGGTTTTTTTTAATAGATAGAGTGATTGAAGAGGAAGGTTTATATGTATAATACTTTAATCCGGAGCGAAGCGAGGGCGTGTCGCTAGTATATAATAACACGAATCCTAAAAGTTATCGCATGTTAAAAAAACACAACAATATGCGACTTTTGTTTTTGAAGTAATAAAAAATCAACAAGTTTTTATTCAAAACTGAGTTGAATTAAAGCAAAATCCGATAGCGGGATGCGGGCTGCAATATTCAGCGTTTAAGCACGCAGCATTGAGCTTCCGAACGAGTTGAGCATTGTGCACTTACTAAGGGGATCAAGTGACCCTATGTATCGATTTACATCGTTCACATACTTCAAAGCTCTCCACACAATTAACCAACGTATAGGGTACGACTTAATTAATAGATAATCCGTAACCTGGGCCTCTATTCTACTAGGGGTAAGTAATACGAGATATAAGAACTTATCATATAACAGTCACAATATATACCTACGCTCACTTTGTATAAATATGTTTAATATAACGTACACTTGAGATAATGAACGAAAGATATAATGTCAAAATAACTATTTCCATATAGTATAACGTTATTAATATATAATATCAATTGATATAACAGCTCGCTACGCTTCGCTCCCGCCTTAGCCTTCTAACCTAACCTCTCCGAGTCGGTTCTGCCCAGAGAGGTCTTGCTCGCTCGCTTCGCTCGCTCACATTTATATCATACGATATTATATCTTTAACACTTATACTAAAAGATAATATGTATTATGATCGCTATATGTCATGTATGTTATACGAACTGAAATTAGTCATTGTGAGTGTTATATTAAAAAATATTATATAAAATGAATATTATATGACTTGACCGTTATTCCTTATAAAAATATTGATTTTGTTATTATAGCTAACGTTCATTATATCTCGTAACCGTTAGTAACATGAAAATAGTTATTATGTAGTTATATCTCGTGGGACGCACCCTTCTACTAGGTTATAAGTTATAACATAACGATGCGTTTGACGTGTTTTATGTAATATTGTTCTAACTCGGCCGCCACTACTGCCGCCATTACACAAGAGTTGTCAAAACGTTGACGATATGGAAACGCCATAGGTAATATTGGTTTTAGGGTTCCGTAGTCGAACAAGGAACCCTTATAGTTTCGCCAAGTCCGTCCGTCCGTCCATCCGCAGCCTAGCGCAGAGACTCTTAGTACTAGAAAGCTGTAATTTGGGATATATTCATATTAGACACGACAACAAAGTGGTAAAATAAAATCTTGACAAAATAAATATTACCGTTCTTTCTACACTTAACGTGGGTATTTTTTTCTCGTCTACCTCATAGTGTGGGGGTCGTTCGATAGTTCTTTTAAAAATATTACGGGATAGGTTTATAAAATATTACGCTTAAAGCACTAAATGTCACGGTGTCCGTACCCCAATGTTTTTTTTTTTTGGTTTGATAGAGTATACTTCCGAGGTGGTCCCATTGTCACCAAACTGAATCTGATGAGGGGATCAGTGAGGAATTGAGGGAACTCCTCAAATATTGTAGGCAAACATGTAGCGATTTTAGTATTTTTAGTGAGAAGTCTAGCATTTGCATTTAGAGAGTATCATTGGGGAAATGGAACAGATGATGAAGACCACGGATGGCCAACGGAACTCCTCAACGGTACCTATTTCAAGGGTGGCGTTAACATACCTCGATTAAGATAGTTGAGCGTCTACAACGAAGAATATACTTATTGAAATATGATTATGACTTTCCGGTGGCGTTGCTTGCCTATTGCTTTGCATAAGTGGGAGTACGGAACAGCGTATTTATGATCACCAAAAAGATTAAAATATAATAAATGTAAAAAAAAAAACCGCCTTCAAAAACGCAAAATGCGGTGAAATGTAACATGACACTGTTTTCGTATTACCTACCTATTTGGTCGTTCTGATTTTTCTATTAACATCCATAACTTTCTGACCAGTGCGTAAGTGTGAGAGTGACGGACGCTATCCAAAGCGATAGACGCGACTACCATTAGTATGCTCGGGACTCTTGTAAGCTAGCTCGCTTCGTTAAGTGTGACAAAGCTAACAATACCGTCGAGGTATTTAACCTAAACCAAGATAAAGGTCTGGTATTTTACGCGCTGCGGTCAAGTCAGCGGTTCACTGAACTTTGCACTTGTCACCTGTAGAGTTAAACACAGTGCCGGGTACATATAATTATCAAAATTCATAAAAAAATACCAAGCTATTTGATTTCAGTAAAAATCTGAATGAAATAATAAATAAAATAAAATAAACTTTATTTTGCCAAAAAGTTTTACAGGGTTATAGGGTTTATACATTAACTGTGACCTCCACACTAGGCTAGGCTTGTCTCGTGGGGCCGATTACAAGCATTTACAAGTAATTATTACCCATTATCGCGCTTTACCTTGTATAAAATGTAAGTTCTAAGACTAATTTCAATTTAAAGTTAAATAATTAAAGAGCCGTTTTCTGTCAAATTCAAATGTCCTAATGAAAGACTAGGACAAAGCATAATAAGCGCACTTTAGCAGCTAGGTATTGTGCGTTTAGGAATAATAAAATTTATTGAGTTTTTAACCGATTTTTTGTTGGAATTCACATGAATAAATCCGAACTACTCAAACTAGTAGTTAGCTAGACGTTTTCTTTCACACATATGGAGAATAATTTACAGTCTCAAATGTTCCCTGTTTTGGAAGGGTTTCTTTAAAAGCAATGTGTTTGCTAACAGTTTCTCCTCCGATTGCGATTTTATGTAGTTCGAAGTATAATTTAACTTGGAGTTAGTATTGTTACGTTTCAATAGTCAAATCCAAGTCTTTCATTCACTTTTCCAATTCATTTATCTAATACCTGCAACTCTTATACGTTGAAGGCGCCACGCCTTCATTCGGTCGGGTTTTATGTGACCAATTTCAAACAAATTTGAATATTACAGACGCTACGGCATCCGCAGCTGAAAAAAAATGGCTTAAATATACTAAAGTACATCCAATATTAACGCCTCCGGCTCGCTCCTCCAGCTGTGAGTCGTATGTTACCGAAATATCATATTTACTCCCCAATTTCTGAGAACGTGTCTTTGCCAGAATCTTCGAATTCAACTGAAACTGGCTCCGCGGAGGGTCAATAGCACTTGACAGTTATTTGAAGTTAAATATTGACTTGCATTAGTATTGGATGTTTGAAGAACCTCGAAGCGAGCGCCATTGCTTAATGTATTTGATAGATAATTTATGAACCAGTTTAAATAAAATATTAATAACTTGGTGAAGGAAAGACATAATGAGGGCGCTGTTGACAGTGAAATTGGCAATGTGATCTAATTTTTACTCTAAAAGTCCCTTAATTACTACCTTAAAAGTAGAAATACCGGGCAAGAGCATGTCGGGGCATGCTCAGTGTACGGTTCCTAATTTTCTGTTTTAGATGATTTTTTAATTGACTCTAGCAAAAATTTGCGCTTTAAAGCTTAATATTTCATAAACCGATCACTAAATCGAAAAGTTGTTTCCACAAACCCGTTATTTTGTTGAAAGACCTATCCATCGACACCCCACACTATGGGGAAGACGAGAAATAAAATACATCCCCACGTTACGCGTAGGGGAGGTACCCTAAAAAATAATATTTTACAAGATTTTATTCTACCACTTTGTTGGCGTGACTAATATATTCATGCCAAATTACAGCTTTCTAGTACTAAGAGTCTCTGCGCTAGGCTGCGGACGAACGGACGGACATGGCGAAACTATAAGGGTTCCTAGTTTTTGACTACGGAACCTTAAAAAAGGGAAAAATGAATTATTCTTGTGTTTACTTAATGAAAAAAAATGCGGGTAGCATTTCACTCGTATTTTTGTTCGGTTTGTTTCTTGATATCTCCATCGGCCCATTCCATCCCACATTGTCCCCAGACTTAACCCTTTTCCCCTCGTATATCTCTCACTGTCGCACCTCCCCATTTATTCATGTCACGAGTGACAGAAATTACCTTTCTGGACTTTTGTTGGCGATGAAAATAAACAAATCTCTTCAGTGCCCACCAGTGGATATTACGAGTTTAATGGCCATTACATTACATTATGTGTTTATGAACAATGCATTGTAATATTAAAATATGTAAATAAATCACGATAAATGATCACGAAGCATGCAATCGCGTGAAAATGACGAAATCTCGAGATAAAAGGTCATTAGCATCAATATATTGTTAAAACCCGGTCAAGTGCGAGTCAGACTAGCGTATAGGAAGTATAGAAACATCAAAACGAGAGCCTTAAGTAATTTTGCTGTTTTACTACAGAATATTATAATAGTTGTTTTACTAACCCCATACAAATTTCAAAAGTCAATCCTACCTACGTATTTTGTGTTTTTTTCTAAAATGTTAAAAGATTAAAAATGTCAGAGCAATAACTTCTTTAACAGGGTTATCGACGTATAACTTTGAGAAGTCACTCACTCGTAGAATTGTTATAAATCTGGTAGCAGATGTAGTAGAGAGGACAATAGAGATATCTCTCTCCAGGCGGGTGTTGTGCCTGGGGACCGAAGTCCATTTGGATGAAGTTGGAAGTTGTATATAAGTCAACCGACTTAAGAAACTTCGTTAGCGCGATGTAGCGCACTGTCAGATTTAGTTGCGCTGTCTGACGCTGGTGGCGCTGGCGAGTTGTTTTGTTACAATTTGTCACTAGATGTCGCTAGGTCGCCACACCAGCCCCCCTTTGAGACCGGAGGTTGATGGTGATGATGTGCAGTCTGTGCGTTGAAAATGCCGCTTGCAAGTGCCAGTAGTGGATGTCTCCAGTAGAGTTCAGAGCCGCGTTGGCGAGCGTAGCAGGAGAAGAGGAGTGGAGGGGAGTACACAGTGAGTCGTGTACGTTCTCCGTGAAGTACTCGTAGTAGGACGCAGTGAGTCGCGTTGTTGAGTGAGAGTATTGTGCACACTGTAGACACCAGGCATGGAGATATATCAGAATGCTAGTGGTGCACAGTGCGGTTTGTCTGGCTTGCTGTGAGACTGCGTCATAGTGCTTGAAGGTTGTCAGGTTGCGTAAATGTCCATTGTCGTGGGTCACCAATGTAGGAAGAGAGTGGATCACGTCGGGGTCACCAATGTAGTAAGACAATCACGTCGGGGTCACCAATGTAGGTAGAGAGGACAATAGAGAGATCTCTCTCCAGGCGGGTGTTGTGCCTGGGGACCGAAGTCCGTTTTGGATGAAGTTGGAAGTTGTATATAAGTCAACCGACTTAAGAAACTTCGTTAGCGCGATGTAGCGCACTGTCAGATTTAGTTGCGCTGTCTGACGCTGGTGGCGCTGGCGAGTTGTTTTGTTACAATTTGTCACTAGATGTCGCTAGGTCGCCACACAGATTTTCTTAATAGTCGTAGCTTTGATGGAAAATCGCCCTGCATCGAATAACCATTGTTTATTTAAGCTATACTAAAGTTAGAGCTCATACAGCTTTCGGAAAAAAAGAAATTAATATTTGGAAAAGCGAAACGGAATTTTATACAATACGGTGAAGCCAGACGAGCGTAATTTTTTGAGTTGTGAGGTGCGTAATATCTGCTACATTCGTTCATTTCATAGAAAACTACGGTTTTGTTTACACGGCGAAAAAATAAGAGTTGGACTTTTGAATAGGAAGAAATTATGCGACTCACAACTCAAAAAATTACGAACGTCTGGCTTCACCCTAAGTATGTCACAATCCCGGGTTACCTTCGTTTCGTCAAAAAGTTTTTGGTCAAATGTTTCATTTCCCAAATTTTCATTTGCCAACCCGTTTTGTTTTCTGTAACCGTAAATATTTCAGGATTTTATACAAGCTAACCTAACCTAACGTATAGGGTTCTACACGATGGTACTAAAATAAAGTCTGAAAAACTTATATTGGGTGATTTTGGGGTCATGATCCGGAATGGCCAAAAGTGAATATGATTGTCATACTCAACAAACCTTTCCGATGGGAACAAACCCCGAAAACGCCAAAAAAAAACAGCTGTTCCATACATTAACGGTGAATTAATTGAGCCACTTACTTTTGGCCATTCCTGATCATGACTCCAAAATCACCCAGTATATCATTAGTTTGACAAATGAAAAATTTGGAAAATGATACATTTGACCAAAAATATTTTGGCCAAACGGCAGGCTCCCCTCCCCACAAATCCCTTTTTCTCACAAAACTATATTTATATTTTCTACAGAATCCTAAAAACACGTGTATACACGTATACAAAACGTGTTCTATATATCCTTTGTACCAGTCCTGGAATGCAGGGTCGTTGGGCCACGAACAATACCCCGCATGCCTCGCAACGTCATAACAGACGCGTACGCAAATATTATCCCTGTCTGGTCCTGTTTGTTTTAGCTCCATGGTTTAGATGTCGGAATTTGGGAATATCGGCAAACAATAGAAGGGGAGAATTGTGTAAAGGCATTTTGTTGAGCTTTCAAACGTCATATGTTTTACAATTCAATGGGTTATCTGAAAAGATAGTAGATGGCGCTGTAAAAAGTAGTTTTTAGGGTTCCGTAGTCAAACTAGGAACCCTTATAGTTTCGTCATGTCCGTCCGTCCGTCCGCACCCTTGCTCAGAGACTCTTAGTACTAGAAAGCTGTAATTTGGCATGAATATACATATTAAAAACGCCAACAAAGTGGTAAAATAAAATGGTGAAAAACATTTATTTTTACGTTACCTCCCCTATACGTGATGTGGGGATGTATTTTTTTTTCTCTTCTATCCTTAAGTGTTGGGTGCTGTTAGATAGGTCTTTCAAAAATATTACGGGTGAAAACAATTTTTTAATTAAGTGATCCTTATATGAAATATTAGGCTTAAAATAGCAAATTTTTGTTAGAGTCAAGTGTCCCCCTCCAGCCAAAACTACAAATACTAAAAATCTGTAAAAAATCTTAAATGAAAGAGCATAATAAAGAATTTAAAAGAAAAACTATCACGACTAAGTAGACATAATTGATTCTTAAGATTTGTAGTACTTAACGGCTTCGGAACCCTACACTGGCCATGGTCCGACATGCTCTTGCCCGGTTTTTTGGAAGATACTTTGAAAGAAGTTTACGTTGAAAGTAGGTTTATTTTGATTTTCCCATAAACCTTTATATACCAAGTAGCTGTTGTCCGCAACTCCTTCCGCGTAGAAAAATAAAACAATTCACTCACAAATAACGTGGCTTTCGATTGGTAAAAGAATTTTCAAAATCGGTTCAGGAGATCCAGAGATTACCTACTACAACCTCACAAACTTACAAACTTTACTTACCTCTTTATAATATTAGTATAGATAATATACCTTTTGAAATGAAATAAATCCGTTTAACAGGTAGGTTCTTATGAGTTATGTATCAGAATACTTTTTCACATAGTAACGCTATA
This sequence comes from Acleris holmiana, assembly GCA_949316455.1. Lineage (NCBI taxonomy): Eukaryota > Metazoa > Arthropoda > Insecta > Lepidoptera > Tortricidae > Acleris > Acleris holmiana. The sequence continues at coordinate 15,679,379 of OX438783.1, forward strand.
GCAATTAGAACAGTAAAGTTGTATTTCTGTTTTTGGGCTATTCATTTTGTATATAAACGTACATAGGTACATAACTTTATTGCGTACATACCTTTATTTAACTTAATTTGTAGCAGGGATGTACAAAGGCGAACTTATTCCCTCAAATGATTTCTTTCAGTCAACCTTTGAGTGATGATGATGATGTTATAGCTATTATAAAAATATTATGCTTATATTAGACTTGAATGCTCTAAAAACCGGATCTAAATACTTTGCTCCCAACTTTCGGGTAAAACTCCTAAGTTGGCAAACCAGAAGTGACCATAGATAAGATACAATGACCATGAACTTCCTGACATTTAAAAGTGTTTCCTTTTTATTATTTTCCCTATTAAATCCTAAAACGGTATCGCTAAATGTGTCAATGCATGTCCAAAAGCAACAGAAAGACTGCTTTGAACCCTGTGTCCTGGTATTAAACTGCAATTTGAAATGCTTGAATTTGTAGACATAATGCTTTGTACTTTTGACCGTGTAGGTGGTTCCCATGCCCTAACCATTAAATTTTAATGAAACGCAAATCGCAACGCGTGGGCGAGTATATGCATCTTCTAAATCGTCCCAAGTCAAAACTGGTTTCATTGGAAAATAAACATGGTCTACTGCATATAGGATTGAATTTTGTTTGAAGAATAATTTGAATTAGAATGTTGTTTACTGCGTTTGGTATTCACATTTGTCACAATGAGGAATGGATGTGTTTACGTCGATAGCAATTTCGCGTTGCATTCGGATTACAGTTTGTATTAAAAGTATTTGTAATTAGTAATTACATATATAGTTTGAGGGAGATATAAGCAATCATTTATCCGTGAAGTTCAAGGTGTTCGTGAGGAATCATTCTTTAAATGAGGGCCAACATTGATAGATAAATGAGCTACTTTAATGAAGTTTCCAAACGATAGCCTGTATTGTATGAAGGTTGAAATGAAATACCCTGGCTCTGATGTCACTGTTTTTTTTGCCTAATACCACACTTTTATACAATTTGTATGTATATAAACACTTTATTGTACTTATTAAAACGTCTAAAATAATTACATTACACAAATATTAAAATAACAGAAATAAAAGTAGTACAAAGGCGAACTTATCCCTTAAAGAGAGTTCTTCAAGATAATTTTTGGCCGAGTGAGAAAAAAATAATGTAGCAAACAATAGAAAAATACTTAAGCAAAAAACAACGTGTTCCAAAATAATCCGTAAAAAAGAAATTACGCAAGTAGTGTCAACCCTAGTATACTGTATACCTAAGATACTGAACTGACGTTATTTAATAAGGGTACTTTTGTAATTTCTTTTTTACGGATTATTTTGTAACACGTTGTATATAGATGAGAGGATGCATTAGAAACCAATAACTTTTTCTAAAGCAACACGAAAAATATATAAAAAGCGCATAAAATATAATAATTAAATTGTATATAGCGTTAAGCTAGTCCACAAAATAAAATACTCTTTTTACCGAATAATTGTCCTCGCGTGTGAAATCTGTGGACTTAATTCTCTAATAAGTCCGTGGGAGTGTCTATAATTAACTCGACATTGGCGAAATACACCTTTATAGAAGTGAAATCCATTAATTAAAATTAGAATTACACGTATATACCAACAATATCAAAGCTTTAAACTCCAATTCCCAAAGCGCAGATTCCCACCTGACCACCTGTATTGGTGTTCGTTAACTGCAGGGCGAGCATCGAACCCGTGTTCCCCTTCTCACCCATTAAACCGACCCGAAATCCGTTAGTTTGGATTTTTCATTTTAATTAGGGCGCCAAAACCTTTTAGCCATCCAGAAGTCCTAACTATACATTTTCACGAGGTCTGAGTTCCTATTTTAAATAGTCAAAATATAAAAAATAAATTAATGAATTTTTGTTCTTTTTTGACACTATGTGCGTCCGCGCAGAAGTTTTTAACGCTATTACCAGAGACACTGTTCGATATTCCGGGATAAAAAACGCATTTTTTGTCCATGGTTGGGTTAATAAGTACCTATCAAAATTTAAATTGATGTATTGAACCATAAAGACGTAAAGACGTAACAAAGACATTTTCGGATATAATATTTCTAAGCATAAATATGTAGGTATAGTATGTATATAGGGGAAACTAGCTTTTGCCCGCGACTCTGTCCGCGTAGAAGTCGTTTATCGCTGCTCCCTCGGGAACTGTACAATTTTCCGGAATAAATCTGTCCGATGTCCTTCCATAGGATTCAAACTATCACCTTACCGAATTTCATCGAAATTGCTTCAGCAGTTTAAGCGTGAAGAGGTAACAGACAGACATACAGATAGGAATCCCAAGCAAGCCATACAGCCAAGCAAGTAAAGTTCGCATTGTTGCCTTCCAGTGTGGGGATAAGACAATCGGTGAAATTACTAGCATAGAGGCATTCCATTTTAGTCCTCAGGGTTGGCAACGCATTTGAGGTTTTGGATTGCAGTCGTGAGATTATAGTCTCGAGAATTCAAATGTCTTTGAGTCTCAGATTCCACTTAACATCAGGTGGCCTGAATAATCGTGTGCCTTCTAATCGCCTTAAAAAAATACACACTCAACCAAATCTCAGGAAAACCAATTAAATACGTTCTTCGCAGACAAAGTCGCGAGCAAAAGTTAGTTAAGCATTCCAACTTAGATGAGATTCCTTGCAAGTACAAAAAAGTTCAAAGCCTTTCACTCGCTTGTGCGCTTGTGTATCTATAAGATACCTTGTATACGCGTCCCTAACATGAAAACATTCATTTCAAGAGTTTTTCGAGCCCTTTCATCCACCCTACCTACGGTATCAATGTATCGTCAGTACAGTGTGCACCTGTCTCAAGTACGCGTAGACCCCCTGGCGGGGGAAAGTGAGGGGCGCAAAGTAATTATGGGGTAATATGCGTTATACATGGCAACTCTAGCTCCCACTAAACGAAGAAGTATATTATGGAGCTAAATTTGAAAATGGAAGGGTTGTTTATGGAATTTTACAGAGTTCATTTTATTTGTCGTAATTAAAATGCATAGATAAGATATTTTTTTTAAGGACAGTATTAATTAAACGTAATATTTGACAACTGTGACTATTATGGACTAAAATTCTTGAACCACTATAGAACCGTCACGAATTTTTACGATAACGGATAATCAATTTATGCGACACGGTTCTTGCTGGCTCATCAATGATGAAATGATGAAATTACCTACATTGGCTAATTAAGCACTTACGTCCTTACTGAACAATTCTTCTTCTGAAACTTTGTTAAGATGAATTGCCTAAAGGTAAACTTACTTTTGTATCAACATCATGGAAAGGCACAGCGAACCACGGCTTTCCAGTCAGACTCCTTCTGAAGCCAGCCTCTCTCTCCACCGGCCCCTCAGGAGTCCCCACGTGAGCCCACAGTACCACTTCCACCACTTTCAGTTTAGGATACACCGCCTTATACACCTCTTCCAGGCGAATCCCAAAATCGTCACTAGTGTCACTTATATTCGCAAAAGAAAAATAAATACCACAGACAATACCATCACCGTCCTCCACGCAGTCTTTCAACGCTTCCAAAGTAGCCACATTTTCGAATTTTCCATTCTGTTGTCCTGTTGAGTCACATTTTACCAACACTTTCCCGAAAAGTTTCTCGCGCCAATCCATCTTGTAATTCCTAGATATTTTTAAATATCGAATCCCGTCAACATTTTTCTGCATTTGAATTTAAATTCTCATCGTTCTGTTTTTGAAAAGGGGAGTCTATTGAGCTTTATTTAACAACAAACGGAGTCAGCCACTTGATTTATTTACCCCAAGCACTAAAATTTACGATCTGAACGCGATCCAAATATACGATCTGATTGAAACACAAACACGAGACCAGTTATTTTTTATTTAAAACACAAAATTATATTTTTTGAATGTTAAAAGTGTTTGTATTCGACTTTTGTTTCGAACAGGATGTGTGACGCAAGTTTATTTTTAAATTGATCGCGTGGGTGCGGGCAACGACCCTCCTCGCTCGAACACAAAGCGCGACTGGAGGGCCAGGGACGGCCCTCTGACATAGAGTAAACAAGAGAGAGGGTATAAAGAGGTGAAGCTTGCTTTATACTTGAGTAAATAATTATCACAAGTAAGGTAAAGAGGTTAATAGAGTTAGTTAAGTAAAAATATATGCTTTATTGGCACGTTTAAGCTAAAAGCACACGCTTGTAAGCAAGCTATTTAATTTATTAGTAATGGAAAAGTAAAAGATGGAAAGAGATAACTAATAGCATATTAGAGTATTATTTAAATCCATGGCTGCTCATTTAGTCATTCGGCACTTAACCTACAGTCAACCAAATCGAGTGGTGATCTAGAGGTGTGATCCAAAATGGCCACTATGAAACTATGTCAAAGTGACGAAATCTATCAAATCCTCAGAGATTTTATGATTTATCTTAATTATTGCGTCATTTTCACATATTATTCCATAGAGACATAGCTAGATATACTTCGTTGACTGAAGATAAGTAACATACCTACTAACTGGGTTGCAAGACTTTAATTCCAAAACCACACTACTTTTTTTAAATGTTTATTATTGTTTATCTCGTTAATATTGTTTTTTATACTAAACTCATTGGAATGGTTTCCTTTTTAAACTAAATATGCCTTTCCTTTTTTAATTTTCGATGGTTACGAGCAATAGGTACGTGATACCATAGTGATACATTGTTATCTTAACAAACACAATGCTCACTAAATAAGGTATTCACTACATCCAAACCAACACAGTATTAATTCAGAGAAGTTAAGAACACTAACTCTCTTTTATAGACTAAGTAACATGATCAAAATTTAAAACTCTGTGAGGACGGTAGCTTGAAGGTAGAATTAGAAGTCAATTATTCTTTGCCATAGCTTTCATACCTCATAAAAGTTGGAATCGCAAAAGCTCAATTTCAGAAGCTCTCGAAGGAAGGAATCAATGGAGTTATGAGCATGACTGCGAGAATATTATGGAAAAGTTATAACTGTTATAAGTCAATGAGAAAATCGATAAAATTGAGGGACGCTGTTTTTGGGTGTCGTGGTAGGTACATTCGAGTTCTCATGCTTTTTTGCACCTCATCCCATTGAAATAAAGTATATAATACTAAAATTCAAATAACCATACTGGTCATCAAGTTGCCATTGAATTGCTTTGTTATTTATGATTATTTAAGCGTAATTATTGCGAGAAATATACAATGTATAAAAGAATACACCGCGGGCACACTTTCTGACCACTATGTAAAATGATATGATACAGAAGCCCGAAATATAATTAAATATTTAAAAAAACAACAATTTCTGCATTAAACAAAATCACCGTTGTCGGTAAAAAAGAATGGCCCAACTAACAAATTGAATAAGTTGCAAAATCTGTCTTACTGACTTAATTGTTAAGGAGTATTTTGCAATCTATTCCATTTGGTATTTATGCGGTATTGCAGTTTCACCGACGAAATGGCGAAAATCGCCAGCGACATCATTTTGTGCGATCTAGTACACAGGTCACCTGATGGTATGCAGGATCTGAGACCCATAGACATTTGCAGTCTCAAGACTGCAATCCTAAGACGGAAAATGCGTTGCCAACCCTGAGGTTAAGATGGAATGCCTGCTAATAATTTCATCGATTGTTTTATCCGCCTAAGGCCCAACGAAAAGTTCAGCATGTAGCCACTGCGGCGTCGATCTTAAAGATGAAGTTTTATCTGGCAAGTTTAAGAAGTCCTACAAAACACATTTTAGCGCGTGCCTTCTCAATTAGGCAGCTTTATACGACACTGAACTCGACTCACCTGCCTGCTGCCTAATTGAGAAGGCACGCGCTAAAATGTGTTTTGTACGCTCCGACGGGACTTCTTAAACTTGCCGGATGAAACTTCACCTTTAAGATCGACGCAGCGCTGTGTTGAGAGAACCACCATATCATCACACAAATATCTGCTCTTACCGGGATTTGAGCCCAGGACCACTGGCTTTGCATTCAGGGTCACTCCCAACTAAGCCAACGTGTCGCCAATAATAAAAAACATTAGAAAAATCTACATGGGCTTCAAAAAAAGTGTACATTAAGAAAACTTTTTTATTTCGTCATGAAAACTATATCTATACGTGACGAAATGGAAAAGTTACAGTTACTATTTTTGAAAACCGCCCACCTATGTCACAATCCTATAATGACAGGTGACAGGTGACAGGTGACATTTAAGTATGTATACATTTTTTTTTTTGTGTTAAGGCGAAGGCATACGAGCGCTCAGGCCACCTGATATTAATTGAATCTGAGACCCATAGACATTTGAATTCTCAAGACTATAATCCCAAGACCCCAAATGCGTCGCCAACCCTGAGGACTAAGATGGAATGCCTCTATGCTAGTAATTTCACCGGTTGTCTTATCCCCGCACCGGAACACATCAATGCGAACACTGTTGCTTGGCGGGTGGTTAATGGATAAGATGGTGGTAGCGATCCGGACGGACCCTGCACAGGGTCCTACCACCACTAAACATACACTTTACATGACGCAGCTTACAAGAATCCCAGTAATGTGAAATCTTGTTAACTTTGCAATGTACATATACTGAATTATCTCCTATCATCTATTATTGTCAGTCTGGTGAAATTGAGGGTTGATAGTGAACACCACACCAAAAACCGTTGCGTGGTTTAGGAGGCGTAAGAGGTGTACAGACAGACAGACGCGGAGAGCGACTTTGCTTTATACTATGTAGAGAAGAGATGCACGTCCATTTACTGTAAAAAGAAAACAAATCAATAGTTATCTGTGAAAAAAAAATGGAGAACATGCATGAAACTCAAAATTGAGTCGATTTTACATAGAATCAAAACTTGTTATGTTTTAAAAGTTCATTTAATGTTTAGATTGTTGGGTCATTCTACTTTTAAGCGCAGGTGGATTTTTTGACAAGTGCTCTTCAAATAATATTTTTATAAAAACGTGCTCGGTTTTGTAATTTAATATTGAAATAGTTACACAACTTGGCTTACATTTAAAAAGTCACTATAGTTAACTTTAAAGTAGGTAACATAGTGGTCACGCATGTCCCCGCCATTTGTATGGAAAAAGTGTATTTACCGCTGTGTTACCAACTTTTCCTGATAAAATATCAATAAATTTAAAGTGTTTTGTTTTGAACTATTAAATTTAGTTGTTCCAGTTTCAATATATGTCAAATTTACGTGAAAAAAATGTCTAAAAATGCCTTTAATTTCACCAATGATTATTATGCGCTAAAAAGTAGAATGACCCTGTTTCTTTCGGCACCCTCATTTTTTTTTACGTAATACTTTAATTCTACGATATTGGCTTAAACACAGTAATTTACGAAATAAATGAAGTTCTTTATAAGGTCCTTATATTTTAAACATGGAACCACAGCTGTGACGTCATTCCTGTCGTCGATTTTGTATAGAGTGTTTTTGGAGTGTGTCTTAACTATGACTTTTAAAAGCTTCATATCTTATTAAAAAATTACACGACAATAATATCGCGTATACAGTTATTCCTCTCTTTCATAGCACTTTCCAGAGAGCGAAAGAAATATATGTTAAGGAACCGCCTAAATTCGAATTGTTGCATATCGTCATCTTGCATACTCAAACTCGTATCCGCATATGTTTTTTGCTGTTGGTAATTTAATTTTCATTCAGTAATACTTAGAGGCAATAAGTTTACCAACAGCAAAAGAATATGTAGATACGAGTTTGATTAAGTAAGAAGACGACATTCTCCGTTTTTAAGTTATAAATAATCGAGGGACACGGCAGTTTAGACCAAGTTCGGTAATATTTGATATTATAATTGGCTACAATCTAAATGTAACAATATAGAGGGAACGTGACCTAACCGACAGGCACTCGTCTAAGATATGTACATAGTTACACATTGGATTGCCATATGTAGAAATAAAAAGTCCTTGGACCAAATTCTCGTGACTTTTAGATGATTTTTCATGTAAGATGAACTGTCAGCTGTATTTTTTTTAGATACTCGTATGTCACGAGAATTGGGTCCCTGTAGAAAGTCCTACAACAATCGAAAAGTTCTGACATTTCTCGCAATAGATTATATTATAATATATAATTTGTGTAATTTAAGAACTTTATTTAAGTAACATTTTTAGGTTTTTTTTTTGCAAAATATCTTTACTGTTGTTTTTGTTAAATGTTTATGTGCATTTTGTTGATTAGTTGCTACATTTATCATTTTATTCGGATAAATAAATAGTAAAAACTGGGCAAGAGGATGTCGGACGTTGCCCAGTGTAGGGTTCAGAATTATTTGGCTGACTTAGTTTATTAGTAATAGTTTTGGCTCTTACACGTAACGTAACTAGTGAAAACTACACTTTTCGAGTTCAAAATTTCTTTAATCTAAAAATTGATATTTGTATAAACAAAATGTTTTTTTAAGAGCTATTTTACTTCTCTTGATAATGTAAAAAATCCCTTTTTACTTGCATGGGTAAAGGGTATAATTGAAAATAAAAAAAATGCCAAGTCTTTTCATTTGCCGAGTCCGTCCGCAGTCCTGACAAAAGTCCTAAAACCCTGATATGTTAGGATAAATTCCGACGAGTGGCAACCCTACATACACGTGCTTATGTTCCGTACAAGCTAGTCGAAGGTATTTGGTTTCAGAGTAATGTATATTGTAATGAGAACTCATTGTTATTTATTACTCAATGGCATTTATTTTGCATTTGTGCCATAATTAAATTAAAAAGTTTCCACTAAATTACGTATACCTGATAACAATAAACTTGTGACTATATTTGTACTACATGTACACAATATAATAAGGCTCAATATCTCGTGAAGTCGTCGCTGCGTTCCCTTTTTCTGAACCTGAAAGGGCTGAGCAGTGGCGGCATGATTTATGTTATGGTTTATGGAAAATCAATAGCGGTCCGTTGTGACGCTGTCAAATCAGCGCTTTTTATTGCTTCTACCCGTTTTTTTGAAAGGAGTTTACGGATCCGTAGTGTTCTAGGAGTAACGAGAATATTCATTGAATTTGATAATTAAAATAGTATGTGTGTGTAGTGTGTGTGTATATTTTCTAATGGCAAAACGATAATGTAAAGGGTGCCTATGGGCTTTGTAAGTGTCGATTCTACTACTGAAATACTACTTCTTTTGTTTAATCTTAATATTTAAACTTAATTTTCAGTGACTTATACGTGATGCAACTTTACCAGTGACTCTTGGTAACTTGAACCTGTCTTTTATTTTCATGTAACGAGTGTAATGATGATGGACGTCGTGAATTTAACGTACTATATGTGTATATTATTTATAAAACTTTAAAAATTGAGAAATAACTTAGTTTTAGAACCAAAAAGAAGTTCCATTTGGGAAATAGAACCAAGACGTACTTTTAAAGCGCCGAGCTCAGAGGCACCTAGTATATAATAGGGGCGGAAATTAGAAAATATCCAACAAAACACAAGTAACAATAAACGGTAGCAACGGAAAATCAACGCAAGCTTTGAGAAAATATTAAATATAAAATAAAAATCTGTCAAGCCGCTTAGTCTACAGTAGGTAACAAGTTGCAACGAAAAAGACATAGAAACATATAATGGTACAAAAGCAATGCCTGCAGTCGGGTAGTTAAGTTAAGTTTATTTTTTTACAGACTTTAAGCAAATGCGATGGACACAGATACCTACTAATTAATACAGCCGAATTTCTTTGGATTCTATTTGCCATTTCAAAATTACTTACCTATTTTCTTTATTAATTACTACACAATTCCCACAGGCACGAAACTCTAAGTTTAACATGAGTCATTAATAAATGTTAAAATATTTATCATAATTAGTTTTTAACAACATACCTTCCATACATCGTTAAAAGTGCTAACATAAAATATGAATATAAGTATAAAATACCACAATGCCTTTACCGAGCCTCAGTTAGTGTCAGAGTACGTTAACATTGGTCACAATAGAATGGCGAGTTTTTTTTGGTTAATTCTCTTCTGTCAAGTCGTGGTGAGTGTTACGTGCTTGCTGCATCAGCCCCAGTCGACGCACCGGGGCTCCAACGGAGCAGATGGCCCAACAAGCTCAGCCCTCTTCCTCACGCCATTCATCCAGAACGGTCAAGCAGCTGAGGGTCGGCGGCGGGCGCGCGTGAATCTGGCTGGGATGGAGCTCGACAGCTACGCTGGCTTCTTCACCGTCAACGAAACGTTCAATTCCAACCAGTTCTTATGGTACTTCCCTCCAATGAAGGAGGCCGCGGAGACGGCGCCTGTGCTCGTATGGCTACAGGGCGGCCCGGGCTCCTGTTCTCTGTACGGTTTATTTACGGAAAACGGTCCCGTCGCAGTACATGGAGATTCATTTAAGCTCAGGAAGGTTCACTGGGCTTTGAACCACCATCTCATCTACATCGACAACCCGGTGGGCGCGGGGTTCAGCTTCACCGATCACGTACAGGGATACTGCAGAGACGAGACTCAAGTCGGCGAGCAGCTGCATTCCACCCTGACCCAGTTCTTCCAACTCTTCCCGGAGTTAAAACAGAACAAATTCTTCCTTAGCGGGGAGTCATATGCAGGAAAATACGTCCCGGCTGTCGGGTACACTATCCTTAAAAAGAACCCTACAGCGGAAATCAAGATAAACCTCCAAGGGTTAGTCATAGGTGGCGCCTACTGCGAACCTTTTCATCGAAACCTTTACACCAAATGTACAACTGAAACCGAGAATGATTATATAAAGAAAGTCCAAAGTCCTGCCGTCCGAAAAGCAATCCATGTGGGAGAATATGATTTCAATGATTTTAATTCTACAGTGTATCATTTCTTGTCTGGAGATATGGATCTTTCAATTGCGCCATGGGTCTCAGAATTATTGGATCACTACCCAATGGTCTTCTACAACGGAGACCTGGATACCACAGTCCCATACGAGGACACGTTGTATTTTTTGCAACACCTTACCTTCAACGGCTCAGAAGAGTACAAAAAAGCGAAGCGTCGGGATTGGCGAGTGGACGGGCAGTTCGCGGGCTACGTGAGAAGCTCGCCGGCGCTGACGGACATACTGGTGATGAACGCTACGCACTTCGTGCCCACAGACCAGCCTGAGCGGGCCTGGGACCTAATCACTAGGGTGACGTACGGGAAAGGCTTCTAACAAGACTGCCACTGCTTCGAATTTCAAATATATATAAATAGCTGAGCATCTAGGTTTTCTTATTATTTTCTAACCTAACACCGACCGATTCTGCTCATGTTGGAATATAAAAATTGTACCATTTGTACTACATGTCTACATTTTTTTTTTAAGTTCGAATCAACGATTTCGTACGCGTAGTATTAGTTTATCGCTACCCCCCTAGTTTAACCCCTTAGCGGACTAATTTCCAAGAACTCCTTATTGACACTCCTAGGATATCCAAGGAATATTCCTCTAAATTTCAAGTCCCTAGGTCCAGCGGTTTCGGCTGAGTGTTGATGATCAGAGGCCCGTTTTACGAAGCTACAAGTTACAAATTACAAGCGGAACTTTCTTTCTAGCCCTAACTCAACTACGGCAAAGCGTAGGAAGGGTAATGGTTTATAGATGTATATATAGATATTCAAGTTATAGTCGAGCAAACAAACAAACATGCGAATTTCCACCGAGTTCGAGATCACTTCGCTCGGTCTATCACTGTTTTTAGGGGTCAAACTAGGAACCCTTATTATTGACATGTCCGCCTGCCTGTCTGTCGGTCTGTTTGTATAATTAATTACACATCCTTTTTCTCAAAAAATATTAAAGATGCAAAACTGAAATTCCGCTCTCGTCTAGCCAATGTTGTGGGGTGTCGTTGGATAGGTATTTCAATTATTTTAAGGGATGCATTTGTAAAGTATTAAGCTTTAAAGTGCTATTTTTTGTTATAATGAAGCACAAGTCAAAACAAAAAATCTGAAAATATCTTAAAGGAAAGAGCACAGTTTTCCATTAAAATTCGTTAATTTTAATGGAAAACTGTCATGACTACGTAGACATCATTGGTGCTTGAGATACAGGCAAGTAAAGCGTTTTTTACATACTAAAAATCGTCTGAGACAGCACCAAATGACTAATAAAAAAGTAGCTCGTACTAGTTATTTCTTAACCCCCGACGCAAAAAGAGAAGGATAATTTAAGTTTGATGTGTAAGTGTGTGTGTGTTTGTCTATCTGTGGCACCGTAGCTCGTAAATGAATAAACTGATTTGGATGCGGTTTTTTTTTATTTGAAAGCTAGTAATCCAGCGGTGGTTCTTAGACATGTTTTATCAAAATCGGTTGCACCGTTTTTGAGATATTGAGCTTTTAAGTGGTTAAAAGCCCCGGTATAAAGGCGACACCTACTACCTAATATCTCTGAAACGGCTCAACCCATTTTCATAAAATTTTACTAATAAACATTCTGATTAATGTAGCTTTATTTAAATAAAACTTGCGTCCAAATCCTTTATGTAGGTTATATTAATGTAGGTTATTATAATAGTAATATAGTCGTCATCGTACCTAACGGAGACCTGCCTTAACGCAGAATACGTAGGTTAATATAAAAGTAAAATGACATAATGGCATGTGATAATGATGGATTACAATGTTTATGAAAATAAAATTGAAAATGAAGATTCTGACATTTGATTAATATGGTAAACAATGATTATGGCATACGATTACGAAATTTTATGAAAGATTGAAAATTATGGCAGATAAAACTTGGGCAAAAGTAATTCTGCCAAGAATGTATACCATATAAAATCTTAAATTAAAAGCTTACTTGTTATTGTATTTAGCTAAGTATATAATATTACCGAATATTACCGATCACGTAATATTGCCGAGATTGCCGCGCATTCGTAATAATGACTAGACCTAATACCTAATACACTCCGTGGCTCCGATCATTGTACTTTTCTACGGAACTTGGTGGACACACTCCCGAGTGTCTTCTTTTTTTACTAAACACCTTAGGTAACGTCACTTTGACATTTGACAACTTAAAGTACCTAAGTACCCATTTGAAATTCTCTTGCGGTAATTCTATGAAAATACACTCTAATTAGCTTATAATAAAGTTATTTTTAGGCAATGTTATAATAAACTAACGATGTTTTTTAAAACTGACAGGGGCATTACTGGCAGTGTATTTATTTATTCCGTCTTGTTTAGTTTTCTTTCCCGATGGTTATTTCCCCAATAATTTTATTAATGGTTGTGTTTTCATAGTTTTCGTTGATATCGTCATCAATATGAGTATTAATATATCATCAGATGAGAGCAATCACAGTAATCATGGTAAGCGGTTGTAAAACAACTGCGAAAGAGATTATTTTTGATTTGTCGTTATTTTTGTTAAAATGTTTCAGACGAATTTGATTATATGAAAAGAAATGTTGAAAATGATTGCGTCGATTTGACTCAGGGAGATGTTGGAATTCAATATGAACCAGGTATGTACTCCAAATAGAAAAATTAACTAAATAAACTAAAAGCAACTCATTTAACATCCTTATTGGAACTAACATATTTTCAGTGACAATATGTATGCTTTGTCTGAATGTATTTGGATAGGAGACATAGGAGGTATAGCCACATCTTGTACCAGAAAATTGGAATCCAATTTGAAAAAATGACAGAGTTATGGAAAAAAACTTATTTTTAATTAAGTTTGAGTCTCTTCAGATTATATATCACGGGACAATATCATACAAATTGACCTAGTCCCAAACTCAGCTCTAGGCTTGTACTATGGGTACTAGACAACGATAAACTTATTTATATGGAGAAACATATACTTAAATAGATAAAAAACATGCAAGACAAGGAACAAATACTCATTGTTCATCACACAAGTATCTACCCTGGCCGGGATTTGAACCTGGGACTGTTTAGCTTCGAAGGCAGGGTCACTACCAACTAGGTCAACATATTGTGTTTGAATAGCTTAGAAATTAGCATTTGATGGGTTAAATAGTTGTTTCCTTGTTTACAGAGCCCTATTTTCCAAGTTACGATGACCTTGATGATGTGTTGCCGGAGGTGCAGCTCAGTGGTTCACAGGTGACTAGTCTCGGTGACTCCAGGGTACCCTCAACTGTCTCGGCAGCTTCAGTTAGCTCTGGAACATCCAGTTCTGGATACGGAGGGTCCGTAAGCTCTGGGAGCAGACGCAGAAGTGTTGGTTGGTGTCATTTCTTTTTATGAAGTTAAGAAAAGAAAGTGATAATATATTCTACTTTACCAATTAGATATAAGTAACTTTGTAATTGATTTTGCTAACCTTCAAGGGAAGATGGCCGATGAAAAAATGTGCAGCTTTTGCTTTTAATTTATTCTGTTTACTGTTTTACTCTACTCACTTGACATTGGTGAAATCACTGTGGAATATTCGACTTCACAGAAGATGGAGCTAACCCCATGTGCTTTTGTTCAGTCTGCCATACAAAATACTCTTTAACGGAACAATTCCTCATTTGTAATATCCAAAAACTTATTGCTCTAATAAGTCCATGGGAGTGTCTTCGATCTATAAATAACTTGACATTGGCAAAATACAATTTGACAGGAGAGAAGCCTAAAATTTAAATAAGAATTGAAACATTTAGTACCAATTTCACCGTACAATGTTAAATTTAATCAATGTTAGTTTACTGTTAGTTCATACATTTTGACACCTGTTAACACTAATCGTCTGTTAATTGGTTAACATCTTATGGTGAAATTGGTACTTAGTTTCTTAAAACATGTATTATTCCTTTACAGATAGTACAGAAGACAAAAGCAATAAAAAGAAGACTGCAGCTGCTGAGAAGTTGGCTAAGAAGCAGAAGTTAGCCCAGGATAAAGCAGCTAGACTGGCTGCCACTGAGCTGAACAAAGTGTACAAACCTGGGGAATGCATGAAGGTAGATTACCCTTATGATATCTCATTAAATCTAACAAAGTGTAAATAATTTAGAATGGATTTTCTTTTATGTTATACTAGCGACCCGCCAGCGGCTTCGCCCGCTGCAATATTTTTTTTACATCACTTAGGGTTATGAAAAATAGATGTTGGCCGATTCTCAGACCTACCCGATATACACAAAAAAAATATTAAAATCGGTCCAGCCGTTTCGGAGGAGTTCAATAACGTATACCGTGACACGAGAATTTTATATATTAGATTATAAATAAATAAGAATAAAGTATTACTTTGTGAGTATTTGCTCTTGAGTCTTAGGTACAGGTGAGACGTACTAGGCAAAATGCGTACTGAGTCTTCCAAGTACGCGTCCACAAAAATACTAGTGACAAAGGCTAGCGCCATGAGTACTTACGTAATACAAATGTATTTGTCATGGCCAGTGATCAGGGAAAACGGTGCAAAACTTGTAAAGCTGACATAAAGGAGAACTTACAACCACCAAAGATAATAATATTATTGGGAAATAACAATATTATTGGCAGATTAGTGTTAAATTTAACTCTATATCAGAGTATCGGATTTGGTATAAGGATATTGATATTTTTATGGCTGTAATGTAAGTTTTGTTAAAGTTTTGCACCGTTTTCCCTGATCACTGGTCATGGCGCTCTATGGGTTAATTATGTATTTCTCTATATCGCACCTTCGGTAGGATAAGGGTGCAATTGTCCCTTTAGTCACATTTTACAATGTGCCCTTGTTTACCGGGCAAGGGCACATTTGCCCCTTTAGTTACATTTTACATTGTGCCCTTGTTCTACCGAAGGTGCGATATAATTATGTTTAACAAACAAACAAACAAAACATTTTTATAGTTTATTATTATAGTTTGTGTGACATTGTACCCGGTTTTTTCTACTGTTATAAGGAATTAGCATAACATTCCCTTTGTTACGATTTATTATAATATTAAAAAGCGGTAAAATTTGTGAAGTTGTAGGTTGTAAGGGTAATCTCTGGGTCTACTGAACCGATTTCAAAAATCCTTTTACCAATAGAAAGCCACGTTATTTGTGAGTGGCATAGGCTATGTTTTTTTTACTACGCGGACGGAGTCGCGGGCCACAGCTAGTTAACAATTAAATGTAAAAAAAGTTATTTGCATTCCTTGTTTTTATTACTAACAGTAGTAACTATTTAATCGTTGTTTTATATTTTAGTTTTATCGCTTTATGGACTTTATGATTTATGAATATTTTGTACTAACTGCGCTTAACTAATGTTTATTAGTTTTATTTATTCATAGCCTTCTGATTCAGAAAATATACAATAAAATACATAAAACTAAAGTGAGCCGAAATGGTGATTATATTTCTGTGCTTTCTGGCAAAGGATAGCTAGAAATAGGAAGAAAGATAGAATTTAGTCCGTCTGTATCACTACCACCATCTTATCCTTTAACTCACCACCAAGCAGCATTCGCATGGTTGTGTTCCGGTGTGGGGATAAGACAACCGGTGAAATTACTAGCATAGAGGCATTCCATAGTTCTTAGGGTTGACAGCGCATTTGCAGTCTTAGGATTGCAGTCGTAAGATTGTAGTCTTGTGAATGCAAATGTATATGGGTTTCAGATGCCACTTATCATCAGGTTTGTGTGTTCGTTTGCCTTATCTATGGCGTAAAAAGCAATCTTTTGTAATTTCAAACGCATTAAATCCGAGTATTAATGATACTCTACTGTGTATCGCTATCACATGTCTCTGGCATTTGTTAGTATATTGTTTATGCCTGAGAGTGTAAAAGCGATAGAGACCCGAATTCTATATATACTCTGGTTTTACTCTACTATCCTACTAATATTATAAACGCGAAAGTTTGCAAGTATGTATGTTTGTTACTCCTTCACGCAAAAACTACTGTACGGATTTTGGTGAAATTTGGAATGCAAACAGCTTATACCTTGGATTCACACATAGGGTACCTTTCATATCGCTATTCCCTCGGGAACTGATTTATACGCGTACGAGCTACTGTGCGACATTAAATATCAAATAGCTGTTGAAAAAACCGGTCATACATACATACATAACATCACGCCCTCATTCGCAGAGTGGGGTAGGCAGAGCCACAGAAATACCAACAACTCTAAAAAAACTTGTTGATAATTCTGCAACCACATTTTGCACAATCAGGCCAAGAAGTTTACTAGTGTATTAGTGACAGGTTGCAGCAAGCCCATCGCAAAACCGGTCAATGTCCGTGAAATCATCTTACTACACATGTCATAATTTTTCATATTTAATCTTTACTTAAATAAGTAGTTGTATAATTTCCTCATGTTGCCGGAGAAAAGTTTTGCTATTTTATATTTGCTTATTATTTATATTTGCTTCGGTGGAAACAGGGTTTACTGATTCAAAATTTTCTTGCACCTTGTCGGGTAACCCCTTGTCTTCCGGGCCAAGGCTTAAAAAAATACTACTAAAGGGAGAGGACCAAAATGTTGGACCATAGTTAACCGAAACATAAGGGAACATGGATATTTTTTTTTCTTACGCTCCCTGGAAAGGATAACTGTATACGCGAAACAGTTTTTGTGTTATTTTTTCATAAGATATGAAGCTTTAAAAAGTCATAGTTCAGTCCCACTACAAAAACGCTCTATACAAAATCGACGACAGGAACGACGTCACAGCTGTTGTTCCATGTTTGAAATATACGGACCGAATAAAAAAAATGCTTTTACTTCAGAAATTACTACGTTCAAGCCATTGAATTAAAATATTACGTAACTAAAATGAGGGTGCCGAAAAAAACAAACTAAACCTTACAATAAGTTTATTTTTTTTATAAAGTTTTGTTCAGGGATTGTAAACCCGGTTTTATTCAATACCTGTATTTAAATTGACAAATGGTTACCGCTAAAAAAGTAATACCTATATTCGTATTAGAGGTATTATTGTCATTCCGCTTTTGTTTTTATCGCTATTATACACTATTTACAGTTTTAAATACCTGTATTCAATACCGCTATTCATTGCACCTGATAAATAAGATGTCAAATAGACTGTAATTAATTGTAATTTCAGACTTGTCTAAGGCGTGTCTGAGTTTATTGTAAATAACACCAAAAACAATGACAGAAACAAATAAACGAGTAGGTATATTGACACTGACAGGTATTACTGGTTATGGTTTTTAGGGGTAAAGTATCAAAAAGAGGTATTGTTCTCAATTGGTTAAACCGATAATATACTTGAATACCGGTATTCATTATACCGCTAATCAGAGCTTTAGCGATATCAATAGCGAAATACAATTATAACCGGTTATACCGCATTTAAAACCGGTAGTCAGAATACCGGTAACGATCCCTGGTTTTGATTCTATATAAAATCTTAATAAACGGGTCAAAACTTGGTGTATTGCGTTTTATATGCTTTTCTTTACATTTTTTCATGCATCTTCCCTATTGTATGGCTAATTTTTGTCGCACAACGGCATAGTTTAATAGAAAGTTTAATCGCGTGAGTTAGCGTGGTCAACTTTTTGGTCCTAACCCTAAAAGCTATTCTGCCCTCATAAGCAAAAAAGCAGTATCTCAGATTTAATGGCCAAAGCAGATTCAATCCTAAACCGTTAGTAATAAGGTTAAATTTGCTACAGAAGTTTTGTCTCAGGTACTGCATTTTATGTTAGCAGGGCAGTATTGCACTGTATGTTAGTTGCGATTTTTTCACCTCGTGGTGTTTCAGTGTGGTTGCCGGGTTAGAATAGTGCCACTCCATGTCTTCCCGTGGATGTTGTACGAGGCGACTAAGGGAATAAGGGCTTGTAGTACTGTTAGGCGATGGGCTTGCAACCTGTCACTAATACACTGGTAAACATCTTAGCCTAGTTGTGCAATATGAGGTTACAGAATTAACAACAAGTCTGTTTAGAGTTGTTGGTGTTTCTGTAGCTCTGCCTACCCTACTTTGGGAATGAGGGCGTGATGTTATGTATGTATGTATGGTGAAAGAAAGAAAGAAAGAAAAACGTTTATTTAGTGCCTATAATAGTTATAAAATAAAGTGCAAACAAATTATACAACTATTTCTCTCTTAAGACACTAAAAGGGCGATCAGCTCAGCATTAATGCTGCATCGTGTAGCCACAGCGCTGATGTACAGCTGGACCCACCGATTCGACATTGATTACATGCGGAAGGCAGTCAACGATTGCATAAATGGTGTTTCAGTATATGTACATAGAGGCGCACCCGTCCCTGCTCGCGCAGTACTACGTGGCGGACGTGGCGCGCGAGGCGGCGGCGGCGGGCGCGCGGCTGCAGCCCGCCGCGGGGCGCGACGCCGCGCTCGTGCTGTGGAGCCGCCGCGTGCCGCGCAGCCTCGCCGCCGCGAACGGACAGGTAGGGACAGTGCCAGTGTCTTAAGCTGGGTACAAATAGAGCAGCCTCGGGTTAAAAAACGCATCTCTCAACTCATCTATTTTGCTCAAATCGTAAGTGATTGCCCGCGCGGGGAGCCGCCGAGAGTCGGTCTTGTGACCGTGCTCAAAGGCGCCTCGGTGTGCGTGCCTCGCGTAATTGGGACATGTATCCGACGAGGCACGTAAAAATTTAATAAAGTTGCTGAGCCTTCCACCACCGAGGCGATTTCTTCTTCTTTTTGTTAATAATTCGGTGAGGTATGATAAAACACAGCCGCGGCTGTCGTGTCCGACGCCATTTTGGAATGATGGCTCGCGGCCAGCGTGCTGCCTCACCCGCGCATGTTTCTGTGCAACATTTTGGCTCGCGAGCAGCTCGCCGCGCAGGGCGAGCATGCCTCAGGCTGAGCCGCTCGGATTCGTACCCAGCTTTACGTTAGTGATTCGCGCGCGAACGCGAACCGACGCAAAAAAAAACGTACAGCGCGTCTCAAAAGTAGCCTACGTGACCAGTCGCGCATGCGAAACAAAGTGGTTACAATAGTAGTTTATGCAACTGTATCATAATAAGGGCCATTGAGACACGAGTGCGAGTTTATGACATGAGGTGAAGCCGAATGTCATAATAGATACGCATGAGTGTCTCAATGGCTGATTATGAATAGTTGCATACATTACTTTTTCTATGAGCTCAAAGGGATATGTACCTAGAAGTAGCACAAAATTTTCTGCCCAGGTATAATGGGCGGAATCGTAAAATAAAACATGTACAATATACCAATATATAGGACCTTTTTCGATTTTAAAGGTAGCAAATTACTGCTCACTTCCATTGCCGCCTGTTTTATTTCTGGCGGCGTCAACATTTCCGCATCACTTAATTCGCCAAAGTCACACATTCTCACACATAAAAAGTGATTAACTCACTTCTTTCTTTTAACTTTCAAGAACTTCGTGCAAAAGCAAAACAAAACAAATTCCAGCTATTTTGAAACGTTTGTTTTTTTTTACTACAGTACACCTTAGAAAAGACCCGGGAACTTTAGGTCATAAAGCCAAATCAAAAAATGTTAAAATACTATTTTTTTATAATAACTCTTAAATTCACTTATTGTCCGTTATGTAAGTATTAATTATTTAATAATTGTTTGTGTATACATATTATAATTAATCTATAAAGTCGATTTAACAATAATTGAGTAAATTAAATAGAATAGCAGCTGTTGATAATATACGGTGAACTTTTTTTTTAAACTATAATTCACGCCATTTGCAATGCGAAAAAGAACTTTGTGAAACGTTTCACAATGAAATGTCAACGTTCCGATCACACAAGGCACCTCATTGGATTACCGATACCGATATCGTTAGCGGCACATTGTACTACGCGAGTAGAAAAATTAGTTTTTAGTATTGATGCGTGTATAAAATAATGTTTAAATTCAATATACGAGTATCTTATTATTTAACATGTAGGTATCTGTACAAACACTGTTGGTGTATCATTGAATAAATATTAGGTATACAAACAGAAGAGATAACAATTATAAAATCGATAAACATATAGCAGTGATGTAATAAGACGAACTTCCTCCATCCTTTTAAGGTATCTTTTCAGTTGACCTTTGAGCGATTGAGAAATAATTCCAAAAAAACGACGCCATTTTCAACGATGCTGCCTCACCCGCGCATGTTTATGTGCAATAATTTGGCTCGCGCGGACCTCTCCGCGCGAGGCGAGCATACCTCGGGCTGAACCGCTCAGATTCCTACCCAGCAGCGTGGCTACCAATCATACTGATTAAACTAGCATTATTAAAAAAAAACGTGTCCATCGGTTTGGGAGCTACTATACCACAGACATACGAAACTGATAATACCTTTGGAGGTTTAGAAGGTGTAGTTCGACAAAACCTACTTTCAGATGAACTACAGCAAACTATAATTCCGGGGGCTCGTGAAAAAGAGTATAAGTCGATTTAACTCGTAATAAAAAAGGGTATATACATAAACGGAGTATACTAGACTTAAACCCTTTTTCAGTTGATCATCAGAAGATTTATATAACCCCACAACTTGACATAAATCGTGTAGACGTCCGTGTTACCCCGCTAGATGGAGCTGTCGGCCTCGCGGCAGCGCTGCGCGCGCGCGCTGTACGTGTGCGCGGCGGAGCAGGCGGCGGGGCTGGTGCGCGCGCGCAGCCTCGCCGCGCACGTGGCGCGGGCGCGCGCGCTCGCAGGCTGCGCGCTCACGCTCGTCGTCCACGGGGTTAGGGATTACTTCAAGTAAGCTGTACGAATTACTAGCATAGAGGCATTCCATCTTAGTCCTCAGGGATGGCAACGCATTTGAGCTCTTAGGATTATTTTCCTGAGAATTCAAATGTCTGTGGGTCCCGGATTCCATTTACCATCAGGTGTTCAGTGCTCGTGTGCCTTCTCCTTATCATAAAAAAATGATAGTATCGGTTGTTTGATATTAATCTATTAAGAGGAGTGAAACGATGCTTAAAAAAAAAAAATCACGTAGCCGTCACTAATTTAACTCCGGGTGATAATTCTCGGCCCCTAAATCTAATCCGATTTTCACTTTTCACAATTTGTAAATATTTTGTAGTTCACATAAAAAATTAGTTCTGCACGATTCTGTTTTTGACTTTTGAATTTTGTATGGATTTTTTTGCTTCACAGTCCTCTTAATATAACAGCGAGCTACGTCTACCGCACCAAGTAAAAGCAGTAATATACAGGGTGTTAGGTAATGAGTGGATAATCCTTGAACTACGGATAGAGGGCACTTAGGACGTTATGAAAAAGCTAAAATAGGTCTAGTAAAAGTCGCACGGTTTTCGAGGTATTTGGACTTTTAATCGGATTTTTTGTCATTTTTCCTTATGTCCGTGTTACGAAAAACCCCTAAGTTCATGTATCAATTCAATTTTTTTTTCGTTGTTTCTTGCATGGTTAGAATCACTATGAACTAAGGAAGTTTTTAAAGCTACATGCCCAGTTTTTTTTCATGACAACTTTTTGAGTAAACTCACTAAGTTACTTTTTCCATACTAAGAAATCCCCGCGTTTGTTTTTCACGTAGTATGGAAAAACAAAATTTGTGCGTTTACTCAAAAAGTTGGCATGAAAAAAATCTGGGCATGTAGCTTTAAAAACTTCCTTAGTTCATAGTGATTCTAACCATGCAAGAAACAACGAAAAAAAATTGAATTAATACATGAACTTAGGGGTTTTTCGTAACATGGACATAAGGAAAAATGTCAAAAAATCAGATTAAAAGTCCAAATATCTCGAAAACCGTGCGACTTTTACTAGACCTATTTTAGCTTTTTCATAACGTCCTAAGTGCCCTCTATCCGTAGTTCAAGGATTATCCACTCATTACCTAACACCCTGTATAACAAATCATGCGGCAAACACTCGTTTTCATATTTGTTTTCTCAAAATGGAAATGTCATTCCGGTTTCAGTTGTTCTTGCTTTTGTCCATTTCACTCGCATCGTCCATCTTGTTATGGTTTTGGTATTTTTCAGGGCGTCTAACCGCAGGACGCAGAATAGCCGAGACATGATAACCGAGATTGAATTCGAGATGGCATTAACAGGTACGTACAGTACATTATATGAATCAATAAAAAAACGTTTGTGAAACATAAAATTACTGCGACAACTTTTTGTTGCTGACTGAATCTTTTTTCAAAGTCATTTACTGATTTCAACACCAATGTGTGTCCAGCGTTCCAAAGTGGGTCTACTTTAAGTGTAGCAGAGATCCTGTCACCATCGGACTCCATAATCAGACCAGCTCGATGATGCCATATTGTATTGTCATCGAAGTTACCAAATTTCAGCTCAATCGGTCCCCGAGAAGTGGTTCAAATCTTCTTTGCTAGATTTGAACTAAACATACATACATACAAAGTTAATATAAAATGCTTTAAAAAAATGCTCAACTGCTTTTTCAACTATAAAAACAATATTAACACACAGTAATTTTTGACGACACGTTAGCGGACAGCTAGCTATTTTGGTTTTTCTTTTGTACAATAAAGTGTTTCCATACGTAGCCCATTTCATTGACGGGAACGGGTTTAAGATTGACTAGCAGGATTTAACCGAAACATGCTGAGTTAAAAGCTTGTAAGTGATGTGTTCATCATCCAATTTTTTAGATCTCCTGGTCACAGCTGGGTGTGACACCGCCGTGGTGAACACTCCCAACGAGCTGGCTCTGCTCATCGTGCAATTCACCAAGGCTATCGCCGAGGAACCCTACAAGTAAACCCTTTCGAATGATTTCCACTTGGAGCTTTGTTAAGTCAAAAAAAAACCAAACAAATTTTACTCCGGGCAGTGACATTTATAGTTTCTAACCACATAAATACGAAGTCTGATTTCCACGCTTTTTGAACATGTGTAAAATAAAAAAATAGGCTTGTAGGTTTACTTTTTTATTTGTTTCTTTTTAAGAATTATTTTCTTCGAAAGGAAACCTTCTACAACATATTAAAAAATCATAAAAATTTAACTTGGTTTAAAACTCACAATGGGCTTGCAAATATTTGATAGATTCAGATATTCGAATATTCGACTTTTAATTTGAATGTATTCGAATACTATTCGAATATACTGAAAATTAAAGAGAAATGAGAAATGAGGCTTTGATGCTCATTTTCACTTATTATCAGTCTGAAAGCTCAAAAAATCAACATGAATATTTTAAATAAATAAAAATTACTTGGTTGTATATAATGAATAAAAAATAACTAGATTTTAAATATTATTATGTTAAAAACAACTGCAGAAGATACGAACAGCAACGATTTAGTATCAATTGCACAAATATTATGCAGGTACTTCAATTGAAAAACGACAGAATCAACAACAAAAATAAAAGAAAATAATTAAAATGGTGAAATATATGTGTGTTAAATTATTAATGTAATCAACACAAACCTGTAATGATATTAGTGAATTTCGTGATACAGTACAATGTAAGTTTGCTGATTGAAAATTCTCTCGGCTACCTTACATTTAAACTGAACTGAACCATTACATACAATTTTAAAAAGTAACAAAAGTAATCAAAGAAGTGATTAAAATAAGTAAAACAATCGTGAAATCATAAATCATCACAACAAAATAACTTGAATTTAAATAATTATCTCCAAAAAAATCTAGTTACAAATAGCAACGATTTATAACAATTATATAAAGACAGAATCAACAACAAAATTTAAACTAAGTAAGTGAAATCAATCAAACAATCTAATCAAATAAACAAAAACAATCAACCAAGTTAATAATTATTGCTACATTAAAAGGTTGGAAGGTTGTTTTTTTTTAAGTAGTATACTGAGCTGACTGCCAATCTCCAGTAGTGGAGAATTTCAAGAAAAAAAAGGTTGGAGGTGGGTGAATGGGATGGGGGAGTGAGACATAGAGAGCCGACCATCCCTGATAATTTCTGATTAGTGCCGACGCAATGTTACATCGGTCTGTCCGAATGAACATAAATATTCGATTACTCGAATACTATTCACCGCATTATTCGAATATCAGAAAGAACCGAATATTCGAATTGCAAGCCCTACTCACAATAAAAGCTGTTCTCCAGTGAGATGCCAGTCCTGAGACGTCATGTGATTACTTCTTGCGATTTTGACACAGCCATTAAATGTTTCTTATTTTACAGAAAAATCAAACGCCATTTCGATGAGCAAGCAGAATTCTACATGAGAGGAGAAAATAAGAAGTGTGTTTCTATGGATAAGGACGGTAATATATATTTTTGTAACTTTCAAAATTGTCCGGTATTTCTTTAATAACTCTTTCTTTTTTTTCTAGGTAATGGAGCGAGTAGATTATGGCAGCAAATGATCGCTGTGCTGCCTGGATCTAGCCTAGAAGTTTCTAGATCTGTTTGTGGCCAGCATAAGTCGCCACTGGCGCTTTATCAGGTTAAATAACCTTTGCATAATGAATGCAACTGTTTAAACACCTTTGTCCTTTAAATGCTATCCATATTGAAAAAAAAAACATTCAAAGATTGCCACTTAACTGCTTAATGGTAGAAATGGTAATTTTTGATATCTTGTATTTTAGGCGTTGCAGTTACCCAATGGAGTGAATAATTTAGCTGATATTGGAGTTTCGAGAACGGGTGTCCCTGGGTCCAAAAATCGACGCCTAGGACCAGAATTCGCTAGAAAATTAAATATTTTATTTACTGCTGAAGATGGAGATGTAATAATAGACTGAATATGGTGAAGTGTTGAATGCAAATC
The DNA here is from genome assembly GCA_949316455.1 of Acleris holmiana. Classification (NCBI taxonomy): domain Eukaryota; kingdom Metazoa; phylum Arthropoda; class Insecta; order Lepidoptera; family Tortricidae; genus Acleris; species Acleris holmiana. The sequence continues at coordinate 15,705,119 of OX438783.1, forward strand.
ACGTCAAATTAATAAATTATTATTTATAAACGGTTATTATTTTATTTACTTAAATTTAATCTGGGGAATCTTTCTCAGTAATTATCTATTTTCGCACCAGCAGGCGAGTTAAGGGCTCACATATTTGACGAATAAAGCTTATTGTAAAGACGAGGTGGATATTATACGTTTAAGTAAAACTTAGGCAAAGGCTAGACGTACAATAAATACTGATAGATTACGTTTTATTGACGCAATACACAGGCAAGGCTACACGTTCAATATTTATCACGTCAGTACTGTAACGTATTTCGTAGAGTTCAGACGTGTACTGGATATGAAGATAAAAACTACTGAAATGTCACAGTATTTACTGATCGTGTAATAATAGTATTAACTGCCATCCAGAATCCAGAAATCTAGGTTTTCGTGATAAATATTGTCATCCATCAATACGACTAGACGAACAATATATATCACAATATGAGATAAATATTGATGGATAACAATATTTATTGTACGTCTAGCCTTCGCCATAGAGTTTAACCATCAACGAACTGTTTAGTCTCGATTATTAAATTTCTTAAAAGCTCAGCCTTACAATGTTTGACAATGTATAGCCATCATTATTCATATCTATTGACCAAGCCTTAACCGGCTAAACCGGCAACACTGCTTTGAAAATGTCAATAAGTTCATAATCTTCAAAATAAGAAGATAACCTCAGTTTTATGTAATAAATAACATCTCATTTTTTTAAAAATAATTGAATTTGCATCATCCGTAGATGTAAGGAAAAAACAGTATGTCGGTGTTTTTATCCCGGGTTGCACTTATTCCCACTCGAAGCGCATTCGCTAAACATTTTACTATCAAAACATTAGCTGATTTTACAGTAACGAAACATCGTATTATTTCTTGTAATAGTGATTTGTCCTCGTTACCTCGGCATTTAGCATGTAGAGGTTTATCTACTGATGCTATTCAGCCGGTTTTGGCTTTAGAAAATGCTACTAGTCCTATAAAAAAGAAGACAGTTTACAAAAAGGCTATTTTGGAGGATGTGAGGAAAAAGGAAGGGCACTACTTGACTTTAGCTTATGCCACGGCGAACTCTTACGACCTGAAGGGCTTGAAGGAGGCGCTGCTGCAACAGAAGCTCTATGCGCCTGGAACGTAAGCAAAAAAATATGAAGCTCAATAATTTCCTTCGCTTAGATCAGTTGTATTTCTAGTTATTTCTGAAACACTAATAATACTAATTTACGCAACAATTACTAGAGTGTATTTGTGCGTTTAAATAGTTTAGTTTTACCTTTTAAATTGTTGTAGAGAGTTATTGTAAAAAAGGTATGCTTGAAATAAAACTTTCCTATTCTATCCTTTACACTTCTATTAAATACGCTTTATTCTTAAAAATACAACATTTTAACACCCTTTTTAACATGTAAATTCACAATGCAGTAATATTGATATTCCAGACTAAAAGCACAAGAAATAGGTGATGTGGTAATTGCTAATCCGGTGTACCATGTTGGCTCTGAACCGAGGGAAATCATCTTCTTCCGCGAGGGCGCTGTGGTTTTCTGGAACTGCACGGAGCTGGAAGCTAGCAATGTGCTTGACTTTGTAAGACGGTGAGTGAAAAACTTTAAAAATTAAATTATGTATCGTAAATTAACAGGTTCCCTGTCCTAAAGCAATATGCAGCATGCTTTCGACATGTCCCAATAGTAAAAATAAAATTTAATTTAGTCTGTTTGCCATGTTGCCTTCAAGTATTTTATGATACTTTGTGTCATAGTGATTGATAGATAGGTATACATACAGGGTTTTATCAGTGCACAAATTGTAACATATGATTTTGTATTTGTTTCCTTTTATTGTTGATAAAAGGAAAAGAAAAAAAAATCTTTTTGTTGTAAATTATCTCTCTTTTACCTTCTTGTGTGGACACAAAGTCACACTAGAAATGATGACATGGATTGTCAAGCTGTAGGTATGCAATACACTGTATTGATATTCAAAATTTGAAATTTCATGTACAGCTTATCAGACAACGAGCCCCTGTCCTAATGATATTTTAAATTCGAAATTTAATTTATTAACTTACTTAACAACGCTCCCCTCTCCTCGCACCCCTGCATTAGAGGGTTCATAAATATTGTAAAGTTAGTGGAATAACAATAGCGAAGTAAATATTAAAATTTGTGCACCTTTTTTTTATGTTAAGTAGAAAGCACACAAGCACTCAGGCCACCTGATGGTAAGTGGAATCTCAGATCCATAGACATTTGAATTCTCAAGACCATAATCCTAACACCTCAAATGCAATGCCAACCCTGAGGACTAAGATGGAATGCCTCTATGCTAGTAATTTCACCTATTAAAAAATTACCCTGTATTTATTATTATTTATTTATTTATAAAGCCAACAAAAAAAATACAATTAAACAAAAGCTCTGCAAAACTAAATTAGGACAGTTTGTCTGCAGATGTAGATAAGTGTATATATTTAAAGATAAAGAAATCTGAATTATTGTTATCTCTGGGCATGAGGCACATGTGCCTCATGGATGTATCAGTAAGACCACCCATGAGCCACATGTGCCTCACGGGACAGGGAACCTGTTAATTATTTTAAGATGTAATTTATAAAAAAAAACCTGCAGGACGCAGTTTTTTTTTTGATTAATGTAGTCAAATTGAGTGGATTTCATTTAACCAGTACAGCCTTTGTGAGACAGCTCTTGATTATCTTTCGACCTATCAACTCTAATTAATTGTGTTTTCAGATATGAAGTAGAAAGCTACCCAAGAGACGTAGTAGAGAGAGAGAGGGAGATAATGACTTATGTTTATCAGCCTAATGCGTAAGTACACTCACACACAATAAAAAAATAAACACAAACTAGCCAAGATTTTCATAAGCTCACTACAGTTGCATTTCTAAATTAAATAAAATTTTAACTGGTTGATGCAATTAATATTTATTTTCTAGCAAAAAATGTCACCTGCAAGAATCATGTTTCGTGCTGGTGCAAGACAGAGACAATTCTCTGGAGAGGTATACGTTCAGGTATGTCTATAATTACAGATTTATAGCAAATGACTTAATTTCTATCAGATTCTCTCTCATCTCATCAACAAATTTGACGAGATATACACCTCATTTTACATAACAAAATGGTTGTTTACTTTCCTTTGACGGCCATAAGGATTGAGAGTATAAGACAAATCGGAACATATCGCACCTTCGGTAGAACAAGGGCACAATGTACAATGTGACTATTTAAAGGGGAAATTGTGCCCTTGTCCGGTAGAACAAAGGCACAATGTACAATGTGACTAAAGGGGAAATTGTGCTCTTATCTGGTAGAACAAAGGCACAATGTACAATGTGACTAAAAGGGGAAATTGTGCTCTTGTCCGGTAGAACAAAGGCACAATGTACAATGTTACTAAAGGGGAAATTGTGCCCTTGTCCTGCCGAAGGTGCGATATTGGCAAAGACATTATTAGCGTGTTTTACATAAAGTGTTGTTTTGAAGCCTTGACTAAGACCGTCTTTGGTGATGTTTATGACCAGTTTAAACTGGTTTTCATCTCTCCCGTTTGAAATGTAAAAATTTTCTTTGATCCTTAGGCCGATGTTTTTGTACTTAAGACATGGAATTCGTGTTTATTATCCTCTGAGTCGGAATGAAATAAATAGTGTGTAACTCAGGTGATAGTATCCATTGCACCCTTCAAATACAGATGCCTACATCGGTTTACCCTTGCTTCACCGACACTCATTTTGAATTCGTAATAGTCACAAGTCTAACCCAAACTAACCTACGTAATGAATGTTTAAGATAATCTGAACACAACAAAAATGATACATTCTATGAAATGAGTATCAGTCACACTGCCCAGGGTCTACGAGGCTTTTACCGACCCAATGACACTCGGTATAATTCATTCGCTTAGATAGTGTCGCAACACCCGCACGCACATGTGGTTTATGTAATAAAATACGAATTTAATTCGATGTAAACTGCCAAATTCACTTGCGGCACGTGTAATGGTGGCGCGATTCAAAGGCGATGACACTATCTAAGCGAATGGACTATATGTGCATACATCAGTGCCAAGAAGGCGATATAGAGTCCGTTTTTTATATGGTACAGGGTAATTTTTTAATAGGTGCACAAAATTTAATGTTTGCTGCGCTATTGTTAATCAATAACACAAGAGATATTGCCGATTCAATGATTCCACTAACTTAACGATATTCATGGACCCTCTAATGCAGGGGTGCGAGGAGAGGGGAGTGTTGTTAAGTAGGTTAATAAATGAAATTTCATATTTAGAATATCAGTAGGAGAGGGGCTTGTTGTCTGATAAGCTGTACATGAAATTTCAAATTTTGAATATCAATACAGTGTGTCGCATACCTACAGCTTGACAACCCGTGTCATCATTTCTAGTGTGACTTTGTGTCCACACGAGAAGGTAAAAGAGAGATAATTTACAACAAAAAAAATATTTTTTTGTTTCCTTTTATTGTTGTAATGATACAAAATCATACGTTAAAATTTGTGCACTGATAAAAATATTACTCTGTATATGGAAGCATAGCACTGAATGTGTCGCCTCTACTTTAATGCTCATATTTGCACTGAGTGCCTGTTTGTAATCGTTTTTTTGTCAGATAGCCATGATAAACCAGACTGAGAGTTTAGATATCTCGTATGAAATGAATACTATTGAGAGATTTAAGAGGCCACACATGCTGCCACGCCCTGAAAAGAATGAAAAGGGAGGGCTTGATGTACTTTCGCGCGAAGAACTTGAGATAGAGATAGTTTGCGCTCGCCTTGATGGCAGCGTCAAGTTCAAATTATTGCCGGTTACTTTAAAACCACAACATTTATCGAAAAAAATGTTTACCAGGTTAAAAAGATGTAAATATTCAACTGTTGAATCATAAATCATCGTTAAATTTCGTAGGGTTTCGAAGATTCAACCAAATACATGCGAAAAACGTCATGTTTAGAAAAATAAAATTATCGAGGATTTTGTTTGTAATCCAGTTTTAACATTGAACAGTCTAAAGGAAATAAAATTTAATGATCAAGTTACATATATCCAAAGAATGGGCGTGTATCATTTCATTGACGACACGCTAGCCTAGTTGGGAGTGACCCTGCCTTCGAAGCTAGGGGTCCTGGGTTCAAATCCCGGTAAGGGCAGATATTTGTGTGATGAGCACGAGTATTTGTTCCTGAGTCTTGAATGTTTTCTATGTATTTAAGTATATATTTCTCTATATAAGTAAGTTTATCGTTGTCTAGTACCCATAGCACAAGCCTAGAGCTTAGTTTGGGACTAGGTCAATTTGTGTGACATTGTCCCCTGATATTATTATTATTATTATTATTATTGAATGTATCATTTCATCGAACGTTATTTTCCGCTGAAACCGTAATGTTTTCAGGGTATCTTAAACATCTACCTTACCTATGTAATTAATGTTTAAGACACCCTGAAGGCACTGAGTTCAGCAGAAAATAGCGTTCGATGAAATGAAATTCGATGAATTGATACATTTCATGAAGTGATGAGTTACCTCAAAGAACAGACATTTAGGTGGGTACGAATTAGAGCAGCCTCGCGTTGAGGCACGCATGGCTCATTTATTTTGCTTAAATTCGTACGCGCTCACGCGCTGTGCGCGAGAGTCGGTCTTTTGACCGTGCTCAGGGCGCCTCGGTGTGCGTGCCTCGCGTAATTTGGACGTGTATCCGAGCGTGCCGCGGGAAGGACGACAAGGTCTAACTTGTCTGGGCGAGGCGCGAACAAATTTGAGAAAGTTGCTGAGCCTTCCATCACCGAGGCGATATCTTTTTCTTTTTGTTAATAATTCGGTGAAATGATAAACGCAGTCGCGGCTGTCATCGTGTCCGACGCCATTTTGAACACGCTGCCTCACCCGCGCTTGTTTATCTGCAACAATTCGGCTAGCTCACAGCCCGCGAGCATGCCTCAGGCTGAGCCGCTCAGATTCGTAGGTAGCTTTAAACGTAATTGAGCCCCAGATCGTGGCCCCGTACGGCTGTAATCGAGCGTGGGTTGTGGTTGTGCAGCCACGCGATGGCGCAGTCGGCGCGGCTGGGCGCGTGGGAGGCGCGGCTGGGGGCGCTGGCGGCGGCGGCGCGCGCGCACGCGGCGCGCATGGAACAGCACGGCGCCGCGCACCTCGATAAACAACAGGTACGAAGGGGGTCCATATAAATTTGGTCTTTGGAAGTTTTATACAAATAACGATTTGTGACTATACTTATAACGATTTGTGACTATACTTATTACGATTTGTGACTATACTCATAACGATTTGTGACTATACTTATAACGATTTGTGACTATACTTATAACGATTTGTGACATACTCATAACGATTTGTGACTATACACATAACGATTTGTGACTATACTCATAACGATTTGTGACTATACACATAACGATTTGTGACTATACACATAACGATTTGTGACTATACTCATAACGATTTGTGACTATACACATAACGATTTGTGACTATACTCATAACGATTTGTGACTATACACATAACGATTTGTGACTATACACATAACGATTTGTGACTATACTCATAACGATTTGTGACTATACACATAACGATTTGTGACTATACTTATAACGATTTGTGACTATACTCATAACGATTTGTGACTATACTCATAACGATTTGTGACTATACCCATAACGATTTTATTCATAATTTGTTAATCATAATCATTGCAACCCCTAAAGTGAATTTTACTACAACCGTTCTGATTTTAGGACGTTTATACAACAAACGTAACCTAACCTAACCTTATCAGTATCTTATCAGTTCTTTACCAGTTAGATATTTTTAAAATCCTGAAAATAAACAGGTATATGATTAATATTGATTATGAAAAGTGATTATTGTGATCTAAAATGGTATGAGAAATACATATTTTTATGACGAGTGATCATTATGATGTAAAATGGTGCAATAATCTAATTTGCAATTTTATATGAACTTTGGTGCACCCATACGAAGAGTATCAACTATGGACTTACCCAGTTGCAATGCAGGACCTATACTACACATTTGAGAATATTTTTTTTATTTAATACAAGCTGTTTCCCTTCGTCCGTGTTGAAGTAGTTTATCACTATCCCCTCAGGAACCGTCAAATTTTTCGGTATTAAATATCCTTCCCCGGGACTCGAACTATCTCCGTACCAAATGTTATCTAAATCGGTTACTTACTTAAATACAATGACAATACTTTTAAATTTATAATATTACTATGGATTTCAATGGAAGTTTTCTAAAATGAAAATAATACAATGAACATTAACAATTTGCTTTAATGGTAACTGAGATCACCATGTCTTCGGCCCATATTAATAAAGTGATCTTAGATGAAACCACCGTCTCGAGATACGTCAGAGTAAACGTCTAAGACGGGCAACTTAAAAAAGACCTGTTTAAATTAATAGTATATGTCTGCGCGTTTCGACACAGGTTTATAAGGTCTTACAGCCTTACAAGCCTGGCTTGAAGATGTGGATGACAGGAGTAAAATGACTTCAAATTTTGTATGACAAATAACTCGTATAATAAAGTTTCTAGTTACATTTGATAAAGGTTAAGATAAGTAAAAAAAATGTGCTCTTAAGTTCTCACGAACACGTAGCGAAAATAGTGAAGTCTCCAGTCATCCTCCCTTTTGATTGGTTCTCGGTGGGGTTCAATGGCTGGCTCGTCATTGGTTGTCGATGACGTGATAGATGCAGCTGATTGGTCGCGTATGACGTGATAGTTTTGTCGCCGCGGTGTTTCCCAGGTAGCAAGCCACCCAAGGTTAGCTGCAACTGGCTTGTATGTGTGCGCAAAGCCGCAACATAAACTCCCCGCCTTGAATGCAGGAGCTTTCAACAAAGAAATAAGAGGCCTATTCGTCATTTACAGGCAGTGGACAGATTTTGGAGAACGCTCGTCGCACCGTGCCGCTGGCGGTCCGTATGTCCGCCACTCGCGAGATGCCATCCCGGCCTGGAAATGTCCCGACAATTCTCCCAATACTCCATTTTAAGGGCGATATGTTGTCTTCCTTGATGAGAACGAGGGTGTCTTGTTTTAAGTTGTCTCTGTTACGTGTCCATTTCGTCCTAGTCTGTAGCTCAGATACATATTCTTTAGACCAGCGTGTCCAGAAATGCTGGCGTATCTGTTCTATCCTCTGATAGCGTGACAGGCGTTGTACGGGAACCTCGTTCAGGTCAGCGAACACAGGAGCAGTTAGTGACCGGCCAACCAGGAAGTGAGCTGGGGTAAGAGGGGAGAAATCCTGCGGATCTGAGGACATAGGGCTCAAAGGACGGGAGTTCAGGATGGCCTCAACTTGCGTCAATACCGTGCTGAACTCCTCGTAAGTTAAGTGCGCGTTACCTATTACACGACGCAAGTGGTGCTTGCAACTCTTTACACCAGCCTCCCATAAACCTCCAAAATGACTCGCGTATGGAGGACCCATTGTAAATTGGATATTTTGAGAAAGCGCGTATTCTTTAATATCATTAGAACACGACTTTAAGAACCTTGCAAACTCATGTTTTAATCCTATGAAATTTCGGCCATTATCCGAAAATATTTCCAAAGGTTTCCCACGTCGTGAGATAAACCTCTTTAGTGCTAACAAATACGCATCTGACGAGAGATCGCTGACTAGCTCTAAATGAACAGCACGCGTGGTGAAACAAATAAATAAGCAAATATATGCCTTACAAGTAACAGCTCCCCTTCCTTTGCGATTAAGAATGAGCACTGGCCCCGCGTAATCAACACCCGAATGTATAAATGGAAACCCGGGTTCCAGGCGCTGTTTAGGTAAGTTGCCCATGATAGGCGCTAACGTTTTACCTCGCAGCCGGGCACAGGTGACGCACCCGTGGACCACAGTCCACGCGCGAGGTTTCTACCGCTCACGGGCCACCAGGCATCTCGCAGCGAGAACAGCAGCTGCTGCGGTCCCACGTGCATCAGCCGCTTGTGCTCGTAGCGGAACAATAATACTGTAAAGTGATGCCTACAAGACAATAAAATCGGGTGCCTTTTATCGAAATCGAATGTGGGCGAGTTTGCTAGTCGCCCTCCGACTCTGATAATTTGAAAATTGTCTATAAATAAATTCAGTTTCGATAGGTGACCCTTGACCTGTTCCTTTTGAGACAATACGTTATAAACATTAAGAAACGATTGTTGTTGCGAGATGCGCGCCAGCATGGCAACCGATTCCCTCAGTTCTCCCGGCGACAGCGCGCCGGCACGACGTGTAGCTTTATTGCGCGCGTTGTGAATGAAACGAAGTACGTACGCTGCCGCGCGCTGCATGCGGTTGAACTGAGAGAACCTGGAAAATGAGAAAAACGATTCTATAATTTCAGTATACATTAGGATATTTGTCGGACTAGATCTTCGCTCTGGTAATTGCGACTCATCAGGTAGTGAGTCTAAGTTGAAGTCACGACAATCAAACTCGGCGTTATGTAGGTATTGAGGCCCCTCCCACCACAGACTAGAATTGCTCAGCGCGTCTAGATGTAGCCCGCGGGAGACCAAGTCAGCCGGGTTATCTTTCCCGCTGACATGAAACCATACGTTTTCTTTCGTTATGTCGTGAATTTCGGCGACCCTGTTTTGAACAAAAGGTTTCAACAAATTTGGTGGCATGCGCAGCCAACCCAGGACTATGGTTGAATCAGTCCAAAAGATTACCCGGTCAAATTTAGAACGGAGCGAGTCCTTTATTTTGAGGTATAACCTTGCACCTACTAGCGCTCCGCACAATTCCAGCCTCGGGATACTTACAGGTGATATCGGCGCGACCTTGCCCTTAGAACAAAGGAGCCGGACTGTAACAGCTGATTCGCTATCAACGGTTCGTACATATGCGCAAGACCCAAAGGCAATTTGCGACGCATCACTGAAAATATGTAACTCTGTACATATAGGCTGGTTACAAAAAACATGTCGTGGAACTCGAACACTAGGTAGAATCGATAGGTTCTTTATAAAGCGGTGCCAGGCTTGCGTGACGTCATCCGGAACCGCTTCGTCCCAGTCTAATTTTAATAACCACAGTTTCTGTAATAAAGTTTTAGCTATAGTTATTGTTGGGCTCAAAAGACCTAACGGGTCAAAAATCTGGGATGCAATGGATAAAATAGTGCGTTTTGACACCGGCTTTGAATTATTATCGTGTTGTGAATAGTAATGCAATTCGTCGCTTTGGTTGTACCAGCCAAGCCCTAACGTTTTACTATGCGTGTATTCACCCAGTGACAATTCCCTAGAGATGCTGCCTTCGGGTTCCCGAGTAATGTAGTCAAAATTATAAACCCACTTTCGTAGCGGAAAACACCCGGAATCTAAAACTCTTGCAGTTTCCTTGCATAAGCGTTTTAATTCGGCGATCGTTGACGATCCACAAATTAAATCATCGACGTAGAAATCTTGATTTATAGTTCTGGCCACTTCGGGATCGGTACATTCTTGTGCTAACTGCTTTAAACAACGGCAACTTAAGAAGGGCGCTGAGGCGGTTCCGTAGGTCACCGTGTTCAGCCGATACACACTGAGCGGGTCGGTAGGGCTGTCGCGCCACAAAATCAACTGCAAATTGCGTTGGCCCTCATCGATAAGTACTTGTCGATAGTGTTTTTCAATATCAGCGCAAGCCACGAACTTATTTTCGCGAAATCGTAGTAAGATTGCAATAAGGTCCCCTTGAATAGGGGGACCTACGCGTTGCAAGTCGTTGAGCGACTTTCCTGTCGTTGAAGCTGCGCTGGCATCAAACACAACCCTTAATTTAGTGGTAGTAGCGTGCTCCCGGAGCACCCCATGGTGCGGCAAAAAATAGTTTGGGGTTCCGTATGAAGAAACTCGCGACATGTGACCTAAATTTTCGTACTCTTTGATAAAACTACTGTATAAGTTTTTATAAGTAGGGTCGCGGTCGAGGCGTCTTTCAAGAGCACTGAAACGATTTTTGGCTTGAAAGAATGTGTCACCTAATGATTCAGATGACTCCTTTAGAGGAATTTGTACGCTAAACCTTCCATCAGCAACGCGCTTTGTTGTTCTGATGAAATGTTCTTCGCACGCGAGTTCCTCGTCGGTGTGTAGTTCGGATAATTTACCTCCTATGGGAGCCTGTTCTAATTCCCAAAACCTACGTAACTGACTATCCAATGATTGCGTATCATAAGTTTGCGTCAAATGACATCTAATGGGTTTGGGTTGTATGCGTTGCGTATTCGAATAAATAGGACCCGAAATAATCCACCCTAATCTGGTATTTTGTAGGTAAGGGCCGTTCGCTAGGCGCATCTTACCATCAATGAGTAAATCCCAGAATATGTCGGCACCTATAAGGATGTCGATAGACTGACATTCGAAAAAACTAGGATCAGCCAAACAAATATTGTCTGGAATGCGGAACTGATTGCGCTGCATCGCAAGCGTAGGCAGCGTAGATGTTAGTTGTGATAACACTAAACACTGTATGCGAATGTTAAACGTGTCAACGACAGAGTTAATTTCTATTTCACATTTTTGCGTACACGTAGAAATAGAATTACCAATGCCTCGTATTTCTTGTGTGGACTGTATAATTGTAGGTTTTAATTTATCACATAAATTCTTGGTGATTAAACAGCATTCACTTCCACTGTCGAGGATTGCGCGTGCCTTATAATAATTACCAATACTATCGGGAATCTCGACTAGTGCAGTTGATAACAAAACCGGTTGCATGGGAGACAGCTGAGCGGTCACGTCAATGTGTGCATTATTTACTTGCTTACTATGCGAGTGTGCGGTACTATTCATGTTTGAGGATGCAGAGAAGACACGCGGCAGCGCCTGGTCTTTGTCTAGAGCGAGCCGTGGTACAGCGCGCTCGTTGACTTCATCACTCTCCCGTGCCTCTTCGTGAATTAACGAATTATGTTTTTTTTTGCATTTCCTACATGGACCGTATTTGCAGTCAATAGATGTATGGCCTGCACGTAAACAATTTTCGCACAACCGCTTTTCTTGCACAATATTTATTTTATCCTGCAAGTTTAAATCTAAAAACACCTGGCACGAATACAAAGGATGTTTACCGTTACACATTAAGCATAGTTTTTTATAAGCTGTTTGCTTCATGTGTGACTTATTTGTGGATTTGTCAGTGACAATATTGCAGTGAAGTTTAGGGACGTTGTTGTTTGCGTTAGTGTGATGATATTGCTTCTTAGATTCATGCGTGGTGTAAGTACTAGCCTTGCTGTGTGTTACTATTAGTGTTTCAAGCATGTCGGCGCGGTCCCGAATGAAATTAAGTAAGTCATCAACTTTTAGCGTAGAAGTAAGATCACTAGTTCGCGACAGTAAAGTGCCTTTGAATTGTTCCCATTCGCGTTCAGTTGTGGAATCTAATTTTGACACGACCAAGTAAATAATTAATGTGTCCCAGCTCTCGGTAGGTTCCCCGAGAAGTTTTAGTGCACGTAAATTCTTAAGGATAATGTCTATAAGTTTTCTTAAAAGCGATGGGGACTCTTTAGACAGCACTTGAATAGAAAATAACGCTTTAACGTGATTATGTATTAACAATCTACTATTATTATACCGGTTTAGTAGCAGCTCCCAAGCAATTGTGTAATTATTTGAAGATAATTCAAGAGAATCTATTACAAGTTGCGCGTTACCCTTTAATGATGATTTTAAATAATGAAACTTTTGAATGCTAGTTATTTCTTGGGAGCTGTGAACTAATGATGTAAACGTGTCGCGGAATTCCAGCCAGTGCTCATAAGAACCATCAAAGGTTGGTAAGGAAATAGTCGGAAGTTTAACCAATTGCGATAAATTGGTCGTAGGAGAGTTCTTATAGTTGTGATTATCTCTCACCATGGTCTGAGTTTGAGCGAGGATACCATAATATTCATTTTCAAACATTTCCCTATTCTCGATTTGCTTTTCTAACTCACTGTCGGAAACTAAATTCTCTATATTACTATGCAGGTCATTAAACTCAGCGAAAATAATTTGGGCTCCTTGCATACGTAATTTTATTTCAGTGCGTTGAGGTTCCGTTAGCTCTAAACCTTCGAATGAGTTCACAAATTTCTTAAAGTTTGTTAATCTGCTTTTAACTGATCCGCGTCTACGAATTAATAACCTAAGAGACTCTTGGCTTGTTGCCTTTCCACAGCCGTCCTCGGTAGTGTGGAATCTAGCCGCGTCATCATTTGCTCATTTTTTGAAGGTTATGGGAGTGTATAGATGTACTTACAGTTGCAATCACCACCACTGGTCAGGCACAGCTCTGCCGACGTGCAGACGGATGAAAGCTGCCGACACGTATTTATTGCAGCGGCATGTGAAAGCGCAAGCAGAAGCACTGGAATGTATAACAGCACGGTATCACGCAAGCGTTAAAGAAATTGCTAGGAAATAAGCTGGCTCGTCTCACCAAAAAGCTCAAGTGTAACTTTTTTGATTCACGTCGCTGCCGATGCGTTCTCACAATCTTCGTGGTACCCAGGGACTGGTTTCTTGTATCCGGTTCGAAGGACCAATTTATGTCTGCGCGTTTCGACACAGGTTTATAAGGTCTTACAGCCTTACAGGCCTGGGTTGAAGATGTGGATGACAGGAGTAAAATGACTTAAAATTTTGTATGACAAATAACTCGTATAATAAAGTTTCTAGTTACATTTGATAAAGGTTAAGATAAGTAAAAAAAATGTGCTCTTAAGTTCTCACGAACACGTAGCGAAAATAGTGAAGTCTCCAGTCATCCTCCCTTTTGATTGGTTCTCGGTGGGGTTCAATGGCTGGCTCGTCATTGGTTGTCGATGACGTGATAGATGCAGCTGATTGGTCGCGTATGACGTGATAGTTTTGTCGCCGCGGTGTTTCCCAGGTAGCAAGCCACCCAAGGTTAGCTGCAACTGGCTTGTATGTGTGCGCAAAGCCGCAACAGTATAGTTTAGTTTATATATGATCGTTATATAACTTATACATATATGACCGCCCAAAAAATGACAGACGGACGGACTAAATATACTTTTTTTTGACAGAGACAGTATGGGGGAATCTGAAACCATAGGAGATACATTAAAACAGTCTTAGCAAACGTCAGGTCTTTTTTTTGTTAAAACATTAGAGCCATAGTAGTTTTTATCGTCAAGAGAGTTTTTTAAATGTAAATTGACTCAGTTTCATTTAAGGAGAAAAGAAAAAAACTTGGAACAACAGTTGTTCAATTTACTTAAGTCACCGGTAGCTTATTAATGTATATAAATAAAAATGAATCGCCGAAATGTATGTACGCGCATAACTTCCAAACGACTGCACCAAATTGTTTTTTTTTTGTTGTTGTTGTAACTATTCGTTATTGCCAGGGCAAGGTTAGCCTGTAAGGAAAAAATCGTAATGCCCATTGGAAATATCGGAATTTTTGTAATAAGATTAAATCTGAACTTAAAACGGTTGCGGGGTTAAAAATAGTGCCATTCCATGTCTTCCCGTGGATGTCGTAAGAGGCGACTAAGGGATTAAGGGCTTGTAGTACTGTTAGGCGATGGGCTTGCAACCTGTCACTAATACACAGGTAAACATCTTGGCCTGATTGTGCGAAATGTGGTTACAGAATAGGGATCATGCATTTTTTTTTCTTTCGCTCTCTGGAAAGTGCTATGAAAGAGATGAATAACTGTATACGCGAAATAAATATCGTGTAACTTTTTCATAAGATATGAAGCTTTAAAAAGTCATAGTTAGACCCCCTGCAAAAACGCGTCACAGCTGCTGTTCCATGTTTAAAATATAAGGACCTTATAAAGAACTTTTCATTTATTTCGTAGATTACTATATTGGAGCCAATATCGTTGAATCAAAATATTACGTGAATATAATGAGGATGCCGAAGAAAACAATTTAAACATTAAAAGAAGTTTAAATATTTTAACAAGTTTTGATTCTATATAAAATCTTAATAAACGGGTCAAAACTTTGTGTATTTCATTTTGTTTTTTTTCATTTTCTCCTAAATCCTATGAATGAAACTTAATTCTGATTTTCATGCATGTTCTCTATTATCAACAAGTTTTAGGAGTTGTTGGTATTTCTGTAGCTCTGCCTACCCCACTCTGGGAATGATGCGTGATGTTTATGTATGAACTTAAATAATCACCGTAAACGTATGTAAACCTCGACGGTTCTTCAATTCCTGCTTGTTCCCGTGGTTTGAGTGATCTTATCTTATCTTATCTTACAGTTGGGTCCTCTCGGATACACTTCGACCCCTTTAGGATCTTTTGTGCAATTACCCTCTTACACACTCAGCTGTTCGAATGTGCAGGTTTCCTCACGATGTTTTTCCTTCACCGTAAGAGCATCGGGTAATGTACTTAAGTTAGAAAAACTCATTGGTACATGGTGACCGCGGGGTTCGAACTCTGAACCTTACGATCACAAGTCGACCCCTAAGCCCCTAGGCCACTGACGCTCTGGCTTTGGTGATTGAATCCAGTTACCTAATTCATAGACGGTGCGTCGCCTCGGCGAGCTGTTCTCGCTGCGTCACCGCATCACGGTGGAGTCGGACCTGCTGGACACGCCCGACATCTACTGGGAGGAGGAGCAGCTCGAGCGGCTCTACTCCGCCACCGTGGCGTTCTTCACCATCCCGCGCCGCACCAGGGTGAGTCATCATCATCAACCTAATAGCCTCCACTGCTGGAACGGACCTGTGCCGCTTGGATCCAGCAGTTTCTTGCGGCTTTAGCCACGTCCATGAAGAGCAAACCGAACATTTGTCCTCGCGTGTTTTATCCATGGACTTGTTTCTTTAATTAGTCCTTGGTGATTGCCTAAAAATCGACATTGGCGAAATACACCTGGTTAAAAAAAGAAGGGAAAGACATAAATTAAAAAAGGGGTCTATGGACATTATGTCTCTCTACTTGAAAATGTGTTACATAATAGTGGTATAGTGGTATAGTTTGCACAAACGAAGACACTGTTAACTGACCACCTAACTGAATTTAAAACGTTTATAAGGTTTATTTTCGTTTGTAAATGTACAGTTAACAGTGTCTTCGATTGTATGAAATACCAGTACCAGTTCCAGTATTGCGTACAAAATAATCCCAGGGTTTAATGCTCTAAGTGGGACTTTAGCTAATAAAACTCGCAAAACTAGCTAGTTGTTCAACATTACAAAAAATATAACCACCTAAGCCACTAAGTTGGCACGAACCTATCGTAGCTTTAGAGATGAATCCACTTTTGCTCCTTCCAGGTCCTCAACGAGCGCCTGTCCCACTGCGTGGAGCTCCTGGAACTCCTGTCTTCATGGGCGGCCGACCGTCACCACGTGCGTCTAGAGTGGATGGTCATTGCTCTCATCCTGGCTGAGGTCTGCTTCGAGCTGCTGCATGTCTTCGAGAGATACGTGCTGGATAGGTGAGACGAGGAGACAGGGGGAGGGGAGGGAGACATAGGGATAGGGGAGACGAAAGTCGGTGAAGTTGAAATTGTGAATGATGAATGTGCGTTCGAAGTTGAGAATGTTGCGATGGAGCGAGTGGAGTTAGAGTTGGAGAGAGCGGTTAAATCAATTGGGGAGTTGGAAGTTGTAGCTGATGAGATGAAGCGAGTTGAGATAGTACAAGAAGAAGTGAAACAGAAAGAGGATATGAATCTAGTAGAGATGGAGAGAGTTGTGGAGATGGCGCCAGAAATTAAGCAAGACCCAGACATAAATAGAGTGGCAAAGATGAAGCGAGCGCAGATGGAGCGAGTGGCAGAAATGGCTCGAGTTGCAGAAATGCAGCGAATAGAGAAGGAGCGATTGGTAGATACTGAGCGAGTAGCGAAGAAGGCACGTTTGGCAGCTATAGCCCGCGTTGCAGAGATCGCCCATGAAGCAGATGTGGCCCGCATAGCAGAGCTAAATCGCGTATCAGAGCTGAAGCAAGTGGAAAAAGAACGCGCACAGAAAGAACGAGTTGAGCAATTAGCGGAGATGGCCCATATTGCAGAGATGAAGCGATTGAAGGAGGTGCAGCGATTACGAATGGAGCAAGTCGAAAAAGAACGAATTGAGGTGGAAAGAGTGGCTGAGATGAAACGCTTGGCTGAGATAGAAAAAGAACGAATAGAGCTGGAACGGTTGGCGGAGTTTGAGCGTTTAGCGGAGATTGCTCGTGTTGAAGAGTTGGAACGATTGGAAAAGGACAGAGTGGTGGAGATGAATCGATTCGCAGAGATAGCACGTATTGCGGAGATGGAGAAATTGGTAAGAGAACGAGTGGAAAAAGAAAGAGTCGAGATGGAAAGAGTAACTGAGATGAAACGGTTGGCTGAGATGAAACGATTGGAAAGAGAACAAGAGGAAAAAGTGCGAATCGAGATGGAAAGAGTAACTGAGATAAAACGATTGGCGGAGATAGAACGTTTGGCTGAGATGGAGCGATTGGAAAGAGAACAAGAGGAAAAAGTGCGAGTCGAGATGGAAAGAGTAACTGAGATGAAACGATTGGCGGAGATAGAACGTTTAGCTGAGATGGAGCGATTGGAAAGAGAACAAGAGGAAAAAGTGCGAGTAGAGATGGAAAAACTGGCAGAGATACAGCAAATTGAGAGAGAGCGTTTAGCTGAGAGGGAACGATTGGCGAAAATGAAACGTGTGATAAGGATCGAGCGATTGTCGAAGTGTGGGTGTGAGTGGGATAGCCATATGATTCCTGCAGGGAGATCTAACTCGTACTTGTGTTAAATAAATATTAGGCTCAAATTACAGAAGCTGAATACACTTTCATAGGCTGTATTCTATTTAATAATATTAGCTACGGTTGTTACAGTCATGTTCGGTTTAACATATTTACATAAATACTTACTTAAGTGTTTTACTGTAGATATGGTAATATTACTAACCCTACTGTTAGTAATAATTACGTCTATGTTGAAAATTAGAGATCCAAAGAGTTAAGGAATGTTTAACGTTTTGACGCGAATTCAGTTACATGGTTTTTTTAACCTTACGCAATTTTTTTTTGTTTAATTAGATAATGAACCGTTATTTTGCACATGTTTTCGCATTAAACGTAGTTAAAAGTAGAAATTGAATGCCAGTGAATATACGACTATAATACAATAACGTAAAAATAATTATTAGAATATGTAAATCAATATTGTTCGGTATTACCTACGCAAATGAAGGAAACTTGAGAAAATTTGACAGATATTACATATTATTCTAATGTGAAAAACAAACGAAGTTAAGTCGTTGTTGAAATGATAATATATTATTATAATAGTGTAGTAGGGCTAATAGTTGTGGTGAAAAGGTTAAAATTTTCAACGCCATGTCAAACGCAAAGATGTCACTGGTATGTTTAGAGCATTAGCTCTAATAGGCTCTTGGTTGACATTTTTCAACCTTGCCTTATAGGCAGTAGGGTCTATTTGCACTAGCCACCATGAGGTGTCCGTTGATAGCGATGAAAAGGTTAAAACTTTTTAATAGTTACCATTATGTAAATGACGTTGTTGTGTAATAATATACAAACCCTATGTACTAAGTATTTGTTATTTATATATTTACAAATAAAATGTGTTATGTACCTATGATACTTATGATATATTCGTGTGTTCATAATATTTTGACTTTGATTTAACGCCAACTTGTTGCCATATTAGTAAATATTGAATTATTTATGTGTATTTGTGTTAGGTTTTTGGTTATTTTTAAAACGTTTCCTATTTATGTTTTTAAGCTCGTATTGTTGTTGCTAAAATAACTGAATGAATGGCTATCGACGAAATTCGGTTGGAGTATCTATTATTGCATAATTGCAATTTTTTTCGACCATCGTAGGCCGAAATGATGGTGATTCTGGAAAGATATTTAGATCTCGAAGCATAACGATATAGTAGTGATACGCGAGCGAAGTTGCGGGCAAAAACTATATAAAGTAAATATTAAGTGCAAAACTAATACGAGCTTGACAATAAAATAAATAATTATTATTATATTTATAAGTAAATAACCATATTTTAAAGATAAAGATAAATGTATTTGTTCAAATTCAAATTCAAATTCAAAATTTTCATTGCGTGGTTATGGGTATTACAGTAAAACATCTATGTATCTACAGCGTGTAAATTTCATACGGGCATATATTTTAACAGTAGTTAATATACACCCTAATTAACATAAAAACGTGTGTAACAGCAACATTAGTTGTATTTCTTTTTTTCTTACTAATTAATTCAGCAAGCAATGTATGACATTGCGCAATTAAATTAAAGCATCTACATAATAGTCATGTTATGCTCACGAATTGTTATGGTTCGCCATTTGTTTACTTCGCCCATGAAAGTCAAAAATTTCGGTGCAGGCGGTGCACTCGCTTGAGATTGGTATTTAGTTTCCACACATTTCTTCCTTGCTCTTGGATATAGGCGATACATTGACGACCGATGGACGCTCGCACACTTCGTACATTGCTCCTAAGACAAACTTTAAAAAATTTACTGCTCCTCAATAATAAAAGTTACCAACAAAATATCTTTCTCACATGATTTGTATGATCGTTAACTACGTCAGGATAAAATATATGCCCGTATGAAATTTACACGCTGTATATTAAGAGCACAATGCATGCTGTAGCTCGTCCTAAGGCCCTTTGTACAAAAAATACTTAATACAGTCATTGGAATAAATATCTATATTGCAAAGGGAAGAAAGTAGAACTTATTATGTTGTAGGCGACTAAGGATAAGGGCTTGTAGTACTGTTAGGCGATGGGCTTGCCACATGTCGCTAATACACTAGTAAACTTCTTGGCCTGATTATGCAAAATGTGGTTAAGAAATTATAGACAAGTCTTTTTAGAGTTGTTGGTACTTCTGTAGCTCTGCCTACCCCACTCTGGGAATGAAGACGTGATGTTAGTATGGATGTCTATTTTTTTTTATTAATAATAAATGTTTTTATTCCATTGACAACTTTTGTTGTATGATGGACCTTAGGGTATGTAATATTAGTATGAGTAGTGAAATATTTAGTAGTCGGTATGACGCACGTGTGTCGTCATACATTTATTCGGTCTACAATTTAGCGCACTAAAAGGGTTAAGATTGCCTCGTAGAGTTGTAACTATTACAAAAACGCATTTGTTTAATATTTATAAGTATTTATTATCAAATAAACATATTACACTAGGGTGGTGGATTTTTAATACCTATACAATACAATACAAATACTCTTTATTGTACACCAACAAATAAATTTAAAAATAAATAGTACATTTAAATCATAGGTATACAACAGGCGGTCTTACCGCTAAATAGCGAAACAGTATGCATGAAACATTAACAAATACCTATGTTATGTTTTATACAACATATTTACACCAGTATTTTCGGTTTATTTGATGGTCAAATAGATAGACCTTGAGTTTCGTGGTCCCCTCAGGACTCGGACAAGCGTTTTGTAAAAAGATAATTAACGAAAGCTCCTACCAACTCGTAGGGTTGCGGTTGGGATAATACCTGCTGGAATTTTTTAAATACAGTACTGTATACCGAAAAAAAAACATGAGAAGTATTTAAAAGACAAATTATAGTAGTTAAAACCATGTATTTGAAATACAAACAAATATAAATAAATATCAGGGGACAATCTCATACAAATTGACCTAGTCCCACACTAAGCTCTAGGCTTGTACTGTGGGTACTAGACAACGTTAAACATACTCGTATAGATAAATACATACTTAAATACATAGAAAACATCCAAGACTCGGGAACAAATATTCGTGCTCATCACACAAATATCTGCCCTTACCAGGATTTGAACCCAGGACCACTGGCTTCGGAGGCAGGGTCACTCCCAACTAGGCCAACGTGTCGTCACAGTAACAGTACCTAAACAAAACAAAACAAAATACATGTGTTTTCAGTTAGGGTTATTACTGAGAGACTATTTTCATCAGCTGGATATACCATTCCTGACAAGAAGGAACTCGGCTGACAGCACATCCGTAAAACGATTACACTTGTGTTATAAAAGAAAAAACCGTAAGTATTTTAAAAATTCTAAAAAATCTGAATTTAAAATGTTTGTTTAGTAAATAGGGCTCTTTTACACGTCGGTAATATGATGTGAATCTACTAGCGTTTTGGTACAAATGCATCTTTAAATTTAAATTATTTGGAATGTAAATTACAAAATACATGTAAATGAGGTATTTGAAATACCAAGTACAAAATACATTTTTAGTCTGTATTTTAAATACCAGTAATTGAAATGTCTGGGATGAGGTTCTACACAGTAAACCTGTATTGCTTTTGACGTGGTTCCGTATTGTCAACGATTCGATAGCTGTTATTGACTTGACAGTAATGGCGTCCGAGTTAAAAACATAAGCGTAACACGTCAAACGCAGTAGTTATAACAAATTGAATAGAGGTCCTGGTTTTTAAGATATTAGGGCATTTCCGACAGACTTATTATTGCTATCAAAATTGGTCAGTGAAGTTTAATTGACAGTCAGTGACTGTCTCCCGCAAGGTGGACTGACGGCCTTATGAAGTTGCGAACTCGCTGGATGCCATCGGCACGAGACGGCGTAGTGGCATGAGCTCCTTATTTAAAGTCTTAAACGTGTGGTTACCGGGATAGAAAAGTGCCACTCCACATCTTCCCGTGGGTATCGTAAGAGGCGACTAAGGGAATGAGGGCTTGTAGTACTGTTAGGCGATGGGCTTGCAACCTGTCACTAATACACTGGTATACATCTTAGCCTGTTTGTGCAAAATGTGGTTACAAGATTACCCACAAGACTTTTTAGAGTTGTTGGTATTTCTGTAGCTCTGCCTACCCCACTCTGGGAATGAGGGCGTGATGTCATGTATGTATGTTAAACATTTTTTGACACAAATAAAGTACACCTTGGCAATAAAGATTTGGAAAGAAAGATTTGGTGAAAGGGGGAAATACAATCACGATAATAAATTTTATTAAATAAACAAATATCAGGAGACAATCTCACACAAATTGACCTAGTCCCAAACTAAGCTCTAGACTTGTACTATGGGTACTAGACAACGATAAACATACTTATATAGAGCAATACATACTTAAATACATAGAAAACATCCAAGACTCTGGAATAAATATTTACAGGGATTTGAACCCAGGACCGCTGGCTTCGGAGGCAGGGTCACTCCCAACTAGCCCAACGTGTCGTCAAACGTAAAGAAAGGAAGAACCCATAAGACACATGATACAAAAATAAAATAAAACAACAAAGGCAACAGGAAATGGAAATGTATGTCTTAGCGGGACTAAAATGGACACTGCCTCGGCAAAATGTTGCAAGTGTCAGACACCTACAGCGCTCATTTGCAGTGGCTCACGGTGCCTTATACAAACATTCCTATACTACTGATATAACTACTACTACTGATACTAGTGGCGGTAGCACCCTGTGCAGGGTCCGTCCGGATCGCTACCACCATCTTATCCATTAACCACCCGCCAGCCATTGTTGTGTTCCGGTGTAGGGATAAGACAACCGGTGAAATTACTAGCATAGAGGCATTCCATCTTAGTACTCGGGGTTGGCGACGCATTTGAGGTCTTAGGATTATAGTCTTGAGAATTCAAATGTCTCAGATTCCACTTACCATCAGGTGGCGTGAGTGCTCGTGTGCCTTCTCATTAACATTATATATAACTTTTATAATATATATAATTAAAAATAAGGCGATAAACCGTCGTGATGAAACTACATACATACTATCACTCCTTCATTCCCAGAGTGGGGTAGGCAGAGCTACAGAAATACCAACAACTACAAAAAGAGTCGCTGGTAATTCTGTAACCACATTTTGCACAAGAAGGCTCAGTTGTTTACCAGTGTTGCAAGCCCATCGCCTAACAGCACTAGAAGCCCTTATTCCCTTAGTCGCCTCTTACGACATCCACGGGAAGACATGGAGTGGCACTATTCTAACTGCAACCACACGGGCAAACGAAACTGGTTTCACGGGTGATGAATAGATTTAAAAGCAACACGTTGAAATATGTAAGTGTTGCATTTTCTAACTTCAACGTACTAATTGTAAAGACGTCAATGTGTATGTTTATAGGGTTCCTCGGGCCGAGAGGCGGCGCGCGCGCTCCGTGTTCGCCAACGAATCAGAAGAATATATGTTCCAGGACCTGTCTATCTTGGACACCTAAGACAAGGGCAAGGTCTCCACTCCTGGTCTTATCACACTGGCGTTATGGAAGCATGATTCCAGGGCAACTGAACGATTTCGCGCTGATGCGTGGCAACTTTTCGCTATCTAATTAGGTTTTTTCTGGTTTACTACTGATTTGTATTCGTAGTAATCACTCTTCATAATTTTTTCGTCATAGTTTTTTGTTCATAGTTCATAATCATCGCAACTCCTAAAGTCAACGTTGAATGACGTCGCTTATGTTTTTCATCCCTTTCTTTTCATCCTTAAGAAAGGGACAAAAAACGTCGCTTGTTTTTGTCCGTTTCTTTTCATCCTAATGAAAGAGAGAAAAAACTTAAGCGACGTCATTCAAGGAAACCGTTGGATATTTTTATTCTGAAAATAAACAGGGCCTCTATTCAGGTGCGTTAAAACGATATCGTGTTTGACACGTTTAAGAATCGTTTATGTCACAGTCGCCATTATTGTAAATGACATAAGAGTTATCAAAACGTTGACAATACGGAAACAGGTCAAAAACGATATCGTTATTACCTTGTAGAATTCCAGCCAAGGTGTATCATTAATATTGATTATGAAGAGTGATCATTATAACGTAAAATGGTATGAGAAATATTTTCGGACTTCCGACAATAGGATTTAAAAGTTATGTGAGAAAGTGCGCACGCGTGTAATTTAATTATTCTATAAAGAAGGAAAAGAGTTACCAATATCTTTTTAGTTTCTATTTTTTTTTGGGATATTCTGTGCTTCATCTAAATACAAGTAACAACAAGCAGGCTGCCAAAACACTTAAAGAAATGGCGTCCATTTTTCTTTTAAATGTAATACAATGAGAGGGTGCTTATAAAACTATATCTTGCGATGAAGAAGCTCAAGTCGGCTCTGTTTTATGGATTCAGACTGCTAAAATGATAAATAGCGGAATAAATGCAAACGGTCATCTTGTATCTATGTAATTTAGTTTACTTAAAAAAATATTCCAAAGCAAAATACCAACTTCTTCAATCAAAGATAAAAAACATGTCACTCAATCTAAGAGGGATATCTAAACTTGAAATGATCGTCATTTCTTGGACGTTGGCTTGGCGCCGTCTTTTAACTTACCTATTTATAACCCCCTCACATGGTAAAGGGGTAACATAAGTATGACACCTATCTGTCAGACTGGCATTGTAGTTGTGATTGTTTCAAAATCCCCGTGTTTTGATGTTTTGTTTGTTGTAGATTATTATACACAGTTTCAGTTTGTATAAAAACGGTGGGCTGTTTCAGTTATCAGAACTTCAGTCGCTTTTTGTGATTTAATCTATTTAAGTTTTTTAGATATTTTTAGTCTAGACCATAACCCTTAAGTCACCAGCAACTCCTGTGTCTGTTCTTTGAATTCAACTTGGGCCTCTATTCAGGTGCGTTAAAACGATATCGTGTTTGACACGTTTAAGAATCGTTTATGTCACAGTCGCCATTATTATAAATGACGTTGACAATACGGAAACAGGCCAAAAACGATATCGTTATTACCTTGTAGAATTCCAGCCCTGGTCATATTTCCTTTAGACTTAAACGTGAAAACACGATCAGAAACAAAATCCTCGATAGTTTTATTTTTCAAACATGACACCGTTTTTGCGTGTTTTTGGTTGTATCTTCGGAACCCTACTATCTTCAACGATGATTTCGTATTCAATAGTTGAGTACTTATAACTTCTTAATTCTGGTAAACCAATTTTTTGATAAATGTTGTGGTTTAAAAGTAAACGGCAATTATTTGAATTTCACGCTCTATCTCCATCTCACGTTCATCGCGCGGAAGCACATAAAGCCATCCCTTTCGATTGTTGTGTTAAAAAACATTGAGATTTTCATCGACCGAGGGAAATGCGATTCGGTAAATCGCTACAAAGAGTTTATGCTTTTGAGGTGAAGTTCTACAAATGAAAAAGACTGAAAATGTTCTGTAAACATTAATTTAATTTTGTAAGTATTTTGTGTAGTGTAACAAGTGTTTAATAAATAAATGACACGTTTATCTAATGGTTGCTTATTATTTACTTGATTTTTGTTAAATAACACCATTTGCTTAAAAACAATATGTCGTCACATGACAACCATCGTTGATTATGGTGACGTGTGTTATCCGGATCTGAGCGAAGGACAACTCGATAAGTTGGATCGCCTTCTCAATAATTGCATTCGCTTTGTTTTCTGTCTTCGTAAATATGATCACGTTTCTTCCTTCCGCTCTCAACTTGGATGGCTTCCTATTCGCCAACGTCGCAAAAGTAGATTACTCTGTTTCCTTTATAATATTCTGTACGATCCGCAATCTCCTGAATACTTAAAATCTCTTTTTAAATTTCTGGGTTCTACCCACATCCGTCAGCTACGATCCACTGAAAACCTCACACTTCCCATCCCTCCTCACCGCACAGGTTTCATGTCCAACTCCTTCGCCCTTCAGGCAGCACGACTTTGGAACGACCTTCCCCTTAAAATGAAGAAAGCTCCGAACAAGTTTGCCTTTAAAAAGAAAGTTCGCGAATTTCTTTGCAGGTAGAATTGACATCATCTTGGTTTTCTGATTGCTTTATCTGTTTTGTTTTTTGCTTATATGTATATACATATTATGTATGTATTTATTTATTAGTGTATTTCATGTATTTATATTTATGTAGCATATTGATATTATGTAAGTGTATATGTTTATGTAAGTATATAGTATATAGTTAAGTCAGAATCTATGTTGCACCGCCAGTACAATCTCTGCTTTGCCTAAAGGTTAACTGGTAGAGAATGCCTTACGGCATTAAGTTCGCCTTTTGCATATTAAGTGTATTCTTTTTTTTGTGCAATAAAGATTAAATAAATAAATAATAAATAACCATGTAATATTTTCCCTAACATACAATTAATAAGACATCATATATTAACTTGACAGTCCAGGTGATTTAGGGGACAAACGTTTTTAGCTACTAAATATGTATGGAACTGACCTAGGTTACTGTGGTACGTCTAAGTGTCCTTATAATTTTTACACAATTTCCCGTCAAATGTAAATTTCACTTTCTGCGCTTCGACCCGTCAGCCTGATCTTATCGACCTTGTTGTTTTATGACGTGCAATTAAATTAACCTTAGGATGACAGATCACATAATTATTTTTCCCGACTGTTCCCTAACCTAACACACGGATAAGAGAGTAATTCTCAACGTGCGTCAGGTGCACTTTTGCTGCCTTAACACTACATTATTTTTAAATTAAGTCTCGCCGCGGCTGTCTGTCTGTATGTATGTTCGCGATAATCTCAAAAACTACTGAAAGGATTTTCAGTATCGGGGCAGTGGTCCAACTGCTCTGTCCAACTGATCAAAATTAGCATCATAAATAGCCACCCACCACCCAGAAAAAGGAGCTCCGTCGAGCCTGATAATTAGATATTCAAATGGAAATTATTGATCAGTTGGACAAAGCTGTTGGACCACTGCCCCGAAAGGAAATTTTCATGGTTTGCACTATCGTTTTTTACAGACGGTTTTTATGTATAACAAATTCTAGTTTATAAACTCATTACAGAAAACTCAAATTACCGAAGCGAACACCGAAGCGGAACGAGGGCGGGTCGCTAGTAATTTTATTCTTCTTCTTTCGTGTCAGCAAGAACTCGGGCTAAATCTTACTTGCCCAGAAAGCGGCTACCGTGGTAGCCCTCTGGTTACTGACAAGTAAGTCCTCACGCGAGCAGGTGCTCGGGCACGCGGGACAGTTTGTGAGGTGTAACATGGTAGTTTTATAATTGATAAATAAAGTTTAAAATGTTCATTTCATGACTGAAAGTCCAACAAAATGAGTCCGAAGTGGGTAAGGACCAAATAGTTGGACCATAGTTAAGCGTAGTTAACCATACAAACAACAAAAGTGAAAAAAGTTCCGTTGTGACACGAAAATTATCCCTACAAATGTATGGCTTTTTAGTGGTGGTAGGACCCTGTGCAGGGTCCGTCCGGATCGCTACCACCATCTTATCCATTAACCACCCGCCAAGCAACAGTGTTCGTATTGTTGTGTTCCGGTGTGGGGATAAGACAACCGGTGAAATTACAAGCATAGAGGCATTCCATCTTAGTCCTCAGGGTTGGCAACGCATTTGAGGTCTTGGGTATAGTCTTGAGAATTCAAATGTCTATGGGTCTCAGATTCCACTTACCATCAGGTGGCCTGAGTGCTCGTGTGCCTTCTCCTTAACATAAAAAAAAAAAACCTAATTTTCGTGTCACAACGGAAAAGTTTCATAGAAGATTTAATTGAGTGAGTTAGCGTGGCCAGCTTTTTGGTCCTTACCCAAGTCCGAACTCTCTGGGTCTAAGTTAAGTATAGTGAAGATCCTATTGCCACCTTCCGACTCCATCATCAGACTCGATGTTGCCATATTATTGTATTGTCATCGAAGTTACGTAGGTATACCAAATTACAGCTCTATCGGACTCCGAGAAGTGGCTCAAATCGTCCTTGCAAGATTTGACCCGAACATACATACTACATTGCAAGTTAATAGAAAACTTGTAAAATATTATCCTATTTATGGTCTATCATAACGCGTAGTCTCGAAAGAAAGTGAATGTTATTATTTAGTAAAGAACGCTTTGAAATTGAGTAAGACTACTTACGCCTAGCTGTTTCAATTAGCAATTTTTGACAATACTGCTAAACATGTCGTCTGGGCCTCTATTCTACAAGGTAATAACGATATCGTTTTTGACGTGTTTCCGTATTGTAAACGTTTTGATAACTCTTATGTCATTTACAATAATGGCGACTGTGCCATAAAAACGATTCTTAAACGTGTCAAACACGATATATCGTTTTAACGCACCTGAATAGAGGCCCTGGTTTCTATACGGTAATAACAATACCTATCGCCTTTAACGTGTTTTCGTATTGTAAAAGTTTTGATAACTCTTATGTCATTTATAATAATAGCGACCGAGTCATAATCGATTCTAAAACGTAAAACGGGAAACCGTTATAAGGCAGTAGAATAAAGGCCCTGTTTCGGAAAGTGGACAGGGCCTCTATTCTCCTGCGTTATAACGATATCGCGTTTAACGTGTTTTAGAATCGTTTATGTTACAATCGCCATTATTGTAAATGACATAAGAGTTATCAAATCGTTGACAATACGGAAACACGTCAAAGACGATATCGTTTTTACCGTGTAGAATCCCAGCCCTGCTCTATCTTATCCTGTTTTTGTTATACATAAACGACATAACAGAGATAACAAACCACCGCTGCATTTTATATGCAGACGACATTTCTATTATTGTGACATCTGACAAAAATACAAATACAATTAGGGAACATGAACATGACATCAATCGTACAATCAATTTAGTAATCAAGTGGCTACATTCTAACAATTTAGTAATTAATTTAGATAAATCTAAATACATACAATTTAATACAAAAAAAATTATTAATTAATTAATATTTTTTAATTTTTTTTATTTAATTTTATTTGTATATTTTTTTTATTTTATTTTACAATTTAACACAATGTAAATTGTTAATTGAATAAAAATTGAATTGAATTGAAATAAACCAAGGAATCCTAAATATAATTTTAACCTTAATGTCCCGAGCATTGAAAATGTTACACAGACCAAATTCCTTGGAGTCATTATAGACGAAGACTTGAATTGGAAGTCACAATTAGATTATATATGTAACAGAATTAACAGATACGTATATGCCCTTAGGCAAATAAGTAAAGTAACAAATTTCAAAACAGCCATCTCTTGTTACCATGCCTATGTAGAGTCAGTGTTACGATACGGGTTAATAATCTGGGGCAATAGCACTGGCAGTTATCAGGCATTTATTGCACAAAAAAAATGCGTTAGAGCTATGTGTGGCCTACGGCCTATCGAATCGTGCAGACCAGTCTTTAAAAAGCTTGGCTTATTACCTCTTCCCGCTCTCTATGTCTACGAGACGTGCGTGTTTGTTCATAGACATATAGAACTCTTTAAAAAAGCGTGCGATAGTCATCCACGTTCCTGCCGAGACCCCGACAGATTGCTACCTGATGGTTTTTCCAGATTAGCGAAGCACAAAAAAAGTTGCTTAATAATGTGTATAAAAGTGTACAACAAAATACCGAGTGAACTTAAATCTAATAATAATAGAAAATTTAAAAATAAATTATATCAATGGTTGAGTAATAATAATTTCTATAGTATTAATGATTTTTTTGACATGTAATAGAGTATAATTGTGACTAATTTTCTTATATTTTTTTATTTATATTGTCTCCGTGACGGATGCCATAAACCAAAAAGATTGTTTAGTTATTAGCTTTCAAGTGTAATTTGCATACCGGAAACGGCAAAACATGTAAACCTGCCAATAGTTTAATAAGACCTAGATGTATACATTTAACGGTAATGTTTAACGCAAGTAAATGATTATCTTATCTTATCTTATCTTTATTGCCTATTTTTTTTAAGTTCCGTAGTCAAAGGAGTTCTTATAGTTTTTTCATGTTCAACCGTCTCACTGTCTGTGTGTTATAGTCACTTACTTGGCCACAAGGATCATCCTTCATTGCTCAAATTGGAGGACCCGGATTTAGATTAACCCGGGACCTTAGTTATCTTTATACTAAATTTCAGAAATCGGTTCAGCGGCCTTGCCGTGAAAAAAGGACAAACAAATACACTTTCGCATTTATAATATTACTATGGATTCAGCGGAGGTACGTACCTATGTGAACCCCGCGGCGTACAACTATTATAGCAAAAGAATGCGTAGTTAACTATATAAGCATAAGTTTTTTTTAAATATGTGTTTTCTATGAATGGATATGTGATGGATGGCTTGTCTATCAGTAGCAAACGGGTAAAATAAGTTAGGTACCTACATATCAAATGTGTAAGTGAGTGCGTTGCTCCTCAATAAACATTAAGCACATTACCGAAATATTATAACCGTATCAAATAACCGCACTTGTTTTGACTTATCCACCTCCCACACAGCACTTAAACCGATGCATCTAAACGATTTTCAATGTAAATCAACACATTTAGCCGCTAATTAAAATCTTCCAGTCTTCCTCGATGAGTATTGAGTCCGCAAAAATTCTGCCGTCTCCTTATGTGGACGTCGATCAGATTTCTCGATTAAAGTAGGAATATTTATTTTATTGACGGCAGAATGTTAAATTTATTGTTTGTTTGTGTTTAATTAAGAGGTTGTCTACACACAACTACAAGTTATAAAAATCAGAAAAACATCTTAAATAAAAGCACATTTCACGGTCTTAAAAGGAAAACTATGCCCAGCCAAGATGCGTACGCTAACTAGAGAGATACGAAGAGATCTATCAGTGACGCGATTTAAAAACAAACGAATAGAAACGCTAGTTAGCGAAGGCATCTTGGCTAGAGCCCCAGAGACACGGCGGCTAAAGTGTTTATACCTACTAAAACTCAACACCAAAAACTTTAAATAGAAATTAGTTCACGCTAGTTGTTTTTAGGGTTCCGTAGTCAAACTAGCAACCGCGGTTTAGCGCAGAGACTCTTAGTACTAGAAAGCTGTAATTTGACTTGAATATACATATTTGTCACACCAACAAAGTGGTATAATAAAATCATGAAATATTTTTTTTAGGGTACCTCCCCTACACGTAACTTGGATATGTTTTTTTTTTCTCGTCTACCCTATAGTGTGGGGTGTCGTTGGATAGGTGTTTCAAAAATATTACGGGTTTGCGAAAACAATGTTTCGATTAAGCTTTAAAGCGCTAATTTTTGTAAGAGTCGTGTCGCCCCTTCTACAGCCAAAACTACAAATACTAAAAATCTGAAAAAAACTTAAATGAAAGAGCATATAACGAATTTTAAAGGAAAACTGACGACTAAGTAAACGTCATTGGTTCTTGAGATGCAGGCGATTAAAGTGTTACCCCTACTAAAATCATCTAAGACAGCACCAATTGACTTTAAATAGAAAATTCGTTAGTACTTGTTGATTTGTGTATTTGTAGTACGTACTTAACGGCTTCGGAACATGAGCATGGTCCGACAGGCTCTTGGCCGGTTTTTTGAGAGAAGTTTTTGTGTTTGTTCGGCTCCGCAACCCTACACTGAGCATGGTCATGGTATTTTTTATGCAAATGTCAACTTCCGTTAGTAGCTGTATCCTGATGGAAACTATTAGCATAGTACACGTTTACTTAATAGTGAGTAGTGACACATTTAACGGTCAAGAAAGCGACATACTCGTGGTTACTACACAGCGTGTAATTTTCATACGGGCATATATTTCCACAACAGTTAATATGTGATATTAACTGTTGTGAAATATATGCTCGTATGAATTTTACACGATTATTAATTCATTTAATTACTAACGAAATAAATGAATGTTCTTCATTTTTGACTTTTATTGGCAAAGTTAACAAATGGCGAACCGTAATTCATGACAAGACATGTACATAGATGTTTTAATTTAATTTGCGCAATTTGTGATTCATTGCTTGCTGAATTAATCAGTAAGAAAAAATAAAATGGGATTATTTAGTGTACTTATCAAAGTCTCGCCGATGAAAGTCAAAAATAAAGATCATTAATTTGTTCCGTTTTAAATTAAATTACCTACTAATGGTGGCGGTTTACTCGCCTGCGATAGGTAATTATTTTCCACAAGTCATCCTTGCACTAGAATAAAGGCAATACATTGACGACTGAAGGACATACATCACATACAGAGTTACAGAAATACCAACAACTCTAAAAAGACTTGTTTATAATTCTGTAACTACATTTTGCAAAATCAGGCAAAGAAGTTTACTAGTGTATTAGTGACAGGTTGCAAGCCTATCGCCTAACAAAGCCCTTACTGATTGATGAACACACATTTCATAAATTCGTTTTGTAATAGGAGGTTGCACGCGTTATGTTGCTCCTTTAAAAAATAAATACGCGTATATAAAAAGTTACTAACCAAATGTCTGGATAAAAATATGCGGATGAGGACCAAAAAGTTAGACCTTAGTTGAGCACAGTTAACCATACAAACAGTGAAGACGGAAAAAATCCGTTGTGAGACGAAAACTATCCTTACAATTGTATGGCTAATTTTCCGCGCACTACAGAAAAGTTTCATAGAAAATTTTATTGCGTGAGTTAGCGTGGCCAACTTTTTTTTTTATGTTAAGGAGAAGGCACCCGAGCACTCAGGCCACGTGATGGTAAGTGAAATCTGATACCCATAGACATTTGAATTCTCATGACTATAATCCTAAGACCTCAAATGCGTTGCCAACCCTGAGGACTAAGATGGAATGCCTCTATGCTAGTAATTTCACCGGCTGTCTTATCCCCACACCGGAACACAACAATGCGAACACTGTTGTTTGGCGGGTGGTTAATGGATAAGATGGTGGTAGCGATCCGGACAGACCCTGCACAGGGTCCTACCACCACTCCTCCTTTTTTGTCCTTACCCATGCCCGTATGATATGTACACGCTGTATATCCACTAGAAAGCTTGTAAAATACTAAAAAGTTATGTTCCATTGTTCCCTAAGTTAAGCTTTTGCACAACACTTTCATGTCAACTTGGTATTGGTACAGTTAACCACAAAGCGCGTACCCATACTTGTTTAATAACTCTTAAGTTTTTACAGAATAGAATTGATTTCGGAGTGGCGTAGTGTTGTTTAGATACTTGAGTTGTTCACTGTATTGGAAATAAACAAGTAACTAAACGCGCGTGCGCTATGCAATAGCACTTTTGAAGTTTATTGCGTATTTAGCCGAGTTTGGTGAACCGTAACGTGACTAAGTAAAACATGAGTACGAGTAGAATGAACCTTTGAGCGAAAGCTACAAGCACCTCGAAGATATGCTAGCCTAGTTGGGAGTGACCCTGCCTCCGAAGCCAGCGTCCCGGGTTCAAACCCCGGTAAGGGCAGATATTTGTGTGATGAGCACGAGTATTTGTTAATGAGTCTTGGATGTTTTCTATGTATTTAAGTATTTATTTCTCTATCTAAGTATGTTTATCGTTGTCTAGTACCCATAAGGCACTTGACTCTAACAAAAAATAGCGCTTAAAAGCTTAATATTTCATAAACGGATTACTAAATCAAAAACCTGTTTTCACAAACCCGTAATATTTTTGAAAGAACGACACCCCACATTATAGGGTAACGAGAAAATAAAAGGAAAAGGCTTGGACTACGGGTCCTACGGGACTACTAGACAACGATAAACATACCTACCTATGTAGATAAATAAATACTTAAATACACAGAAAACATCCAAGACAGAAACATGCTCGTGCTCATCACACACATATCTGCCCTTACCGAGAATCGAATCCGGGACCGCTTCGTAGGCAGGGTCCTCAGGTCGCTATCAACTAGGCCAACGCGTCGTCCAATTATTATTTAATGATTAAGTATACTTGGCGTACTAATAATTTTAATTTGTTACGCAGTACCATGGGAAGTTAGCCACACTTTTGTTTCTTTTATGTATGTCTTCTCCTAAATATCTCCTTGATAAGTTATCACTAATGTATGCTTAAATCTATAAAACTACGCAACGGATTTTGATGCGGTTTGTTTAATAGATAGAGTGATTGAAGAGGAAGGTTTATATGTATAATGCTTTAATCCGGAGCGAAGCGAGGGCGGGTCGCTAGTTATATATATATATATAAGAAAATCCCGTAATTGGCCTAGTTACATATGTATAAGCTTTCTGTATCATACCTATATTTTATCAATATTGTGCTGTGGGTTTATTGAATAAATAAAAAAAACTTGCTGTAAATACCCGAGGTAAATACTAACATACCTATCACTTTACGTTCCAACGCTCGCCAGTTATTTTATTTGATTTATTTACAAGGATAATCCAGCCCCCTATTTTACCATCCTATGACCGGTGACAGGTGACATCTCAGTGTACACGGCGCAGTTTATATGAAACCTAGTGATGTTTCAGCGACTTTGCAACTTTGCAACTTTGCTTTGTATACCGAATTGTGACCTGTCACGTGTCATTGTCAAGGTGGTGAAATGGCGGGCTGGTATTTATTTATTTATTTCATCTTTATTGCACAAAAACAAGTACAAATGGCGGACCTAATGCCTAATGGCATTCTCTACCAGTCGACCAAATAACCAAAGAGAAATTTGGTATTGTACGACTCCAATTATTTTTTCGTTGTTATTTTGAATGGATTGGTCCCCGAGGTACCAATTCAGCGCCCTCTAGGGAACATTTCTTTATTTTATGGGGTTGCGTTTGACAGATACGATGACATTATGCGGATGGCGACTAAAAATACATGCTGTGTGGTTGTTGGTTGACTGTACTTTGTAATTTGTTATATTAAAATAAACCGGCCAAGTGCGAGTTGGACTCCGATTCCGTACCATGGCGAAAAAACACGCTTGTTGTACGGGTTCCTTTAATTTGTAATTTAATTTTCACCTCAGCACCTCAAAAAGGGTGGTTTTGCTCTTTAAAAACAGTGGGCAAAATTCGATTTTGCTGCGAGCGTGAGGCAAAGTAACTTTTTAATTTTTGTTCCGTGGCCGGGGTGCGGCGCACGGGCGGCTGGGGGATGTCGTTTTATATTTACCATGTTGTTTTATTAACCTTATAGTAGTTTATGTGACTGTTACATAATAACATCACACGAGTGTTTTAATGCCTAATTATGTACAGTTACAATCTACATACATATAAAAAAAAAAACAAAACTAACTAAGCTATTTTTAATTCAGAGACACTAGAGTGCGCCTCTACTATCATATCGTTCGATATCAAGTAACAAGCGAGATTTGTCAAAATTTTATGCAATAATAACATTTTCACAAATAATAAGAAATGTGGTCTAACAAAACCGTTTATCTTTATGCTAGTCGTAATTTGCGGGTTTTGAACGCATCATTGAGGGTTTATGATATGTGTGTAGATAAAGGTTATATTTTCTCGCTGCTAAGGTGAAAAATTGTATGTGCAACACAAGACCAAAGTTATTTGCGTCTCGGGTCTTTGAATCCCTCGCTGCACTCAGGATTCTAACCTAGAATCCTTCGCTTGCTCGGGATTCAAAATCAACACTCGCAGCAAAAAACGACTTTGCTCTCTTGTTGCACTAATAACTATTAATCATTATTAAATGTTGTTACAATGTCTTAACCTAATACTAACTAGTAAAACATAACGTATCACTTGACCGTAACGTATCTCCGTAGCGTAGCACCGACGTGTAAAATGATCGTTAGTGTGGTGTGGACGCAATAAGATCGCGATCATGGTACGTACTGTAAGGGATTTGATTGCTCACGCACGATCCCTGTTGCTACGCGTTTATTAAATACACGCTCGCGATCGATACGTGGACGTAAGTATGGACTTGTTTTGATACGGTATCATGATACGCAATTATGATTTTATTATATTTATTTAGGACCTTCAACAATATGTAAGTACACTGTTACATACTTATTTTCATTCATTGCTGTCTTATATACGGAACAATGCTGTGGGGTAACTCTACGGACTCAAATCGCGTAATGATCCTCCAAAAGCGGGCGCTTCGGATCCTTGCCGGAATAAAGCAACGAGAATCATGCAAGAGGGTCTTTGCTCAATATCGCATTCTGACCCTATATTCCGTTTACTTGTACCAAATCATTTTATATACGCGTTTAAACTTAAATGCCTTCGCACGAATGGGAGTCGAGGGCAAAGTCACTCGCAGCGCTCCAAGCCGCATGGCGCTAGCTAGGAAGAACCCGCGTATTATCGGCCCAAAATTCTACGACCACCTACCCACTGACTTAAAAAATGAGTCCAGTGACGAAAATTCAAGCGCCGATTAAAAGACTTTTTGTTGGATAATGCATTTTACTCTGCAAGTGAATTTATTGACGCAAATTTCTCGACTTAAAATACCTATACTTTTGACATTGTTATATTATTACCATTTGGACACTTAATTTTGACCTGTTTTATTATTATTATTTGTGTAATTATAATCTTTGATTTCTGACATCGACTTATACTAACTCTTTTTCTCGCTTGCATAATTTACATTTTGTTTTGTGTTTTTGACGATCATATTAATGAATTCTTTAAAATTGACATGTGCATGAACAATATAACTGTAACTTGTATTATGAAATAAATAAATCTAAATCTAAATTTATCTATCATAAATAATTGTCATGCACACTTACAAGCTAAGCGCCTTATTTCTTACAGAAGGTCCCGTTAGCACCCTGTAGGTACGGAACCCTGAAAAGAGACGTATAATTAGTACATTGCATTAATGAAGCACGCATGTATTACTATCGGAAAGTAATATTGGAAGTTAATGAGCATGAGGTAATGTACCTAATTTAATTAGAAAAACTCATTAGTAAGTACATGGTTACCGAGGGGTTTGAACTAGAACTGGTCATTTTACGATCACGTGTGAACACACTGAGGCACAAGAAATAAATTTCTCATTTTATCACTAGCTTTTTGCAACAGCACAATTTGGAATGTGACGAATCAAAAATGCATAGCCAAGCTTCTAACTCGACAAGCCCTAACATCACAAACTTTACACCTTAGTAAAAATATGTGGCTTAGCCGTTTCGTTACTATAAGAACTATTGTATGATAGAAAAGTAATTAATCAGCATGATTTATTTTTTCAATTTACCCCCATGTGAAGGAGGTAAAACGGCCATGGATGCCACATATTATGACTAGTTTGTGAAGGCCGTGTAAGTTATAAGCTCGACTCTAAATGAGATCTGATAACTTTTTGTCAGTTTTTTGGTGGGACTTCACTTCTTTTTGTAAATTATATTTTGCGACAATAATTTTTATTTTGATTATTTTCAATTTTTTTTTGTTGTTTGTGTACTACTAGCTTACATACCGAATTTCGGCTTTCTAGAACTTCATGAAGTACCCTAAATTTTGATGATCACCAGTGAGCGAGTCAGTGACGAAATCGGAGTTTTTTAGATATCAATAAAATCTAAGGTATAAGTGCTATGCAATTTAAACTTAACATGTTTAATAAGTCTACTATTAACATCGTATCCCGAGAATTTTATCCGGTATAATCCCAACAGAAGTTATGAGGGTTCAAAAAAACGACGAAGTGCTTCGAGAAAAGTGCTACACTCCGCAAGCCTTTAGACATTTCTAATGGTAAAAAACCGGGCAAGAGCATGTCAGACCATGCTCAGTGTAGGGTTCCGAATACTTCCGAAGCCGTTAACTACTACAAACATAAAAATCAACTAGTAATAACAAATTTTCTGTTTAAAGTCAATTGGTGCCGTCTTAGATGATTTTAGTAGGTATAAACACTTTAATCGCCTGTATCTCAAGAACCAATGATGTCTACTTAGTCGTGATAGTTTTCCTTTTAAATTCGTTATATGCGCTTTCATTTAAGATGTGTATGTGTAGTTTTGGCTGTAGGGGGACACTTGACTCAAAATTAGAGCTTTAAAGCTTAATATTTCATAAAATAAATAATAATAATAAATATGCGTCCGTAATACGTCCCCACGTTACTTGTAGGGGAGGAACACTAAAAAAAAAATATTTTCAAGATTTTATTTTGTTGGCGTAATTAATATACATTATATTCATGCCAAATAACAGCTTTGTTATGGAACCCTATGGTTGTAGTTTGAGTATGGAACCCTAAAAAGGGTCCATTTCCCAAAAGCCACGCATAGCATCCGAACGCCACCCTCGCAAACGGAATCTCAGTTATCCCCTAAAAACATCCCTTAATACGCATGCGCCAACCTACGCACTGTCAATTCGCGCAGCCGACACCGACCCTTATAATCTGTGGCAGTCAGCTGACAGAAGCGAGAGAGTACGTTGCTGAATTAAATTTTATTAGTGAATTTATTATTAATAATCAAACCAGTTTCGTAATAAAATATTTGTGGATTATAAGAGAATTTACGGTAGAATTTTTAATGTTAAAGTGCTGTGATTTTCATTAGCATTTTGATTAAATGTAGAATTAAATTGATAGTGAGATAACTGTTTTTAATTCTTCGCATATCAGATGGTGGAATATCTAACGTACTTTTAAATAATAACTGTGTCGATTGGCTGTGGTGATCTATAATTTAGACTCGAATCATTCTGAATTTTTAATCTAGTTTTCATTATTAGATAGAAATGCAATTTTACAAGTTGTTGATAGTGTAATATTTAATTGTGAATAATCGATACGGCCTTGGTCGCATGTACCGTCCTTGCGGTGATAACGTGATAACGCTAGGTGATAGATAACAATAAGTGATAGTGATGTGATGTGCTTGTGGTTCCTACAGGCTGTGATTTGTGACTGGCTGATCATCTATTTAAAATAAGGTAAGTGTTTGTAGTACTACCTTACCTGGCTAAAATTTAAATAAATACAAATGGGTTGATCAGCATTATTACGGAAATTGAGATTTTAAGCAACAAACCGTGTAAATACTTACCCAACAGGGTGTATTTACCTCAGGTATTTAATTGACTAACCTACCCAATTAATTAGGTAAGTATTTGGCCGTGTGGTTGCCGGGTTAGAATAGTGCCACTGCATGTCTTCCCGGGGATGTCGTAAGAGGCGACTAAGGGATAAGGGCTTGTAGTACTGTTAAGCGATGGGCTTGCAACCTGTCACTAATACACTGGTAAACATCTTGGCCTGTTTGTGCAAAATGTGGTTACAGAATTGCCAACAACTCGATCTTTTTGTAGTTGTTGGTATTTCTGTAGCTCTGCCTACCCCGCTCTGAATGAAGGCGTGATAGTATGTGTGTATATGTATTTACCCAAAATTAATAATTATATCATAATTTTATCGAAATCTTCGTCGATTGTATCATTCCATCGAACGCTATTTTATGCGAAAATCATAACGTTTTATATCTGAAACATTAACTGCGTTAAATTAGGTTAGACTTTTAACTACCAAAAAAAAAACTTATGCGGCGAGAAATGCCTTTCAATGAAATGAAAATTCTGTGTAATGATACGTTCCTTGAAAGGTGTTTCGATAAAATAACATCTACGAACTCCAAATATTTACACTAGGGCATTCTACTGCGTTAGAACGATATTACGTTTGGTGTGTTTTAGAATCGTTTTTGACTCGGCCGCCATTAC
Source organism: Acleris holmiana (assembly GCA_949316455.1). NCBI lineage: Eukaryota > Metazoa > Arthropoda > Insecta > Lepidoptera > Tortricidae > Acleris > Acleris holmiana. The sequence continues at coordinate 15,744,684 of OX438783.1, forward strand.
TGTCGAGAAAAAAGAGTTATCAAAACGTTGACAATACGAAAATACTTCAAAGGCGATATCGTTTTTACCGTGTGAACTCAGCCTTCATTTTACCGTCCCTAAGATATTAGCAATAGACAAAGTTTGCGCAGGCGGATTCGCGTTGAAAACTAAAGTAACTATTAAATAAAGATACGTGCAATGGATGTTTGTTACTGTTTCACGCAAAAACTACTGGACGGATTTTGGTGAAATTTGGAATGAAAACAGCTTATACCTTGGATTAACACATAGGCTACCTTTTATATCGCTATTCCCTCGGGAACTGATTTATACGCGTACGAAGTCGCGAGCAGAAGCTAGTAATAAATAAAAATACAAAATTACGGAGTGTCCTTATATTGGAGATCATTGTACATGGGAATAAGCCGAATTTACATGGTAATAGAATTTCATTTATTCATTATATTCCATATGTTTCTCTAAGCTTAGCGCTTGACTGCGTCTCAATCCCTTTAATAAGGGTATTAGCAAAAGCCCGAATTTGCGGGTATTGTCTGGCTTCGGGATTAGGGTAATATCGAGGTAATACTTACTAACACGCGGCGGGGTAAATTTGATTTATATTACTGTATTGTTTGACTTTTTCACCGCTAATATCTTGACAGGTTCAATTACTGTTGTACGATATCGCGTTTGACGTGTTTTAGAATCGTTTATGTCACAGACGTCACAGTCGCCATTATTGTAAATGACATAAGAGTTATCAAAACATTGACAATACGAAAACACGTCAAAAACGATATCGTTATTACCGTGTAGAATCCCAGCCCTGGTACCTAGGTACTCAATATAGGTACGATTTTCTAAATCACATATTAAATCCACAGCGCAATAACACTTTGATTAGGACGACACGTTGGGAGTGACCCTGCCTCCGAAGCCAGCGGTCCTGGGTTCAAATCCCGGTAAGGGCAGATATCTGTGTGATGAGCATGAATATCTGTTCCTGAGTCTTGTATGTTTTCAATGTATTAAGTATGTATTTCTCTATTTAAGTATGTTTATCGTTGTCTAGTACCCATAGTACAAGCCTAAAGCTTAGTTTGGGACTAGGTCAATTTGTGTGAGATTGTCCCCTGATTATTATTATTATTATAATTGGTCCTAAACGGGATCCTATCATTTTATAACCAACGTTTCACAAATAGTTCATTTTACAAACATATCATTTGAAAACCCGCGTTTTTAACCGAAACTGTAAATGATTCTGGGTTTATTTCAGGACCATCGTGTAGAACCCTATAGGTTAGGTTAGTTTTATAAATATTTTGCAATATTTGTAGTTACAGAAAAAAGCGGGTTGGCAAATGAATAGGTTGCGAAACGTTGCATTTGACAAAGATTTGTCGGCGAAAAGGCAGAGAACCCACGAACCCATCAAGTCTACTTGGTCGTCTAAAGTGTTTACTAAAAATCATCTAAGACAGCACTGCACCTAATAACTTTAGTTAGAAAATTAGTTCATACTTTTTTTTTGGATATGGGTATCGTTGGATAGGTCTTTCAAATATTATGGGTTTGTGAAAACAGTTTTTCGATTAAGTAATCCGTTTAAGAAATATATATAGTGCTAATAAGCTATAAAGTGCTAATTTTTGTTACCCCAAAACAGCCAAAACTACAAATACTAAAAATCTTAAATGAAACTGTCAAATGTCTACAGCTAAACATTACTAATTAATTGAATACGAAAGCAATTGTTCCTGAGTAAGTGTGGTTGCCGGGTTAGAATAGTGCCACTCCATATCTTCCCGTAGATGTCGTAAGAAGCGACTAAGGGAATAAGGGCTTGTAGTAGTTAGGCAATGGGTTGTTATACATTATAATTATATGTTGTATCTGGCGGCAAAGTTTCCAGGTATCCTTTTGCAAACCAAACGCCTTGTTGTGGCCGCGGGCTCTATAAAAATAACAGTCCCGGGTCCCGCGGGACAATGGGCGTAAAGGTGACCGTCTACCTGCCGATGTGACGTAGCATACGAGCTTAAACTTACACCGGGTTCCGTAGGGGAATCTATCTTTATTAATTGCTTGGGTATTTAGATAGGAATACGTTTATGTGATACACAAGAGAAACAATAGAATAAACATATTAATCTTATCTTACCAATATTATCGGGACCCCTTTGAAATGCATAAAGTATTTTCGCACAATGTGTCTTCACGCATAACGTCCTTTTAGGCTGAAATTTCAGAATTTAATAAACATGTGTTGTGTTTAGGTGAGGTAAGGTTAGTTTTTATAATAATTCAAATAAAACCGTTTCTATTGTAAAAACAGCCATTCGATTATATGCGAAAAGATACATTTTATTCATTTATTTATTACTTAATCTTTATCTCTCTGGGCCTCTATTCAACTGCGTTATAACGATATCGTTTTTGACCTGTTTCCGTATTGTCAACGTTTTGATAACTCTTAGGTATATGTCATTTACAATAATGGCGACTGTGACATAAACGATTCTTAAACGAGTCAAACACGATATCGTTTTAACGCACCTGAATAGAGGCTCAGTTCGTGCAAAGTAATAGTGAATGAGGGCTATAAAATATTTTTACTCTTAAATTTTTACTACTTTTTTATTTTTTTTTGTATGAGAAGGCACACGAGCACACTGGCCACCTGATGGTAAGTGGAATCTGAGACCCGTAGACATTTGAATTCTCAACACTATAATCCTAAGACCTCAAATGCATCGCCAACCCTGAGAACTAAGATGGAATGCCTCTATGCTAGTAATTTCACCGGTTGTCTTATCCCCACACCGGAACACAACAATGCGAACACTGCTGCTTGGCGGGTGGTTAGTGGATAAGATGGTGGTAGCGATCCGGACGGACCCTGCACAGGGTCCTACCACCACTAATAGTGTGTTTTTGCTCGAACCTCCTTAACATATATTCTTAAGATACGACACGTTGGCCTAGTTGGGAGTGACTCTGCCTCCGAAGCCGGCGGTCCCGGGTTCAAATCCCGGTAAGGCCAGATATTTGTGTGATGAGCACGAGTATTTGTTTCTCAGTCTTGGATGTTTACTATGTATTTCTCTATCTAAGTATGTTTATCGTTGTCTAATACCCATAGTACAAGCCTAGAGCTTAGTTTGGGACTTGGTCAATTTATATATTTTACCGTGATATTTATTTATTTATTTAATTGTAGTTAAGTTAATTTTTGGGAAATTATTGACGGAACTAATATAAAACAAGCAACATAATGTATCATAATAATTGGGCATAGACCTAAGTAAAAACTTAAAAAGATTTTAAAGAAAAATCATTCAAATTCAAAATATTTATTTGCTTTTAAACATGGTTACAAAAAAGTTGTTATAAAATAAATAAAGCATCACATGTTTAACCATAACTGGCATGCAAAAGATGTCCTTAAAAACTATTTATTAATTCATAATGTCAAATGAAATAATTGTATGACATCAGCAGTATGCTGATGCCATTACTACATGTTTTATTTATCTTAAATAATCCATAATACTATAGATCCTTTTTTCCTTTAGCCAATGAAATAACATACTTGTAAATCTATTTACAGGTTCTCTAATATAGCTAGGAATTTACTTTAATTTCGTCTATTTACAGTTTAATTTTATCTCATAGTAGGTAAATATTTTTGACGGTATGCTCATTGATCTCTAGGCTTCAAAACCCTAAGTCCACAAAATGTCAAAGACATAAAAACTCAAGACGAATAAAAAAGCGATTTGTGAGCATAACACTTCTTTGGACTCTACACGAGAGGCTTTCGGCGAGCGTTATCGTTATCGAAAATGTATTGTCGTTAGCTGCCGTTCGTTACGTTAAAAATCTTTAACGTTAGCGTTAGTAATCTTGTCTACGGTGGCACTTCGTATGCGTACAGTCAGCATCAAAAGTAGCTAAGCAGACTAACAGGCTTAAATGATCTAGACACGACGTATTCTCTTGACAATATAGTCGAGGGCAGATCTAGCCAAGATGCGTACGCTAACTAGTTTTTTTTTTTTCTTTTTATCCAATCTTGTCACTGGTACATCACGTGACAGGTGATACTTTAGTTTACATTCCAAAGTTAATACGGCCTTACATCACCAGGTTTCATGTAACCTGCGCTATGTACACTGATTTCTCACCTGTCACTTGTCAGTACAGTCAGCAGCAGAAGAAGTACGCAACCGAAGAGCTCAAAATGATCTGAGGCCCTAAATAAGATGTGTACGCTAGGTACAAGTAGTCGTGTCATTGGTAGATCAGCCCCCCATTTAACCATCTTGACAATGACACGTGACAGGTGACAATTCGGTGTACATTGCAAAGTTAACTCGCTAATTACCTGTCACCTGTCATTGTTATGATGGTGAAATAGGATCACCATCATAACAATGACAGGTGACAGGTGACACTTTAGTCTAGGTACATTCCGCAGCTTACATGAAACTCAGCAGTAATTAGCGAGTTAACTTTGCAATGTATACCGAATTGTCACCTGTCACGTGTCAATATCAAGATGGTGAAATGGGGGGCTGATCTACCAATGACACGACTACTCGTACCTAGCGTACGCATCTTATTTAGGGCCTCAGATCATTTTGAGCTCTTCGGTTGCGTACTTCTTCTGCTGCTGACTGTACGTAAAACACCCTTCAAATGTTACTACCCTAGTGAGCTTTAGAAAGCGTTTCACAGTTCTCAAGGGTTCTCAAGCCGTGGAACCCTAACGCATAGTTATACAATAACCTTTGTCCGGGAACGTGCTGCTAAACTTGACGCCGGCTCGAGACAAAGAAAGCAAGACTGCGTTTATGTTAGCCAAGCTTTTTTTGGATCCGAATAAAATTGTTTGGATCAAGTTCGCTTTTATTGTAGCCTTCTTAAGTCATACACAGATTTAGGTTAGCGTCTTTCCTGTGGACACGCCGGAAGTTAACGTTTTTAATACCTAATTTTCTGGCTAAGCCCATTCCCGCATAAACGGCGTCCGGACTGCTTTATACCTATTATATAAAAACATAACTTATATGCACACAAGCTTTTAACTATTGACCACAGGAAAGTCAAGTTTTGGTTTTAAGAGTGTGTATGACCCATTTATCTAGTACCTATAGAAAAAAAGAGATGCTTCAATATGCAGATTTGTCTGCGTAAAGATTGTTAAACATAGTACTTTTTGACCATTTTTTTTCCAAGTGAAAACAAATAAATTTCAGGAAACAATCTCACTCAAATTGACCTAGTCTCAAATTAAGCTCTAGGCTTGTACTATGGGTAGGTACTAGACAACGATAAACATACCTATATTATAGAGAAATAAATACTTAAATACACAGAAAACATCCAAGACTCAGGAACAAATACTCGTGCTCATCACACAAATATCAGCCCATACCGGGATTTGAACCCAGGACCGCTGGCTTCGGAGGCAGGGTCATTCCCAACTAGGCCAACGTGTCGTTAGGAGATTACAAAGGCGAGCTGACATCACATTATTTGTGTAATGCATTATTTTGCCATGATGCGACTTGTAATTGTTTTTATTAAAATTTAATGGTAAAAATATGATGTTTGTTTAAGTTTAAATTTATTACAAAAAAACTCTTATCACAATTAAATATATTTTTTCATACATTTACTACACAATAAATCTAAATGAATTCAGGATACCCGCATTTTAAAGCAACTTTTTTCTTTATTCCCCCGAGTGGTTACCGGGTTAGAATAGTGCCACTCCATGTCCACTCGTGGATGTCGTAAGAGGCGACTAAGAGAATAAAGGCTTGTAGTACTGTTAGGCGATGGGCTTGCAACCTGTCAGTGTCAGAAGTTTACTAATACACTAGTAAACTTCTTGGCCCGATTTTGCAAAATGTGGTTACAGAATTATGAACAAGTCTTTCTAGAGTTGTTAGTGTTTCTGTAACTCTGCCAACGCCACTCTGGGAATGAAGGCGTGATGTTATGTATGTATGTATGTATGTGTTTTTTCTTATACAAGACAAAGGCTTTAAAAAAATTAAGCCTTCAATAAAACCGAACTTGATTCAAATTAGTATTCCATTCGGTTCCAGAAAAAGCTAGCGTTATAAAAACTGCAGTGTTGCTTTCTTTGTCTCGAGCGGACTACCGCTACCTATAATTCCGTACATAAAACACAGTTGCCATTTTGATTAGATTGTCTAAAATACACGGTGTCCCGCCGTTTCCACGAATGCTAGCTGTGTAATTTCATATTCACAATCGCAGCTGTATGCCATTGCGTGAGGCGCCACCCCGCCCCCCTGTCTGGCTGCCTCCCTCCCACAGAATATAAAACCAGCTGATTTCTAAATACAAGCTCACAGAGGTATTTGAAACAATCCATTCTTTCATTTGATATGACTGCTCAAAAAACATGTCTTTATTTAACCATTTAGACCCCGCCTCCGAAGCCTGCGGTCCTGGGTTCAAATCCCGGTAAGGGTAGATATTTGTGTGATGAGCGCGAATGTTCGTTCCTGAGTCTTGGATGTTTTTTATGTATGTAAGTATGTATTTCTCTATATAAGTACGTTTATCGTTGTCTAATACCCATAGTACAAGCCTAGAGCTTAGTTTGGGACTAGGTCAATTTGTGTGACATTGTCCCCTGATATTTATTTGTTTAATGTGCTTTCATTTAAGATATTATCCAGATATTTAGTACCTACTTGTAGTTTTGGCTGTAGTCAGTAGAGACACTTAACTAGTTGTTAAAATGGCACTGTTTGAGTTCATTATAATATGTATCCTAAACTTTTTTCTAAATTCAAAAAGTATGGAAACCTAAAAATTACGCTTACATAAGTATATTTCAGTGGATTCACTGATCATCTAATCTGTGTCTAGACTACTGGTAGGCATTAAAACTTTTGAACTGACTGTGGAGGGTGGGGTGGGGGGGGGGACGTTTGACACGCGATTCTATAACAACCGCTGAAAGCTGAAAACGCGAGGCGCGGGGTTTCATGTCGCACGGTATGTTTTGAACCACGTTTTTATGTATGCAGGAAGCCTTTAGTTTACTGTGTTATTGCGAAAAAGTATTAATGTCTTTTTTAGGTTGCTCAGCGGAATGAGTCATTGGCTAAAGTTTAAAAACGCATTAGATTTTGGTGCGAATATGTTCGAATACGAGGGAAATTGTATCCATTAATTACCCGACTACGCGAAGCCAAAAGAGGGTGGTGATTTTTTAATAGCTATAAAAGGCTACCTTCGTTTCGTCAAAAAGTTTTTGGTCAAATGTTTCATTTCTCAAATTTTCATTTGCCAACCCGCTTTGTTTTCTGTAACCGTTAATGTTTCAGGATTTTATAAAAGCTAACCTAACCTAACCTATAGGGTTCTACACGATGGTACAAAAATGAATTCTGAAAATTTTATATAACATTGGTTTGGCAAATTATAAAATTGGGAAATGATACATTTGACCAAAAATATTTTGGGCAAACGGCAGGCTCCCTATAAAAGGCAAACAATCAGACGAGCCTGCCCCGTATTTCACCATCTGACAATGACACGTGACAGCTGTCAATTCGGTATACATTGCAAAGTTAACACGCTGATACGCTGCGCCGTGTACACTGAAATGTCACCTGTCACCTGGCATTGTTAGTATGGTGAAAAAGAGGCTTATGGTAAGCAGTCTATGCCAGGGTCACAGCCAAGTTCCTGCGTTTGACAGTATACATATACGTCCAGAATGTCCAATCTTATACTGAGTCACGCACGCATAAAACGATTACTGGAGGGGCATTTAACTTTAAATACTACCGCCGCTTTTTATATCTATACTAATATTATAAAGATTTGTTTGTTTGTTTGTTTCGAATAGGCTCCGAAACTACTGGACCGATTTGAAAAATTCTTTTACCATTAGAAGCCGACATTACCCGAACATAGAACATGAACATAGGCTACTTTTTATCCAGTGATTTAAGAGGAAGGTTTATATATAATACTTTAACCCGAAGCGAAGCGAGGGCGGGTCGCTATACTTTATATTTTGGTCTCACCTGCCCCCTATTTCACCTTACTGACAATGATACTTGACAGGTGACATTTTAGTGTACGTGGCGCAGCTTATATGAAACCCAGTGATGTATCAGCGTGTTAAATTTGCAATGTATACAGAATTGTCATCTATCACATGTCATAGGGGGCTGGTGGTTCCAACGAAAGATCAGCGCTGACAAATGCCAGCATTATGCTGAGTTGGAACCATTTCGTGACTACTTTTTTCTGGTGCGTATGTCTCTGTTATTTGTTGATGTTTGTCACGAATAAATGTATTTCTTTCTTTTTTTTCTTTTTTTTTAAATTAGGCGAACTGTATGTATGTGGCCCATAATCTGATATTTCAATTGAAGACACAACTTTTTTGAAAAGTTGTTTAAAAAAATGCTTCTAGAGGTTTGTTTCAAAAGTATACTAGTTTTTTATTTTATTATTGTTTACTGAGAAAAACAAATGACAGTATTCGCTACGCCCGCTTTGGACTAGTGGTCCATAGAATAAGAACTAAAGGCATAGAAGGAGCGATAAAATAATAAGCACCTTATTGGGTTTCAGTGTGCCAAAAAGAGACAGTTCTATAAGCTAAAATATCATGATCGTTCACTGTTGCTGACGCACACTGTTGCATATATAAACTCCGACCATGGTGGCCAGTTGGTGTCATTGGAGATCAGTTTATACGAGTTGACAAAACCTTGGTGTGTACCGCTAGATTTAGCACGAATTGTACTCTATACTCTTTCCTTTTTTAACTTATGGAACATTCATATTGAAATTTTCGAGTTCAGGATTTGACGCGTTCGTGTCAAGGCTCCAAGGGCAAGGCGGCAAGGGTCTCTATGCCTTTAGTTCTTATTCCATGTAGTAGTCGCATCGCAATGACGTCATTTTGTTTGTAACCGCGTTTTGTTTTTTTAAGTCTAGCACTAGATGTGAAGTAGAAAATACCATGTTGCGTTTAAGCTCTTTTACTACAAGGAGAAATTTATTTATGTATTTTCTCAGTAAATTATTCTAAGTTCGTCGACAAACCTTGTAAAAGTAATTTACGCTAATATAAAGAGGAAAGATTTCCATTTTTGTATTTTGGTAATGTTTGTAACGAATAAACTCAAAAATTACTGGATTGATATTTTACTTTTCAACGCTGACGGAGTTGTAGGTAACAGCTAGTGTCTACTATAACAATTACATTGTGGGTTACCTTCGTTTCATCAAAAAGTTTTTGGTCAAATGTTTAATTTTCCAAATTTTCATTTGCCAATCCGCTTTGTTTTCTGTAACCGTAAATATTTCAGGATTTTATAAAAGCTAACCTAACCTTACCTAAAGGGCTCTACACGGTAGTACTAAAATAAATTCTGAAAAATGAATATAACATTGGTCTGGCAAATGATAAATTTGGCCAAAAATATTTTGGCCAAACAGCATGCTCCAATACATTGTATTTGCGATCAGTTTACTGTTCCCATAGTTTTACTTAACATACATATACATAACATCACGCCTTCATCCCCAGAGTGGGGTAGGCAGAGCTACAGAAAAACCAACAACTCTAAAAACACTTGTTGATAACTCTGTAACCACATTTTGCACAGGTAGCTTGAGATGTTTACCAGTGTGTTAGTGACGGGTTGCAAGCCCATCGCCTAACAGTAGTTTTACTTTAATCCTTTGATTATCACCATCACTGCAATAACATACAAAAATCAATCGTATCGTATCGTTTTTCCGTGTGGTTGCCGGGTTAGAATAGTGCCACTCCATGTCTTCCCGTGGATGTCGTGAGAGGCGACTAAGGGAATGAGGGCTTGTGGTAGGTACTCTTAGGCGATTGGCTTGCAACCTGTCACTAATACACTGGTGGACATCTTGGCCTGACTGTGCAAAATGTGGTAACAGAATTATCAACAAGTTTAGAGTTGTTGGTATTCTGTTGCTCTGCCTACTCCGCTCTGGGAATGAAGGCGTGATTTTATGTATGTATGTAATCAATCTATGTTAAATGTAAAAACATTGTCCTTTCTCCCTCTTAAAATCAAAACACTCCACTGACCCCCGGTACTTCTTGGAAACAATAATTTCCATTCAGTCGGTACATCCGGCGGCCTTTGTCCCGTTAAGTCGCTCACTCGCTCATTCACTCACTTCCGCCGTCCCGGGATCCGATAGGGATGTGCTATATTGATAATTTATCGACTTTCTCATTATCGTTTATTATAACTACAACTTCGTAATTTTTAACCAAAATGCCTATGTGAGCGAGTGCGTAAATTGACATGCTTTCACGTCACTCTGGCATAATTATCAGGTGTTAAATGATGTGGCCAAGCGGGCTGATTGACGCTGATTGCGGCGACCGTGAGGTTGTCGATAACATTTAACGTAATGTTAATGCACTTACATTTACTAATTGTTTGTGTCGGTATCGTAAATAAGCAAAACGGATTAAGTAAATAAGACTGAATAACATTAACGTTACAGTTATTTACACACCGTTTTTTTTTTTGATAAAATAGTGTAATCGATGCCATAATTAAATCTAGACGCTGGCTTCGTTTTTAGGGATCCGTATTTTTATTATAGTAAACATATAGTTTTAGGTTTAACATTAAAAAAAATCTGCTATAGTAAGATACTAAAGATAAAAGTTCTTATTATCAACTTTCAAAATCATAGAAATTCCAGGCAGTGAAAATGACAGTGCTTTAGCAGTTACTATCTTCGACAATCTCCGTCATTTCACAGGAACTTGATACGACTTCTGGTTCACGTTTGGGCAGTTGAATGTGAAGTTATTAGGTAATTTGAATTTTACCTGTAGGATATCCTTTAAATAGTTAATATCCTCGCAAGCCAATGCTCGATGAGAAAGCAGTTTAATTAAGACTGTGCTTAATCAAACTCAATTGGATGAGCTGGGTGTGTCCTAACGTCGTGGTGTGACCGGGTCGACCTTGTCATCAAATTTATCACGAAACCTACAATTACACAGCTCTTGTTGATATCAATTATCTTAACAAGTGATAAAATAAAAACAATAATGTATAATGCATTTGCGTTTTCTTATCGTAAATAGAATCACTTAGTCATGTTATTTTGTTAAGGGCCTACAGACATAGTGTATCATACATCGTATTTTGTCGGATAACTTCGTATTAATTCGTCTTGCCTTCTCAATTAAATTATTGATAATGTACAGTCGAGTTCTCAGATATGTATACACTTGCACCTTTTCCCATTGAAATATGGTGCAAAAGTGTATACATATTATATACTACAATAATATAAGAGTAAGGACCAAATAGTTGGACCATAGTTAAGCGTAGTTAAATACAAACAATAAAAAAGAAAAAGTTCCATTGTGACACGAAAATTATCCACAAATGTATGGCTAATTTTCGTGTCACAACGGAAAAGTTTCATAGAAATTTAATTGAGTCAGTTAGCGTGGCCAATTTTTTGGTCCTTACCTATAAACCTGACTGTGAAAATGGTATGTTATGAATACGAACTATTTCGACCAAAAACGATGTATGTTTATTAAATATATCTCTATCCATACATCATCTGATCAATTCAATTCCATTTAATAATTTATTCATAAATATAACACTTATATCTCAAGGAATTTACATTGACATTACGTATAGGTACTTTAGGTATTGTAGAATTATACATAAGGTACTATTTTAATGCAGTTTTTTTGCAGTTTTGTGTTTATATGGAATTGTTAGAGTTTTGTTTGCTGTTAGAGTCGAACCTTAATATTTAATTTTCGTGATCCACGTTGTTTAGTAACAGTGCATAATAACATTGATAATTTAGTGCCAAATAGCAAAAACATCTAATTTTAAAAGTATTTTTACCATGTGGTCTCACGTTTTATAACAATTAATTGCAGCTCTAAAATCATACATTATATAATGTAAACTCATATTACTTACATAAATCTTCTCACAAGACCCCTCTTTATTTACCTCGTAATATGAATAAAGTACCTACCGTTCTGTTTTGACTGGCTAGCTATTTAACTAACAGGTTGGCCAAGTATTGTTGCTAAAAAAAAACATATTTAAAGTTGCAACGTATGCATGATAGGAACAAAATTCCTTTAACCCTCTGTCACGCATGAACTCGATTTTTATAGGTATTTTGGATTCGGGTTAAAAAAAAAAGAAAAAAAATTGTATTTTTTCTGGTGTGATATAGAGGTACATTTTTGAGGCAATTTAGTTTGAAATATATTTCAGTCCGTATAAAGTTCATTTTTATTGTTTCAAAATTGAAAAGGGCATTTAAGAGCAAATTAAATTTTATTTCCTTGCTTTCTTGTGTTACAGACATCGTCGTAGTATACAGAGGGTTTACCCAGTGTTATTTTCATACAAAAGCTCTTCGATATATCGATGTTTTATTGTAATTCTTATCGACATCTACCCCTCCCTGTCGCAAGGGTCGGGTCAGCCTGCGTTAGCTGCAGCCAATGTCCCTGCACTGATGCACTCAGCTGCAGTCTCTGAGTGCATTAGGGTTCGGTTATTGAATGATTGCATTGAGAGTACTTAAATAATCTTTGTTTATGACTGCAATTGTATTGAGTTAAAATTCATTTAACAATGTAGGCTACCGGCGAAGTTACGATGTGTATTTTAATTCAATTAGTTTTATGTGTGACCCAAAGACAAATTAATTGTCAAGACTACAATCTCTTGACTGCAATCCTAAGACTCCAAATGCGTTTCCAACCTTGAGTACTAAGATGGAATGCCTCTGTGCTAGTAGGTAATTTCACCGGTTGTATTATCCCCACACCGGAACACAACAATACGAATGATGCTTGGGGGATAAGATGGTGGTAGCAATCCAGACGGACCCTGCACAAGGTGCTATTTATTATAGCCTGACAAGATTCTATTTAGCCCTATTTCAAAACATATTTTTGTGGCACGCTCTGCAGCCTAAGTAAACAGGGCTGGAATTCTACAAGTTAATAACGATATCGTTTTTGACCTGTTTCCGTATTGTCAACGTTTTGATAACTCTTATGTCATTTACAATAATGGCGACTGTGACATAAACGATTCTTAAACATGTCAAACACGATATCGTTTTAACGCACCTGAATAGAGGCCCAGCTTGTATGTATGTATGTATGTAAACACTTAATGAAAATGTCGAGCATACTTAGAACCTTATCATGGTTACAGTCATTGTCATTGTCATGCTTGTCATTTGATATAAACTTTGAAGTTTTGTTTGACAAGGCACTAAAGTGCTTAATATTTTCGTTGAGGTACTGTACAAACAAAAGACATAATAATTATAAATTAGACAAAAATATAGCAGGGATGTACAAAGGCAAACTTATCCCTTTAAGAGACCTCTTCCTGTTAACCTTTATGCTTGATGGATTTTAACATGTCATGACATTTATGAGGTGTCGTTATATTCGCCTGTGTTATGGGAGTGGCATAGTGACATATTTTATATATATATTTTAATTCAAGTAATGGGAAGGGGGGATATTTCAAAAAAAAAAACATTTGGTTCCCTAATGTTTTACCAAATCATCATTTGGCAAATTATATTTCATTTCGCAAAGAGGTTCTTCCCGCTGCATTATTTATCATTTTTTTGCTGTCAAAAGTCTAATCTAACCACAGATTAGATAATCCTAACATATTTAATAAGGCCATGTAACCTATGTTATATGTCATGGTAAGCACAATTATTTTTTGCAAGGTGAAGTTTTGTAAAATGAGACGTTTCTTAAACGTCTTTTGGTCAAACTGACCCCATAATATAGACGACAATTTATAAACATGCAGTTGGATTTATAGCATGTTTTTATGTTAGATTATTTTTTATCTTAACATTAATTATAATATGTCCATCACTGAACTGACAGTTTACTTCCGGCTGATAAAAGATAACACGAGGCAATGTAACATGAGTTGTCGTTAAGACTTCAATAAATTATATCTACGTTGAGCTCGTATTGCTATGAGTAGGTATGCTATCAGTCGAACCTTCCGCACGTGGTCCTCCGCGTGTAATACGGGTTTTGGATAGAGTGTATGCATTTTGTGGTCTTTGTAGGGCGTAATTGGGGATTGAAAAAATAGGCACAGTCAAAGCCATAAATAGGTTTACACTTTAGTACCTTATCACTTTATTTCACTGTGACAATTTCATGTAAATATAATATAAAATAATACTAGCTACCCGTCAGCGACATCGTCACGCTGCATTTTTTTGACTTTCCCGGTGGATTTTATATTGTTTTCTTTCATAAGAACGTTCTCCTGACGATAACAAACACAATAAAAAAAGAATTAGCGGAACCGGTCCAGCCGTTCACGCGTGGTGCCGTGACCAGGGGAAATAGGGATTCATTTTTATATATAGATAATATAATATATGAAATGGAATGAAAGTGACAAGGTACTAAAGTGTAAACATATTTTATGACTTTGACTGTATATCTCTTACTGACTACAGGTACAAGGACCGGAGGAATACCTACTAATCCCCATACTAGGCGAGCCTGTATTGTGGAGGCCAGCTGAAAGATTTGACAAAAGTCTTCCTCCGTAGACTCATACAGTAATATCTCAGATTAGTAATAAATTTAACTTTAACAAGTCCAAAAAAGGAAGTTTGTCTTAAAATTAAGCGAATATGGTACTAAAACGTAAACCAGTGCTCGATACACAGCAAAAGTTAGGATTATATTCACAAACGCACTATTAACCCATTTTAGTTACAGTATGCTTTGTCAGTTTCTGTCAGATGCAAATGTCAAAATGACAGATGACAACAAGGCATGTTTTTTCACTTGGCAGAAGCGCGTGGAGCTGACTTCTGTTCAGTCCACAAGAAAATACTCTTTCTTTAACGGAACGATTGTCCTCGCGTGTGATATCCATGGACTTATTTCTCAAATAAGTTCATGGTGATTGTCTAAAACTCGACATTGGCGAAACACGGCCTATTAAGCAAGTAAAGAGGCTGTAAAAGATTAATACCGGCCGGCAGACTGTTGTACAAGTCTTTGCCCTTTATACTGCCTTTTCCTCTTGGACTGTAAGAGTTTAAATCCAATAAACAAAACCGGAAACATGTCGGACCATGCTCAGCGTGGGGTTCTAAAGCCGTTAAGTACTACAAACATAAAAATCAACAAGTAATAACCCATTTTCTTTTTAACGTCATTTAAGTAGGTATAAACATTTTAATCGCCTGTATCTCAAGAACCGATGATGTGTACTTAGTCGTGATAGTTTTACTTTTAAAAACGTTTTATGCGGTTTCATTAAAGATATTTTTCAGATTTTTGTATTTGTTGTTGTGGCTGTACGGGGGGGAGACAACGACACTTGTGTAACAAAAATTAGCGCTTTAAAGCTTAATATTTCAAAAACGGAACCCTTAATGGTAAAATACTTACTATAAACCCGTACTATTTTTGAAAAAGCTATCGAACAATACCCCCTTCTATGGGGTGGCCGAGAAAAAAATATACATCCCCACGTTAAATGTAGTCCCCTGCAAGGTACATATATATTTTTTTTTTTAAGATTTTACTTTACTACTATGTTGGCGTGACTAATATGTATATTCATGCCAAATTACAGCTTTCTAGTACTAAGAGTTTCTGCGCTAAGCTGCGGGCGAACGGACGGACTTCCTAGTTTGATTACAGAACCCTAAAAACCGGGCAAGAGCATGTCGGACCATGCTCAGTCTAGGGTTCCGAAGCCGTTAAGTACTAGAAACACAAAAAACAACAAGTAATAACTAATTTTAACTAATTATATTATTCGATATTTGTGTGATGAGCACGAGTATTTGTTCCTTAGTCTTGGATGTTTTCTATTTATTTAAGTATTTATTT
Organism: Acleris holmiana; assembly: GCA_949316455.1. Classification (NCBI taxonomy): domain Eukaryota; kingdom Metazoa; phylum Arthropoda; class Insecta; order Lepidoptera; family Tortricidae; genus Acleris; species Acleris holmiana. Next base: position 15,760,657 of record OX438783.1, read on the forward strand.
CTCTATCTTAGTATGTTTATCGTTGTCTAGTACCCATAGTACAAGCCTAGTGCTTAGTTTGGGACTAGGTCAATTTGTGTGACATTGTCCTGAGATATTTATTTTATTTTATTTATTTAATGTAATTTGGTGCCGTCTTAGATGATTTCGGTAGGTACACATCCGTACCTGTGTGACAACTCTCACGTAGCCCTTTCTGCTGATGACGAGCGACCGATAGCGCTTTACGACTTATTATTGTACGTTATCAAAGATAGTAGCCGCTGTTTCAATTAGTACCGGGAAATAACGATAACCAGGGCCGTACCGTCTGGGTACTAGGTGCTTTTCTCTTCTTTTATTTTATTTAGTGGCGGTAGGACCCTGTGCAGTGTCCGTCTTGTGTTGTGTTCCGGTGTGGGGATAAGACAACCGGTGAAATTACTAGCATAGAGGCATTCCATCTTAGTCCTCAGTGTTGGCAACGCATTTGAGGTCTTAGGATTGTAGTATGAGAATTCAAATGTCTATGGGTCTCAGATTCCACTTACCATCAGGTGGCCTGAGTGTTCGTGTGCCTTCTCCTTAACAAAAAAAAACCTTCTCAAATACCAGCAAATTCAAGGTCCAAATATGTCTACGGCTCACATCAAACGACGCAGCATATGATGCAGTGCCCTCTATGCCGAGCCACATGCACTACTGATGATTTCTTAAGAGCTACACAGTGGCAAAGCATTGGGACAACAGCGTCGCTGCTTGTGCAATAAATAAATATCAGGGGACAATCTCACACAAATTGACCTAGTCCCAAACTAAGCTCTAGGCTTGTTCTGTGGGTACTAGACAACGATTAACATACTTATATAGAGAAACACATACTTAAATACATAGAAAACATCCAAGACTCAGGAACAAATAGTCGCGCTCATCACACAAATATCTGCCCTTACCGAACTTTGAAACCAGGACCGGTGGCTTCAGAGGCAGGGTAACTCCCAACAAGGCCAACGTGTCGTCAATAGTCGCTATACATGTTTTCTGTTAACTCACTAAACAATACAATACAATAAAAACTGTATATTCTTTCCTTGAGGTATACGTGGTGTTTGAAAAAACCATCTTAGCATACCCTTCTCGATTTTCGTCACTTCATAGAACCCTGTCAAAAAAACTCTAGGAATGATTGACGCAACACCTTCTTCGTGACTTTACTCCGTCATTATGATAGGGTTCCATGGTGGCTCGAAGTGCGCTCATGGAGGTGCATAATGTGTCGTTTTATATGCAGATTTAGAAATGTCTAATCCACTCGTTTATTTCGAAACATCTGATCATTATGCGCGGATTGTTTTATCTCTGGTCCGGCTGGACCGCAATTAATGCGGTTCGAATTAGCATAACGCGTATTTGAGCAATGCGGGATTGTTGAAATGGTCTGATTAGTATTAGGATTTAATTATAAATAGATAACTGGGGTGAAGGTGGTCTTGGCTGGAGTAGGGCCTATTCCGCTTTGTCTTTAATCCTATTGTAATCGTATTGCCATTTTTGCCCGCTACATCGTCTCATCGCTATTTAAGATAAAAGCTGTTTTCATTCAAGTCAAGGAGTAAAACACATAAAACAGCTCAGAACCACTTACAAACTTTCGCATTTACAATATCAGTGTGATCTTGGCCTCTATTTCACAGCTTTAAGGGACCGCATACCTCCACGCGTTGCTGAGAAAAAGGGTCTTGACAGACAGACAGAGGGACAGACGAATAGATAGCAAAGTTATCCTATAAGGGTTTCGTTTTTACCTTTTGGGGTATGGAACCCTAAAAATGACTGACTGTTGACAGAAAGACGTGTAAGTTTACTTTACTCGTGACTAAAAAAAACTACAGGCATTCATGAACATGCTAAATAATAAAACAACAAGAAAGCACCTCTACAATAGCACATAATTATTTTCAGGATAAAACCTCCGATATTAATGGCAACCCTCACTTTCAGAGCTGGGGGGTTACATGGCTAAGCAATTCAAATTACGGTGAGAGAAAGATACAACTATATAACAACTATAGCTCTGCTCTTTACGCTTATCCTTAACTGAATCCCATAGTTGCAGCACCCTTTTAGGATATACAGTAGAGAAGGATATTGGAGAGTGTTGAGAACGGAAGATGAGGGATGATTGACCATTTATTGCGGCACGACATCAAAAACATTATAGAAGAAAATATTGAAGGGAACAGCTTAGAGGTAGAGGGAGACCAAGGAGAAGCTACATGGACCAAATTAAGGACAAGGTGCATGTCGTACAGAGAGGTGAAGGAGCTGGCAGAGAAATGAGAAGATTGGAAATTATCCAACGACAAGAGCGGCCTTTAAATTAAAAGAAAAAGAAGGCATATCATAGTGACCCCCCCAGCTCTGAAAGAAGGGGTATCATTAAATCTAGCTAGAAACCTTTCCGATTTCCATCCGATTTAATTAGCTTCTCTTAAAAATAACTGCGCACAAATCGGCCAATGAGGTCCATCCATTTGAGAGCTATTATGACACAGACAGACACGCATATACACAGACACACACATACACAGATATACATAAAATTATAACATTTATAATACTCACCCCACTTTTTTCGGGTGTTTAAAACCAACCTTCTGGTTAGTAGTTACTTCTCTCTTATTAGCTCTCTTACGCTCCTGTTTCCTAAATATTGTATTAGTTATTTGTGTTTTGTTCAATAAAGTGTTTACATACATACATACATACATACTTTATTGAAACCTTTTGCAAGCCTTTTGAATTCTGCATGCATGCTGTCAGTTATTTGAGACGTAAATTTAAACGTCGAAAATTTTCAGCGCTAACCTACTTGGACGAATTAGTATCCCTATATAGTCTGTGGTAACATTCTGACATTGACGTTTGCACAAGTAATACAATATTTACTTGCAATAATAAATTAACTATCCCTAATACAAATATAGTTTAGTTTCGCTCATTTATTATTAAAATTAACAGCGTGTTTAGCGGCTATGGGTAGCTGGAAGCTGGAAGTTGGGAGAATGGCGGTGTACATGGCGTTCCCCGTGATGTTGTTCCACGTGTTCAACCAGCCGACGTATTTTGAGGAATGGGTGACGAATACGAAGCGAGAGATATTCCCGCCGGACAATAAGAGCGACAGAGAGGACATGCAACAGCTGATTCGGGACATGAGGAAGAAGCAATTGCAAGCGTTTGAGCAAGAATGATTATTGATTACAAATAATTAAAAGCATAACTTTATAATGCTTATCTCTATTCTTCTTTATCTTGAACGAATGAATGAATGATTGAATGAATTAATAGTTTATTTGCATAAAAATAAGCGTATAAAAAGGTGTAACAATAGTCATAGATCGTATCGTTATTATAAATGTGAAAGTATGTTTGTTCCGTTTTGACGGTTTAACGCCTCAACATGTCCGGAGACGGACGAGTTCCCGATGCAATAGGGTAAAACGATTCTACACGGACTGGGTCGCGGGCTAAAGCTACATCTTCATTCCCAGAGTGGGATAGGCAGAGTTACAGAAGTACCATCAACTCTAAAGAGTTTTGTTGATAATTCTGTACCACACTTTGCACAATCAGGCTTTTTCTTTTTTCTTTTTTATGTTAAGGAGAAGGCACACTAGCACTCAGGCCACCTGATGGTAAGTGGAATCTGAGACCCATAGACATTTGAATTCTCAAGACTATAATCCCAAGACCTCAAATGCGTTGCCAACCCTGAGGACTAAGATGGAATGCCTCTATGCTAGTAATTTCACCGGTTGTCTTATCCCCACACCGGAACACAACAATGCGAACACTGTTGCTTGGCGGGTGGTTAATGGATAAGATGGTGGTAGCGATCCGGACGGACCCTGCACAGTGTCCTACCACCAGAAAAAAAGTGAACAACAGAACAACACAACAACAACAACAACAGAACAACAGAAGTTTACTAGTGTATTAGTGACAGGTTACAAGCGCTTCTCCTAACGGTACTACAAGCCCTTACTCCCTTAGTCGCCCCTTTCGAAATCCAGGGGAAGACATGGAGTGGCACTATTCTAACCCGGCAACCACACGGGCTATTTAGAGCTGTTGGTATTTCTGTAGCTTTGCCTACTCCACTCTGGGAATGAAGGCGTGATGTTATGTATGTATTTATGTTGTTTTTTGGTTCATACTTCGCAGTTTTAAGGTGCTTTTCCACCGGCAAGGTGAGACGAGACGATCCGAGACGAGAATTGAAATATTTATTAAGAAAAATAAATTCCCTCCTCGCGCATCTTTGGTGGAAATAGTTTCCATTTATAATTATTACTAGTTTTATTATTTTCGGTGATCTACGTAATTCTAACTAAACATTATTATAAAACTGTTTCGGGACTGACTGACTCCGGATAGATAACGCACAGCCTAAACCTACGGACTTGAAATTTGGAGGAAATATTCCTTAAGTGGGCGAGGACCGAAAAAAGTTGGACCATAGTTAAGCGTAATTAACCATACAAACAACTAACGTGAAAAAAGTTCCGTTGCACAACGGAAAAGTTTCATAGAAAATTTAATTGCGTGCGTTAGCGTGGCCAACTTTTTGGTCCTTACTCAAGTACCCGAGGCGTGAAGGTTTGTTAGAAATATAGAGGGGAGGAGGGGGAGTAGCGGAAAATGAAAGCGAAAAATTCGACGAATATATCGTTGAAAAATTCCGGATCCAACATTCAGGCGAAGTGTTAAATACATTCATCTCTACCATAAACAATGTTTTAACATGTGTAACTATAATGTGCATCGTTTACTCGACCGTTTGTGCATTTACGAGAAACGCCGGCGCATGTTCTATTTCCAAACGGACCAAGTTCATTAACGCCTTGCCATTGTGTCGGGACAAAAGGTTCCAGTCACTATTGCCCAAGTGATACGTTTCCTTTTTGTATAATTCGAAAATCTTTCGCTCTTTATAAATAAGTGAATGCCCAAATAAAAAAACTCTTTCCGTTTCCATTGTCTTCCTTACATTTAATTATTGCCATTAAAATGTTCAGTGACAACATTACTAACATAAGGTAAAATTATTTAAATTCAATTTTCTATACTTATAGCTGCAAACACCTTAAAATTCCGAACATTTTTTTTCTGAATATTCATTTGTCCGAGCTTTCATCTTTCCTATGTTAAGCTGAACCTGTTTTAGTTTCAATGCATAATTTAATTACTGTACATAGGTTAGGTTAGGTTTGATTTATGAGCGAGATAATATCAAAAAATTGCATTCAGAATTATGAAAATTCGGAAATTTGATCAATCCGGAGTTATGTATGACTCTTCGGGATTATGTAGTGTACCCATTTGATACGTTATGTTTTGTGGACTCAACATATTTAATTTCATGACTCGCTTCCATGTGAATTTTATGTAACACGCAAGATCGAACCTAGCTAAGAACCCTGCGCATTCCACCGGCGCGTGAGCTCGTAATAACTCACCAGAATGGTAAGGACGACTTTATCTGCAGTTACGGTAGAATTAATTGTACTTTATTACGGCATTATAAGTTGTAAATGTCAATCGGGCGCATATGTCAAGTATGCCCTGAATGTTGGGTAGGAGTTGACTCGGACATGATCATTACAGGCGAACGATTATATTATATTTCAGGGGTGTTGCTTTTGAACGATTCGCTTTTTAAGTCGTTGACGAATTAACCGGCGAAATGAAGTTGCCCGCTGTAGCTGAACTATGTATAGTCCATTTGCTTAGATAGTGTCGCTACAACCACACGCACTTGTGGTTATTGTTATAAAATACGAATTTAATTCGATGTAAACTGCCAAATTCACTTGCGGGTACGCCGATCGCATTCTTAGTTTACGCGGCGGCATCCATTGACACAAGGCGGCGCTATACAAAGGCGACGACACTATCTAAGCGAATGGACGATACTATGTGCTTCGTCGACAAGATCTGCGGCAGAAACACACGCTTTCAACTGTCAATTACGCTTTGAATTGACAACAAAGTTATGCTTACTGCTTAATTTTACGAGTTATTCAAGAATATTAGCTTACGGGGCATTTCTATATTAATAGCAGTTGCCTGCGGCCCAGTCCGCGTGAAATCGGTTATCGCTATTCCTTTGGGAACTATTTCAATTTTCCGGCATCAATAGTATCCTGTTCTTCCCTGGATCTCAAGCTTTTTCCATGCCAAGTTCCATCGAAATCGGTTCAGCGGTTTAGCCGTGACAGCGTAACACAGACTGATAGAGTTACTTTCACATTTACATACATATAATATTAAAGAAGGATATGAAATTGCGGATGAATTTGGAAACTTAGGATTAAAATTTGGCACAACTTGTGAATGGGAAATGTTTAAAAAAACCGACCAAGTGCGAGTCGGACTTGCGCACGAGAGGGTTCCGTGCCATGATTTATAAAAACAACAAAAAATCACGTTTGTTGTGTGGGAGCCGCCCTTAAATATTAATTTTATTCTGTTTTTATTATTTTTAGTTATAGCGGCAACAGAAATACATCATCTGTGAAAATTTCAACTGTCTACCTATCACGGTTCATAAGATACCGCCTGGTGACAGACGGACAGAGGAGTCTTTATAGTAAAGGATTAGGTACCAAGGGCTAAGCAATCTCCATAAAAATGCAAGTTATGAGATCGTAACAAACAAATAAACAGACTGACGAACTCACTTTCGCAATACGCAGACAATTTCACAGGCAAAAGCTAGTATAACGAGAATTAATTAAAACGGCCACAACTCAATGTTCATCGAGAATAATAATGAAAATGTCATATTTAATTCAATCAATACTAAATCATAAACGTCAGTTGCTGACCGGAACCGGAAGTGAAGGAGCGACAAATAGGTCGATGGTAATTATCTCGCGAGGCTGTCACTCGATTGGACCACATCTTTCTTCGTTAATGTCAATGGCTTGGCGCAATTGTTTTGTAGCACGTGCCAAGAAAGTGGTACCCAAAAGTGGTGGTGGTACAGACGTGTGCGTTCCAGTCCAGGGTTCCCAATTTTCAAGGTAACGGTACACTCACCACGTATTTTTTATTTTATGAAACCCCACATCAAATTATTACAAATGAGAGTCACTGCAATTTAAAGAAAAAAGCCAGACAAGTGTGAGTCGGACTCGCAAACCGAGGGTTACGTACAAACGTATCAAAAAGTAAAATTGTATTGAGGGACGAACTTTGCCGTTGAAAAACTGTTGTCTCCATACAATTGAACACCACATACAAATACAGCATGAAAAGCAAAATACAAATAAAAACTTACTGACATTTGTTTAATTTTAATTATAAGATCTATTAACAAGTTAACCATACGATAACATGTCAAAAGCTGAGCAATGTGACTTTACTAAGTAGAAAAGAACCCTTGGCAACCTTAACTCGCTGTTTAATAATTGTTGAGCTATGAATCAATGCCTTACCGAAAGTGCTTTTAGTTTTGAGTTTTCTTGTTTGTGTCAATCTCCTAGGTTGGTTTATTACGCGTGGGAACAATAAATAATTATTAAAAATTGCAATCAGTAAGATAACGTAGAAAAATATGTTTTGATGTGATAAGACACTTTGAATAACGATACGGTTCGTGTTGTCCGCATGCGTAGACAGAAAATACATTAGACTGGCTGTTTATTGTGGCGCTTCTTCTCAGCAGTGGTCTCCTCTTAGAAAGCGCTGTTAGATTTTTAACGTGATAGTGCCCGAGCTAACATCAAACCTTCATTCCCGGAGTGGGGTAGGCAGAGCTACTGAAATACCAACAACTCTAAAAAGACTTGTTGACAAGTAGGCTATGTTTACCAGTGTATTATCTAAGGACAATCTAACACAAATTAGGATACACGTATTTTTACAATGTGTTGCCTTTATCATCAATTTAGCCGAAAAACGTCCAAAAACGGGTTAAATATTCCCATCTTCCAACCTATCCAACCCGCGTATTTGGCAAAAAGTCCATATACCTGCGTTGGGTTCCATATTACTGATCCATATTTAATTGGCTTTTTTTGCGCCCCTTAGCCCTCAAGGTTGACAACTCATTTGCAATCTTGAGATGGCACTCAGCTCAGACCTCACTTATCATCAGATGGTAGCAAAAAGAAGAGTGTCGTAAGTTTGACAGTTGTATCTGTGTATTTGTGTGTCTGTGTATACACATACATACACGGGCAAGCAGACCTTGATTTGAGATAATTGTTTTATTTTACGCGTGTGGTTGCCGGGTTAGATTAGTGCCACTCTAGGTCTTCCCGTGGATGTCGTGCGTTAGTTCTGTTAGTCTCTAATACTCGTACACTGGTAAACATCTTAGCCTACTTGTGCAAAATGTAGTTACAGAATTATCAACAAGTCTTTTTAGAGTTGTTGGTGTTTCTGTAGCCCTGCTTATCCCACTTTGGGAATGAAGGCGTGATCTTATTGTACGTATGTATGTTTTATTTAATGTGTAACAATTTTATTTGACAGGTAATTATTGTTAGCTTTGTCTATTTAATAGTTATTCTTATTATTGTAAAGAAGTAGAAACATAACAGTTCGCTGGCAAAACTGTCAGGGCACACCTATACTCTTTTGTTCGAAGATGTCGCCATATTGATCGGCATAATCGCATTGTGTTTGCGGTTATCCGTCACCATTAGCTAGATGGCGCCACCTACGCGCACCCGCTCGGTAATGCGCGTGACCGGATGATCCAGTTCTTTTCGAGTTCCGTACAAACACTGTAGTAACAAAGCGTAATTAAAGTTTTATTTGGTTATAACGCATACATTCACAATTGAATAAAAATATAAATAAATATCACAGGACCAGTTGATCTAGGGCCGTGTTAATAAACTAATCTCGACTCTAATGCTCGTCTCAAGATGCGTCAAAGTGACAGTTCTTTATGGCTTGACGTTTAGTTTGACTAAGCTTTGGCTTGTACTGTGGGTACTAAACTACGATAAACTTACTTATTATAGAGAAATACATACTTAAATACATAGAAATATCCAAGACTTAGGAACAAAAATAGTCGCGCTCGTCACACAGATAGGTATCTGTCCTTACCGGGATTTGAACCCAGGGCCGCTAGCTTAGTAGGCAGGGTTACTACCGACTAGGTAAACGAGTCGTCAATGTTCATTTGAAGTTTTGAACAAACCTCTTAATTGTATAACCTTCAATTACCTTTGATACAGAGGTTTTACAGTTATAAACATAGATTTTAAAAAAATCGCCAAATTATCAACCTCAATGTTTTTTGTTTTTAAATTTGTTTTGCCAAAAAAATATTTAGGGAATTATTAAGTGAACTAAAACATTTGCCAACTCCAGCGCCGAATCCCGCTCGCACTTCACCAATCATTTCAACACGGTGCGCATACGCATCGATCAAGCGGGCGGTACGAAGGGCTGTCAACATTGAATTAATTGGATCGTACATTTAAAGATTATGTTTAAATTTAATTATAGAAAAGTCATCGGCAAGGCCACGTCATGGTGGAAGGTAGTGAGCTAAATGAGATATGTCAGAGACAACCGTGATACCAAAGAAGGCGCTAACTGCATTGTAATAGTTTATGCATTTTAAATTTAGTGCGGTTACCAATAGAGTGTAGATTGTTTCGAGTACTACGTTGCAGGTAGACGCCTTGTTTGGAATTATAGCAGCAATGTTATTTATAAAAATTGTTATTGACTACAATAATCTGTCTGAAGGTGCATTTCCACCGGCGAGGCGAGACAAGGCGAGATGTGAATTGAAAAATTCAAATTCCCTCGCGCTCCTTCGGTGGGAATGGTGGTTTTATAACAAATAAAAATAGAGAATATGCATGAAAATCAGAATTGAGTTTCATTGATACGATCTAGGAGAAAATGTAAAAAAAACATATACCTACAACGCGATATATTAAGTTTTGACCCGTTTATTAATATTGTATATAGAATCAAAACTTTTTAAACCTACTTTTAATGATTAGATATTTTATTGTTTTTTTCGGTATCCTCATTTTATTCACGTAATATTTTATTTAACGACTAGCGACCCGCCCTGGCTTCGCTCCGGATTAAAGTATTATACATATAAACCTTCCTCTTCAATCACTCTATCTATTAAAAAAAACCGCATCAAAATCCGTTGCACAGTTTTGAAGATTTAAGCATACATAGGGACAGACAGCGGGAAGCGACTTTGTTTTATACTATGTAGTGATATTGGCTTAAACATACATAGTAATTAACGAAATAAATGCAAATTTCTTTATAAGGTCCTTATATTTTAAACATGGAACAACAGTTATCTTATGACATAATTTTAGTCGTTGATTTTGTATAGAGTGCTTTTGCAGGGGGTCTGAACTATGACTTTTTAAAGCGAAAAAATTACACGACAATTATCTCGCGTATACAGTTATTCCTCTCTTTCATAGCACTTTCCGGAGGTAAAATCGCTAACGTAGCGTGTAGTCCAGTCAATAAAGGAAGTGTAGAGTGCGTGAGCAGGAACACAGGAAAATCTTTCAGAAATTTGTTCAGGATTAGGTAGTGAACAGCCTCACTGAAGTCCTCACTTTTAGGAGGTGCGCCGGAGAGCGCAAAACAGGTGCAATTTTTAGTTTTTTTCTTATACCTCGAGAACTGCTTCGTAGAGAAAAAAACCGGGCAAGGGCATGTCGGGCCATGCTCAGTGTAGGGTTCCGAAGCCGTTAAGTACTTTAAACTGCAAACATAAAAATCAACAAGTAATAACTAATTTCTATTTAAAGTTATGTTGTTTAAATGAACCCCAAACAAACCCCTATGATTTAAATGTACTGTTCCGTGTTCTGTTTTTATTTTTAATTTTTGGTGTTCAATAAAGAGTATTTGTATTGTATTGTATTGTATTGTTGCCGTCTTAGTACCAATTTCACCATACGATGTTAAATTTAATCAATGTTAATCGACTGTTAGTTCAAACATTTTGACAACTGTCAACGCTCAGAAATCATCTGGGCTGGAATTCTACAAGGTCGTCGTTTTTGACCTATTTTCGTATTGTCAACGTTTTGATAACTCTTATGTCATTTTCAATAATGGCGACTGTGACATAAACGATTCTTAAACGTGTCAAACACGATATCGTTTTAACGCACCTGAATAGAGGCCCTGTTAAGTGGTTAACATCGTATGGTGAAATTGGTACCTACTTAGATAAATTTAGTAGGTATAAACACTTTAATCGCCTATATCTCAAGAACTAATGATGTCTACTTAGTCGTAATAGTTTTCCTTTTGAATTCGATGTATGTGCTTTCATTTACTTCACTCTAACAAAAATTAGTTGTAAAGGTTAATATTTCGTAAACGGATCCTTTGATCGAATAATTGTTTACAATATTTTTGAAAGACCTATCCAACGACACCTCACAGTATAGGGTAGACGAGGAAAAAGAAATACATCCCCACGTTACGAGAACGGGAGGTACCCTTAAAAAAAATATTGCTTACATTTTATTGTGCCACTTTGTTGGCGTGACTATTATGTTTATTCTTGCCAAATTACAGCTTTCGGTTCCTAGTTTGACAACGGAACCCTACAAATCAAAGAACAGATGACACCTTGAGAAACGTGAGGTATTAAGAAATTTTCACTTTTCCGGAGCGTGTAGCTCAAAAAAGGTTATGAATTGGAAAAAGTGTATTAACTAAAACTTGTAGGTACAATATTTTATAAAGTGGAGAGTAGCTTACTGCCAACATCTCGATATGACTAGGTAGCTGATACGACCAGGCCCTATTTCACCACCCTGACAATGACAGGTGACAGGTGACATGTTCATGGCGCAGCTTATATGAAGCCAAGTTATCAATCAAATCAAATCAAATAAATTTATTTCGGACTATACATCCATAGGGTTAGTAAATACAGCGGCTTATTATTAGGGTTAGTGATACACAACAACAACATAAAAATTTAAATCTGCGAGCTTGAGTAGCTGGTGGCACGTGTAGGCGCACGTGTCGCTGCAGCAGCGGCGCGTCCCAGCGCCGCGCCAGCGTGCTCAGGATACAGTTCGTGCTGTCGCGGCTGCGGCGGAGCAGCGACGCGCATCGCTTCCTCATTATTGCGTGGAAGCCGTCCGTTCGTGCCTCGGCAAACATCATTGAGGCACTACAATACCGCGGCAGCTCGAACAGCATCCTGAACGCGTCATTGTACTGGACGCGCAGCGCGCCATATGCCCGCTGCGTAAAGTTAGTCCACAGACCACACGTGTAGAAAGTTTGACAGAAGGCTTTAAATAAAGTTAACTTCACTTCTTTACTACAACGTGCAAATCTGCGGACCAACATGTTACAGCGAACACAAAGCGCCCGACGCTCCCGCTCGATGTCTATGACATCGGCCAACGATTCAGTGACCCAGTGACCCAGGTACTTAAATTTATCTACTCTCTTTAAAGGAATACCACAAAGCAGAACCGGCTGCATACTGTAGCTCTTGCTACCAGCTTTAAATTGTAAAAGCTCGCTTTTAGAAGCGTTGTACCTGAGCCCATGGGACTCAGCGTATGCTTCACAAATGCCTAACATTTTTATTAAACCCCCCATCGTGGGGCTCAACAACACCATATCGTCAGCATAGCTTAAATTGTTGACGCACACATCTTCCATGTGACATCCGACATGACTGTTGCTGAGCTCCTCGATCAGGCCATTCATGTACAAATTAAATAATTTAGGTGAGCTTATACCTCCCTGTCTAACCCCGCATGGTACCACATAACTATCTGAGAAAGCACCTGCCGATTTGACTTCCATATGACATTCTTTTGATTTCCATACCAGAACCTGAACAATGAGGTGATTTCGTGCGGTACCTTTGTATCATTGTAGAGTTTCCTCCATAACAAGTCATACGACACCGTATCAAATGCCTTCGATAAATCCAAAAAACGGGCGAAAACAGGCGTCTCGCGTGACGTATAATAATGGACAGTCTGCTTGAGACAAAGGGTCGCGCTTTCAGTAGATAAACCCGGCCTGAATCCGAATTGAGCATCATGTACATCGATCTTTTCTCCTAAAATATCATCAAGCAGACTATCCAATACCTTTGCTATAACAGTAGCGAGCGATATTGGCCTGTAATTGGAATGTATCAGCGTGTTTATTTTGCAATGTATACCGAATTGTCAACTATCACGTGTCATTGTCAAGATGGTAAAATAGGGGGCTGATCGCTTTGTGACTACATCTCCATGTGACTACAAACAATGTAGGCAACAGGAAATGGAAATGCGTGTCCTCGCGGCTTTGAAACGGACACGAGTAAGGAACCAATAGTTGGACCACAGTTAAGCGTAGTTAACCATACAAACAACAAAATTGAAAAAAGTTCCGTTGTGACACGAAAATTATCCCTACAATTGTATGGCTAATTTTCGTGTCACAAAGGAAAAGTTTCATTGAAAATTTAATTGAGTGAGTTAGCGTGGCCAACTTTTTGGTCCTTACCCACACTGGCTCAGCGAAATGCTGAGGTGACCAGGGACCGGAACCGGTTTCCGTTAAATACGCTTTTGATCGGGTTATTCGATAGGGTTGATTTTAATAACCCCATCAGTGCGGCAAGCGTATCGTTGGCTAGCCGCAATTAAAGGGTTATCTATTGATACGATGGATTTGGCTTTCCGCTGGCAGTCTTTCCGGTATCAAAAACCCTTAATACGCTTGCCGCTTTTAAAGGGGTTTTGATAGATGTCAAGATATTTCAATCTCTGCGCCCAATTCCTACAACTTATTATTGCGCAACCTAACAATAGAACGGTAAGCGGTCGGTAGGCGCACGTGGCGACATTTAGATGCAAGCGGGCCTAAGAGACAGCAATCAATAGGATTAACCCAACCCTATTGATACGCTGTTTCTTCCAACTGCAAACACCCTATCGGACAACAAGCGCAATAGAAACGGTAACCTTATTTGAAAAGGTAGCCATATCGATACGGCAACACAATCGATAGGGCTATCCGCTGTACGGGTAGCCCAGTGATAGGCTTTTGAATCTTGAAGGTGACAGACCAGACACCCTCAGCCCTGATTTTATAACGACAGGACCACGTGGTTTATCGTAACGCACGAGAATGTCATCATGCATTTTGAGTCATAGAAAAGAAAAACGTTAGTGGCGTTGGCGTTTGGCTGTTACGTTTTAAGTTATTCTATCACGCGTTTCGCGGGTGGTCCCTTATCTCGGACACAAACTCACCCTCTGGGTCAACGTCCTTGCAACTAATTCAACTCCGGCGCAGCTTGCCCCGCGCTTAGCGTCGTGACTCATCGTGTGCGCCGGCTTTATTAGCTCTGGAGGCTGTTAGGGTATGGACACAATAACTGTTTGTTTTTAAATAAAGTTTGGTATGATAAAATATGTATGACAATGTGACACAAATTGACCTAGTCCCAAACTAAGCTCTAGGCTTGTACTGTGGGTCCTAGACAACGATAAACTAACTTATATAGAGAAGTGTATACTTAAATACATAAAAAACATCCAAGACTCGGGAGTAAATACTCGTGCTCGTCACACAAATATCTGCCCTTACCGGGATTTGAACCCAGGACCCCTAGCTTCGAAGGCAGGGTAAATACCAACTAGGCTAGCGTGTCATAATAAGAGGCTCCGGGTTAAACCGCGGACAGATGGACAGACAGACATGGCGAAACTATATGGGTTCTTTGTTGTCTACGGAACTCTAAAAACACTGCTCCCGCAGGAGGTGTACGGAATTACTCCAAAGTCGCGGGTAGAAGCAAGAAGACGCTTGTTCACGACACAACTATGATAAAGTTGAAAAAAGGAAAAAATAAATTTTAGGGGTTCCTTACCCAACATGATTACTAGTGGACCGCTGTCCTATCCTCTGTCCGTCCGTTTGTCATAGGACTGTATCTTATGAAACATTATAGTTAGACATTTGAAATTTCACAGAGGGATTACTAGGGTTGCTATTACAAAAAAAAGTTCGAATTGCTCTTAGTCGGTTTTTTGAGTGTCACATCCGCGCTGTAATCAAGACTCCAACCTTATAAGCGGCAGCGGGACGTAATGTGAGCAGACCTTACAACATAACATGGGGGCATTAGTGTATAATTAACTTGAACTTATTTGTACAAGCTTTATTACTGTGTAGCTTAGTGCGATGTTCCTGGAACCCGGATTAAATAACGTTAGATTAAGTCATAGCGGCGTAATAAAATAACTAGAATACTTTAGACGTGACATCTTCAAAACCAGTCTAGCATAACTGTAGGAGATAGATGAAGCTATTAAAGAAATCTTGTTATTTTTGCACCGGAGATATGTCGAACTGTAGAGCTAGACACAAGATTCGGGAACAGTTAACGATAGTGATTTTAAATGTTTGTATAATTTACTCAATAAATAACGTACACATAACATCACGCCTTCATTCCCAGGGTGGGGTAGGCAGAGCTACAGAAATACCAACACCTCTAAAAAGACACACGTAATAATTCTGCAACCACATTTTGCACAAGTAGGCTGAGATGTTTACTAGTGTATTAGTGACAGGTTGCAAGTCCATCGCCAAACAATACTACGAGCCCTTATTCTCTTAGTCGCCTCTTACGACACCCACGGGAAGACATGGAGTGGCACTTCAATTCATAGAAAACATCCAAGACTTAGTAATAAATACTCGTGCTCATCATACCCTCCTAGCGCCCAGAGGCCTTTTAAAAGGCCTTTTGATAATCTAATTTTAAACATTAATTAGTAAGTACCTATGTACTGATTTCGATTAACAACATTTTTGCCATGGGCGGCAGGAGGATACAAATATCTGCCCTTACCGATTTGAACCCAGGACCCCTAGCTTCGAAGGCAGGGTCACTACCAACTAGGCCAACGTGTCGTCAAAATATATATATTAATTGTTTTTATTATATTTTGATTTATTTTACATCAGGGATATATTCTATTTCATAGTACATTTTGATACAAATGCGGAAAGTATGTCATTTTACACGAGTCCCGAGGTGTCTTGGTCCGAACTGCAAGCGAAAAAGTTAAAGTGACAGTTAAGTTAAAATGACAGTTCCGCACGAGTTTCAAACGACGTTTTTTCATACATTTGCGAAAAAATATCAATATTCATTGTTATTTTTTTAATAAATCATTAAATAGACTATTACAAGAGACAATTCGTCCCTTAGCTTACAACACCGCTCAAGTCGAAAATGGCGGTTTTTACATTTCAAATTAAATTTTTAGAATTTAGAATTTGTTAAAATAAAGTAAATTGTCAAAATAAGTATAAATAATTATTTCTTAACCGCTAACTAGAGTATGTATTAAGTTATGACAGGAATAATCCCCAGATTTTTTAAAATAGACAGTTTTTTACGTCTCCTGTAAAGTTGGTAAAAATGACTTAGGCGGTGTTGTAAGCTAAGGGACGAATTTTACTTTTAATTGACACAGACTTTATAAAATGGCAACGGTTGTAACCATTCAGCCAAATAAAAAATATGTCACGTAGTAATTTAATTACGTATAATTAAAAATCGAAAAGTATAATCCTCTATTAACCAGCGGTAATGCATAAAGGTGCATTCACATTACGCCGTGCTTGGCTGGGCCCGGTTTCGGCATGGTGTTGTGTGAATCCACCTTAATACCCAACTATCCGATCATTCGTAATACTAATTCAGATTCAGCCATCTTGATGAAAGCTGTTATTTTTTTAAATATTGCCTAGATAAATTTTATGAGTGTATGTATATAGCTATGTATAGTTTCAATGCTAAATGACGTAATCAAAAAGTGATTGTACATGCAAACTCTTTGGTTGGATGCACGGCTTGGAAGTTGAAACAATATTCTATTTTAAAAAAAAACTATAACGCGTAATATCCAACTTTCCGCACGAAATACACCACTTTTTGAGCAACTGTGTTAAAAAGTAATTTAATTATAACTTGAAACGTGACGAATGTAAATCTGTTTGTATGTTTATTAAACCGGCCCCATCCCCATGTTTACATAACTTTTAACTGCCATACTAAATCTTTTACAAGTTTACTCCTTACTTCCTTTAAAATCTCGCATAATTTCTTTGACAACCACTGAACATCCAACGGAAATCCACATTAAAAACATTGGAACAAAGTCCAATTTTGAGTATCCAAAGGGTGGCTAATACTCCAGTGTGAAATTGAGGAGTGTTTAATGCCTTTCGGTATATTTTTGTTGTTGGTTTAGAAACACGTGTTCGTGGGATATGCTGCAGGTTTTGTCGTTAATTTCTAACTGGAATAGCCATTTTGGGATTTAATAACAAATTTGGTATTTTACGGTTAGTTTTGAAATGGTTACTGAAACCGTTAACCCTTTGAACGCCCAACGACGCCTAAAGTAGTTATGATGAGCTGTCGTGCCTGCAACGCCACCGACACTAACAGTTGTCAGAGGTACAGTTTTAAAGCGACGTTATGTAGTATGGATTACCTAAGCTAGTGCTGCTGATGTAAATAGCATCTTTGTTCTGCAGAAGAGGGCTATTCGTGCTGTCTACAAGATGGGCCAGAGAGACTCGCTTAGAGATAAGTTTAAAGAAATTAATATATTGACCATGCACAGTCAATACATTTATGAAAACATTATGTATGTTCATAAAAACATCGCTAAATTTAGAAAGAACTGTGACATACATAATGTTAATACCAGAATAAACATAAGCCCTTCACGCGGCTCCATAAAATAAAAAACTCTTTTATGGGTAATTGTATTAGGTTCTATAATAAGCTCCCAAGTAATGTTACTGAACTATCAGTAAATAAATTTAAGAGTTACGTTAAGCGTAAACTAATTTCTAAAGCATATTATAGTATTAAAGACTATATTAATGATAACAATGCTTGGGACTGAATTGCTTGTAATAAAATGTTTAGTCCTTACGACAAAAGGTCGCGAACGTCGAAAACAAAAAAGACATCCGACAGAGTTTCTTACAGGTTCTTCTCTGATCGGTCGCGATTTGAACCTGCAGTCAATTTAGGCTAAGTTGCTACTATGACGTTTCAAAAGAGTTTATTATTTGTAAACCTACTTGAATAAAGATTATTCTGATTCTGATTCTGATTCTAAGTGTAATTTTGCATAATTTTTAATACATGTTTGGATTTATGCGTGTATGGACAAAATATAAGGAAATATGGCGATGTATAAAAATGTCCATTTTAATAATTTCGTCCCTGTATAATTTTGACAAAGTATAACAATGTCCACATGTATATTAGACGACATATAAAGATGTTGCGACAATAGACTAAAAGAAAATATGACAATACATAAAAATACTTTGATAGTAGTCATTTTTATATTAAGACTTGATAAGACTTAAACCTTTTGAAGTATTGGCTTTCTAATACTTAGACAAATTTATGTTTTAAAGGTAGACATTTTTATACATCGTCATATTTCCTTATAGTCCACGCATAAATCCATGTTTGGCGTGTGAGTGAAGCATTTAATTGTATTTGACGTAAGGCGTTGAAAAGCTTTATCACACGTATCATAAGGGTTTTTATCGTTTGGCCGAATTACATATATAATAATTTCACTTGCCCGAATTTCATATGACATAATTTTATATGCCAAAACGATAATGTGCCATAATATTTATTTACCATAAAGGTATGTTTTCTGAAACCGTGAACTATTCAGAATTGTAATAAAACAAACCTAACCTAACCTATTGGGCTCTATGCGATGGAATGTAAAAATTACCTAAATGCCTTTATGGTAAATTAAATTATGGTATGTGATATTAGGCAAAATGAAGTTTATAGCCAGTGACCATTATGGCAAATTAAATTAGTACAAATGAAATCATGAAAAATAGCGACCCGCCCTCGCTTCGTTTCGGGTTAAAGTATTATATATAAAACTTCCTCTTGAATCACTGGATAAAAAGTAGCCTATGTTCATCAGGGATAATGTCAGCTTCTACTTAATGGTAAAATAATTTTTCAAATCCGTCCAGTAGTTTCGGAGCCTATTCGAAACAAACAAACAAACAAATCTTTCCTCTTTATAATATTAGTATAGATGAAGGGATATGGTATCATAGTCCTCTATTTCAGTGTTCAGAGTTTTATTATCTGCGGAGGTGTGGTTGTGGTGGTGGGTGTGCTGGGCCTCTATTCAGGTGCGTTAAAACGATATCGTGTTTGACACGTTTAAGAATCGTTTATGTCACAATCGCCATTATTGTAAATGACGTAAGAGTTATCAAAACGATGACAATACGGAAACAGGACAAAAACAATATCGTTATTACCTTGTAGATTTCCAGCCCTGGCGGCTGTAACGTAATGTTTTTATAACGATATCAAATTTAATATGACAAAGTTATGAGTTTCTTTGGAACATCATCCAAAACCAACTCATATAGGTCCCAATCCTAGTAAAATTTAGTCAACACGATACCACTTCGCACCCTATAGGTATGTTAAAGAACATTTGCCTTCGGATTCTGAACCTATCATAGAATACTATATATATATGTATATGTATATGTGTGTAGATAAAATAATGTACCTGTGTGGTTGCTGGGTTAGAATAGTGCCACTTCGTGTATCCCGTGGATGTCGTAAGAGGCGACTAAAGGTTAAGGGCTTGTAGTACTGTTAGGCGAACTAATACACTGGTAAACATCTTAGCCTGATTGTGCAAAATGTGGTTACAGAATTGTCATCGAGTCGTTTTAGAGTTGTTGGTATTTCTGTAGCACTGCTTACCCCACCCTGGGAATGAAGGCGTGATGGTATGTACCTATGTATAAAGTAATTTATGCAACTGTACAATTATATTAGGCCTTAAAACACTCATGTGATCTTATTATCAAACCACCTCATTATATAACAGTTACATAAACTACCATTTTTCATGCCTCATAGAAGCCAAACGAGCACACAAGTCATAGAGCATAGTAAATGGTGCCTAGACAATCTCAAGACTGTAATACTAAGATTATTTGCTAACTCATTTTGTCGTAGTACTCAGGGTTGGCAATGCAGTTAACATTTCCAACCCTGAGGACTACGATAAAATGCCTTTATGCTAGTAATTTAACCGGTTGTGTTATCCTGACACTGGAACACAACAATGTGAACATTGGTACAGTCGGTGAGGGTAATAAAATGTTGGTAGCGATACTAACGATCCGTACATATCTACATACTTACATACCTACATAAAAACGCAAAAAACATTACCTCTCTGACTCAGTCGCGTAGTCGGGTAAAATAAGTGGCAGTTTGTGGTTGCAATTCCTTTGCCTCCGGGGCCACCGTCTGAAGCCACCACTATTGTTTAATAATAAACGTTTCCTAATAGTATATCCACATAAGCAGCAAACTTCTTTTCTGCGTATGCGCATAGTTAGCTCAAATCCGCAGAATCCGCACCCCTTTTGTTTTTTTTTTACTAAACAGGATGTCGTAACGTCAAACGTCGTGTGTGTTTAGTGCGGCCTGCGCGGGGGGAGGGGTTAGGGAGAGATCGCTTTTTAGATGTGCACGCGCATTATAGGCAGGGTTGTCACTAGAAAGACCTATTTAATATTTCGTCACTATTTTGGAAAAACCGCGTATCTCATATTTCGTGATGAACGATTTTAAACTTAAACTTCAAGCGAAATAAGTTTAATATCGTACGCCACAAAGTATGAGATACGAGGTTTTTACAAATTAGCGACAATTTACTTGTTGTAATATTTAAATAATTTGAGCTTTACAGTATTTGTATGAAGAATTAGGTACTTAAGCGACGTCCTCGCTTTGATTAGGATTTTATGAAAATAAAATTCCATATCAGTCAAGGATAAAACTATAACGTAGCTTCTTATAAAATAAATGTTTTTATAAACCGTTTTAGTTCCAGAGATTACCCTCAACATACAAACAAACAAACAAAATTTTGCCTCTTTATTTGAGTAGTATTTATCACGCCTAAAAAGGTAAACGTAATATACATATATCGATGAAATTTGACACAGATTTTTCCTATGACGTTTTTCATGAAACAATTAAACGTTGAAATTTCATCCAACTTGGAATCAAACTTTACAAGTTTTTTTTTTAAAATAACGTTATACTGGCAACCCTGTCCAAGTGTCACATTACGCAACATAATGGACTGCAGATGGCGCGTTTCAGTGCACCGCAGTGTACAGTGCACTCGCCTTATATGCGCCCTTTATCTCGCCACGACGTGTACACGTGTTTGGATAGTGTGCTGGCATTAGCATATTCTCAGGCTTTGCCAGATGGTGGCTACTCTTTGATGTTTGTTTGACGTTGGCCAAGTTATTAATTATCTTGGCGTTTAAAGTGAAGTAAAACGTACAAACAAATATCTTCTTAACATCCCCTGAAGCTCTGTTCTACTTAGAATAATCCGTAATTGCTATTGCTATGTAATCATATTGTCAACGTTATGATGATAGTTCTTATTTTGTTGACAGTAATGGCGGCCGAGTTAAAAACATTACGTGTAAATTATTAGAATAGGGCCGAGGTGATGGGGTTCAAATCAGGGGTGTAGATAGACATAGAGTTCATTTCTTATGTAGTTTACGTACCTACCATTTTTAGCGTTTTATCTCTACCCTCGTTAAGTGAATTGTGGGCCTAGCCCATTTTCTCGTTTAAAAACCTTTACATTACTTCGTAATAGAATAAGGAGTTTTGAATCTGCATCTGAATTAGATCAAGAAAAAAGGCTTTGACAGTCTACTTCGCACAGTATTAATCTCGGAAGAGAATCAATAAAAAATAATAATTAATAATCCTATGAAAATGACATTGCCGATCCTTAGGACTAACATAGAAATCCTCTATGTTATCTATTTAAGTGGTTATTGTATCATCACACGTACTCCAATCAATGCGAATAACTGCTAACGAAGGTTAACAGATAAGATGCTGGTAGAGATCCGGACAGACCCCATAAAATGGCTTACCACCTAAACCGCTCTTAATTGTAAATTTAACGGAAAGTAAAATTCTAATTCTAATCTTTCATCTTTTCTTTTCGTTGGCTTCTCTCCTGTTAAGGTGTATTTCACCAATGTCAAGTTATTTATAGACACTCCCATGGACATATTAGATAAACAAGACCATGGATATCACGCGCGAGGACAATAAAATAAAATAATTAAATATCACGGCACACTGTCACACAAATTGACCTAGTCCCAAACTAAGCTCTAGGCTTGTACTCATGAGGTTAGCCATGAACTTCTGTCACGTCAGTATGTAAAAAAAAATGACAGTGTAGCTACTAGCAATGTCTGTCATTACAACTGAGAAGCCATCAAAAACAAACTGGTCCTTCGATCCGAATTTTTAATGAATGGCATCAGGGTATTTCTTCCAGCGTTTCAACCGCTTTGACTTCGGTGTCGCATTTTTAACCATTTCCCTGTACGAGTAGGATAACCATTTTCGGTTATTTTCTAGGAGTCCAGGCATTCTTCAAAATAACCGAAAATGGTTATCCTACTCGTACAGGGAAATGGTTAAAAATGCGACACCGAAGTCAAAGCGGTTGAAACGCTGGAAGAAATACCCATCAGCGAGGCGTGAAAATCGCCATCTTGTGATTGTCCGTGACAGGAGGCGTGGTCGTGAGGGGTGACAGAGAAAGGGCGTGTCGTGCGTCTCAGCTGATAACAGGAAGTTGGAAGTGTCAAATGTAGAATATTAAAGGTTACAGCAGTGAAAGATTTAATAATCAATTTTGTATTGACGGCCGTATCGTACGTTGGTGTTAAAACCTACCAACCGGAGCTATTGGAATCTTGTATCTCTGTCCCTTTATTGCCTGGAACTTGTAAGGATTTAACAGCTATACGGCATCTGGTCCAACTTGTCTGTTGCAACAACTGCTTTTCTAAACAAGTGGTAGAGTTTGTTGGTTCAGGTGGTAGGTTATTCAAGACACCCAAGTTACAATCTCTTGAAATACAGATGAAGAAAGCAAATTAGTGTATTCAATTATTTTATTGTTATATTTTTATTTCATTTCCATATAAATAAAGAGTTTATATCAAACACTTATATGTCAAAACATTCGGTTAAAAAGACAATCCATTAAATAATTTACAAATACAACAATATAAAATCACAAACCTATTCTCATGAAAATGTCAATCTCGAAATTATATAACAAATTTTACAGTTTTCAGTTTAAAGTAAATCAGACAAGACAATTACGTACTTCTACACAAAGACGAAATAAATGTTCTATGTTAAATAAATAATAAATGTTGTATGTTATGTAGTGGTGGTAGGACCCTGTGCAGGGTCCGTCCGGATCGCTACCACCATCTTATCCATTAACCACCCGCCAAGCAACAGTGTTCGCATTGTTGTGTTCCGGTGTGGGGATAAGACAACCGGTGAAATTACTAGCATAGAGGCATTCCATCTTAGTCCTCAGGGTTGGCAACGCATTTGAGGTCTTAGGATTATTGTCTTGAGAATTCAAATGTGTATGGGTCTCAGATTCCACTTACCATCAGGTGGCCTGAGTGCTCGGGTGCCTTCTCCTTAACATAAAAAAAAGTCACTTAGGCTAGGCTTAATAAATTAAAGAAAAATATTACGAGGGTGACACTGAAAGTTTTTAGAACTGGCCACTTGTAAACAAAATAATTAAAAAATAAGTTTAAAATTTGAAAATGGAACTCTTTGCCAATATTATTGCGTATGAACTTTATTCATTTGTCATTTGTTTTACGATTTGGTGGCAAATTGAAAGTTGTCACGTAAGCATGAATTTAACGCAAGAAAATTTTCGTGCAATGATTTTTTATGACTTTCGATATCATTTAAGTCAAAGTTATGATAGACTACGATTGGCCTTTTCCGATGAAGCCCCTGTCGCGACGTCTCGCGATATGTAAATATTTGTATATAGCAACATTGTCTACGGAGCATTCCCGCCTTAATCTTTGATTGTCTATGGTAAGATGTCACCCATAAACTTTACATTCTTAACATAGTTTCATAGTTGTGCAAGTGAAAGTGATAATAAGTTCGATTCATCCAAACTCCTGAGCTGTTATAGAAGCTAAGTACTTATTATCTAAGTACTTATTAGCTAAGTACTTATTAGCTAAGTATTACCTAAGTAATCAAGTCTTACAAGTAATGTTCGCTGAGATGCTAAGTGTCCTGAGTAGGTACACTTAGTATCAAAGCGTCAAATTAAATGATTGTTTAGTATGATCTTTAAGAATAATTGATTAATTATATGCCAAGTTTATGATTGTTTGAGTATGATCTTTATGAATATTATATGCCAAGTTTCTATATGACCTTTCCACGTGCTGTGTATGATAATGCCCGAGTGCCTATCATTTGGCCCGGAAGAGAGTGATGGTTGTAATCCAGCTCAGTGTCCATGGGTTCTGACTTGTCAGACCCAGAGGACTGCCAGGGTGGCTGTGTCCAGCCCTGTGTTTATGAGATATCTCAGTAATGCCCCGAGTGCCTATTGTGTTGGCCCGGAAGAGAGTGATGGTTGTAATCCAGCTCAGTGTCCATGGGTTCTGTCTTGACAGACCCAGTGGACAGCCAGGGTGGCTGTGTCCAGCCCTGTGAATGTGTGATGAGAGAGGTTTAATTATATCTGACACTAATATGGAAATGGTACAGTTATCAATATAACATTAAATTTGATGGTTGGTTAAGCCAACCGGTTTACAACTTGGCATTTAATCCCTTGACTTTGTGTGTGCTTTGTGTGTGGCTTAAGCCGTGGCTTCAACTGCGGTTGAAGTCATAGTATTTATTTTAACTACAGGTGGTGACCAATTTACTACCAACCAATAGCAGTGGCACCATATTTGTGAGCCACATTTAATGAGAGAGATGATGATATAACAGCAGGGAGTGAGGACCTAGCAGGATCTGTCGCCAGGTATGAGATCACATTATTACTATTACTATTGCCATTGATCAATACACATACATTACAATGAACCCCGTTAAGTGTTATAATCAACAAACCCCCACAAATCAACGTAACACATAATAAATAAACTATATATATATAATTAATGTCGCTGTGCCACTTTCTGCTATTATGTTTATACAGTCTGAGACTCATTGTACGCCATGAGTGGCGTGAGTCTGGCTAGAGATAATAGTAGAATATAATGATACTAATATATATAAATAAAGGCGGCGACATTTATGGTGAAGGTTGCTAAGGGATATGTATGTGTATCCAAAAGAATAATCAAATTGGGTAAAGAATATATTAATAATTTTCTTATAAGATCAATGTGCGGTTGGTAATTTTGTGACTCATAGCGACATCTAGGGATGACTAGTAGAACTAAAGTTGTGTATTTGGTTTACATAATAATATTGTTTTGAAATCGAACTTATTTGAATGCTGTGTTTGCTTGTGTAAGTTGAATAAAATTGTATTTTATTAAACTTATATTGCAAGTTAAGCATAATTATATAAACGTGACTTAATAATAATTACTTAATTTTGTAGGCGCCATTTTTGGCCTTCAGCCATGTTAGGTATAATTGAATTCAATCAGAAAAATCAACGTGAATCTTAGTAGAATTTGTATTAATACAAATATTTTATTATTATAACGATAATAATCAGTGGATTAATGTATTATTTGTGAATTTGCGACATTTTTCGTTGTTTAAGAATGTTTAGCACGTAAGCTTGTATGTATAACGGAAGTACCGAATAAGCCGTAGATGACAAATTTCATAAAAGGAAATTTATCTTTAACTTATCTAATTCTTACTAATAAGAACGGATATTTAGTAAATAAGACACATTAATAATTTTACGAAATTATTACACTAAATTTAAGAATATAAAAGAATATTTTATGTAATAAAATATGTTCTTGACTCGTATTTCTCTATAGAGGAGCGCGTATTAAACAAACATGGCCGATTTTGTGCATGAAGCAACAAGTGCGTTCTTACTTTAAAAAAGTATTTATTAAGTAAAAAGGTGGAAATATAAGCAAAAAGTGTGTGAAAATTGTGCGTAATTAACAGGTAAGCAATATATTATGTGGTTAAAGTGTTACTTGTTAGTTTATGTCTAAAAATAGTACTTGCGCCGAAATACACGCGGTGTCGCGAACTTGCCTTTACAAAGTTACAAACCAACTTGAGAAATTAGTAATTTCTAATTAAATATCATAACAAACACAAACAGTTGATGCGTTTGTGAGACTATAAGTGAAATACAATGGCATTACATTAATACACCATTGTTTCGTTGTACAGAAATAGATAGGCTTCCATGCCTGTGACGAGAGTACCTACGTTATTTACAAGTTTTACAACGTCCCAGTTACATGTTAGAGAAATTGTTATTGTAATATCTACATGTATAGTAATACGCTTTTATATCATAGGGAAGCGGCAGCAATTAAAGAAATTAAAGGAGAATTTACGAATTGGTTGCTCTGAAATAACGGAGGCACGCATTTTGAATATTGCAAAGGCGTCACGGCCTCACGGCGGCAATCGAGGTTTCATGGCGGTTTTGTAAGAGAATATACTCAGGTATGTGAGATGCTAAACTACATTTAAAAATCAGTAAATTTGTAATATTTCATTCAGTAAAAGATAAATAATGCATTTATACTTACATCGATAGAAATATTTCATGAAACTAGCTACGTAGTAGGTTTGTGTTTACGCTAGTTTGAGATAGATAGCGCTGATGTCAATTTTATACATTGACAGGTTTAAATAATATTATATTTTGTTTTAATTAAATGAAATTAATAGATTGAAAAAAGATAAATAAATTTAACAAAATATTTAGTTTAATGAAAGAATATACATTCATTTGATAATGTTACATTATTGAGAGATCTAAAGTTATTACATTTAAAATTAATGAAACAAATGAAAATACAAGTTACATTTGTGCAAATAAAAATTGTGTGTTTAATGATAAAGTAAAGTAAAGCATAATTCTTATTTAATTGATTTAGAGAAATTTATTGTTTTATTACTATATTTTGCTTAGTAGAGTAGGAACATGGTTATTTATTTTCTAAATTTTTTTTTTGGGTTATGTTATTATGTACACATGAATATCCGCGTATATACTATGACTACTACCACCATAGTGTGTATAAGTAGATGTATAGCAAACCATGCTTGATATGCAAACATTCATTTTAAACGGTATACAGTTGTCAAAGGTGATAATTGGTTATGAACAAATAATAACTATTTGATATTAATACGAACATGGTTATATTATTCTTACATTTCTTTATGGATTAATTAACAGATTAATAAAACAAGATGGAAGAAATATTGCTAAATAGACTGTCTACATTTGCATCAAATATAAAGAGTTTATCTGATAAGGCTCTCAGTCTGTGCGCGTGTAGTTCGTGGAATGGTGATAATTTGGAACAAGCTAGAATTACAGCTTCAAAGTTACAATCTATACTCAACAGATTTAATGCTGATTTATACCAGTATTTCAACACGTCAGTCTGTCCAAATGCAGATGAAGTATCTAATTTGACATCGATTCAGTTAGAGGGAGAAGAGACACTGGCTGAGCTTGATGCTAGAGTTCAAGTTAACAAGGACATTCGTACTTCAAGTTCGGATTTGAATAGCAGCAGAGGCAAATTACCTGAATTAAATTTAACTTCATTCAAAGGCGACGTCCTGGAATGGCATCAGTTTTGGGACCAGTTTAGCTCTAATATTGACCAAAGAAACCTTCGTAATGTTGACAAGCTGCTGTACCTAAAGGCTTCTCTAAAGGGGGAAGCAAAGACAGTTGTAGATGGTTTGGAGACAACAAATGAAAATTACCAGATTGCCGTAAGGACTTTAAAGGAAAGATATGGTAAAGGCGTACAAATAATTGATGCTCATTACTCTACACTTTACAAAATGAAAAGAGCTGAAACGTCAGAAGATTGTAGAAAAACATTAGACGAGATTCAAAGACATCTTAGAGTTTTACAATCATTAGGAGAAAACACGAATCATAAGCATCTACGATTCCTGATCATGGAAAAGTTCCCGGAAAATATCATATATGAGATGAAGATGAAAATAAGCACCGAATCAATAGATGAAATGAGGAAACAGCTAAATATAATAATTTCTGCAAGAGAAGATGCTAAAAGAGCTTGCGAAATGAATGAATTTAAAAAGGCTAATTACACGGCTGAAACGTTACACATAAGAGAAGCAAGACCGAAAAGAATTTTCAATGGCTTTGAATTTAATAAAACTGAAAGGAGACATCAGAAGTACAGACCCAACACTTCTGTACATAACAAAACATTTATACCAAAGAAAAGACAACATGAGGAAAAAATAAATGAAAATAAAAATTTCTATAACAAGCGAAGAAAGTTATCTTGTATCTTTTGTCAGGATACTCATTTTAATGATAAATGCACTAAGTTTAAAACAATATCAGAAAGAAAATTGAGGTTGAACAACCGATGTTACAATTGTTTTCAAAAGGGACACCTGAAGAAGTCTTGTAAAAGAACAGTGATCTGCCCGCACTGTGGTATAAATGGACTTCACAATAGAGCATTGTGTCCAAAGGAATTGAATAAGGGTAAAAAGGCTACCAATACTTTACATGTTAATGAGAAAGGATCTACAGTTTTACAAACTGCTATTGTCAACGTGATGGGACAAGATGGAACTTCAACGAAATGTCGTATTTTACTGGATTCTGGAAGTCAACGGAGCTATGTTACAAAAAAGATTGCAAAGGATTTAAACTTAGCAATTGAAGAAGACAACCACTTATTTGTTTTTACCTTTGGTTCTAAGAAACCACAGGAACTGGATAGTCCTTTGGTGAAACTGAATATAACAACAAGGACAAACCAAACTAAAACGTTATTTGCTAATGTTGTACCTTCGATAACTCATGGAATTTGTTATCCTAAACAGGAACTTACCGAGTGGACTTACCAAGATAAGTACACACTTGCTGATGATGGTTCATTGTCAGACCGTGTGGACATCTTAATTGGAAATGACTATTATTATTCACTTATGTCAATGGAAAAAATACAAATCAAGGAAAACTTGTACCTAGTAGACTCTGAATTGGGATGGATTCTTTCTGGGAAGACTGAAAATAAATCAAGCGACAATTTATCAGTTCTTACCTATTTCCAATCAACTTGTGAGATAAAACTGAATAAACCAGATCTACCTTTGGATAATGGAAACTTAAAGTTTTTATGGGACTTGGAATCTATTGGCATTACTGACTCTCCTAAAATTAACAGAGACGAAGAAGCAATTAAACATTTTAATGAGAATACAATATTCAAGGATAACAGATATTTTGTGAACTGGCCTTGGAATGAGTATCCACCGGAACTACAGTCTAACTTCGGTTTAGCATATGGTCGTTTAGTAAGTTCGTTAAAACGACTGGACTCAAAGACTTTATCGGCTTATGACCAAACTTTAAATGATCAGTTGGATAAGGGTATCATAGAGCTGGTACCGACTCAAGACAAGGTTGAACATCCTGTTCACTATTTACCACATCATGGAATTTCGGCACCTGGGAAAACACTCAGAATTGTATATGATGCTTCGGCGAAAATAAAGGATGGCAAAAGCTTGAACGAATGTTTGTATTGCGGACCACTAATGTTAGAAGATTTAACTGGATTATTAATAAAATTTAGATGTCATGCTGTTGGAGTAACGGCAGATGTCGAAAAAGCTTTCTTACAGATAGGTCTTAAAGAAAGGGATAGAGATGTGACAAGATTCTTATGGTTAAAAAATACTAGTCAAATGGCAACTGAAGATAATCTTATACATTTCAGATTCACGCGTGTTCCTTTCGGAATCATAGCAAGTCCGTTTCTGCTGAACGCTACCATAAAGCATCATCTACTGAAATCTGAAAGTGAAAATGTAAGGAAGATAGCAAATGACATATATGTGGATAACCTGCTGACTGGTTCAAATACCACAAAAGAAGCTTTGGAACTCTATAGAGAAAACAAAGAAGCATTTCAACAGATCTCCATGAATCTTCGTGAATGGAGTTCCAATTCAAAAGAATTCATGCAGTACATTCCTGACACTGGTGAAAACAAGATAGTAAAAACATTAGGACTGAATTGGGATATAAACAAAGATACTCTTAGCTTGAAAACGACGAATAAGATCAATCCATATACCAAAAGAGGTATTTTAAAGACAATCGCAGCAATTTATGATCCATGTGGTTTTACAGTACCCATCTTATTGCCAGCTAAATTATTACTACAAGACCTATGGAAGGCAAAAACCAAATGGGATACGACGTTGTCTAAGGATATGGCTGATAGATGGAAAACCATATTAGAAGACTTAGAGCAGGTCAATTCAATATGTCTACCAAGAAACATAACTAAGTCAAATGACAAGGACTGTCAGCTTCATTGTTTCACTGATTCGTCTACACTAGCATATGCTGCTGTTGTATACATTGTGCAGAGTAACAATGTAAAATTTGTAATTGGTAAATCACGGCTGGTTCCAATAAAGGACCAAGAAAACCTAAAGATACCTAGGTTAGAGCTCCTTGGAGTTCTAATAGGAAGTCGATTAATTAATTATGTAATGAAATTCCTTCAACTAAATGTAACGCAACAAGTGTTATGGACCGACAGCCAGATAGTTATAGATTGGTACCGATCTAACAAACTGCTAGTACCATTTGTATCAAGAAGGATTCAGGAGATTAAAGGTAACAAGAACTTAACAATAAGATACGTTCCATCTGGATTTAATCCTGCTGACGTAGCGACGAGGCCTACAAGTTCAAAAGAAGATCATGTAAGATGGTTGACTGGACCAGACTTTTTATCTCAAAAACCAGCTACATGGCCTGTTGGCCCAATCAGAGACACTTCTCTTTTGGCGGGGGAGGGTCTCTCGAATGCTGATGAATCATCAATGGAAGTAGATGTATATCCTGATGAAGGTTATCAAAACTTACCAGAACTGGAAATTCAAACTGTTGGACTGACTTATGTTAAGGAAAACCAAGAAGAGGCAAATACACTTAATACAAAGGATTTACTGACGAATTCTGCAATATCACCAATCACGGGTACGAGAATTAACTCTCAAGTGCAGGAAATAAGAAATCTGCAGTTACGATCATTTCCAGAAGAATTTAAGGACAAGAAGACACACCTGGCTCGCAATCTAGGTTTATTCATCGACGTCGACGGACTCCTTCGTTGCGACGGTCGTCTGACACATTCGGATTTATCTTACGATGCTAAACATCCGATACTTTTACCTAAAGATTGCAGCTTCACAGTAAACATAATAAAACAGGCACATGAGCAAAATCATCATGTTGGTGTGCCCCACACATTAAGCATAGTGAGACAAAATTACTGGATACCTCAAGGTAGAGCGCAAGTGATTAAAGTGATAAACAAATGTCCACAATGCGTAAAGCATGGCGGTGGACCGTATGCTTTGCCTGCTACCCCAGCTTTGCCAGTAGAAAGGGTGAAGTACGCGTCATCATTTACATATGTAGGTGTAGACTACTTTGGCCCAATGTTTGTAACGTCAGAAGATGGCAAGAAGAAGAGGTGGATTTGTCTATTCACATGCCTGGTTGTACGAGCTATCCATCTTGAGATAGTAAAGGATCTTACTGCTGATGAATGTATGTTAGCATTTCGACGATTTATAGCAACTAGAGGAGCACCAACATTAGTAGTAACTGATAATGCACTACAGTTTAAATTACTCTCTGAAGTTATAGCGGGTAATGGTTTGTCTAAGGAGAATTTAAGATGGAAATTTATACCTCAAATGGCTCCCTGGCATGGAGGTGTATATGAACGGCTTGTGGCTATAGTTAAACATAGTTTAAAAAGAACCTTACAAAAACATTTGCTTAGTGATAATCAATTGCTGACTATCATGAAAGAAGTTGAAGCAGTAGTTAATACAAGACCTCTCACTTATGTCGGAACTGGCTTAGAACATGTACTCAAACCTGCAGACTTTTTAACACCTGGAAAATGTCTAGCTATTCAGGGGTCAACGAACCAAGTGTCATCTTTGGCTACTACTACAAAACAACAAATGGTCGAAGGATGGAAACGTGGTGAAACCATTATGAAGGAATACAAGGACATGTTTATAAACCAGTATTTATTGAGTCTAAGGGAACGGTATAGACACTCACCAAAACAACCCAGAGTTAAGGCTCATGATGCTCCTTGTATTGATGATATTGTACAAATAAAAGGTGACTCAAAGAATCGAGAAAATTGGAAGGTTGGACAGATTGTTGAGCTGATCAAGGGTGCAGATGGACTATGCAGAGTAGCAAAGTAAAAGTTGGTAATACCATATTTACAAGATCCATTGCTCATTTGTATCCCTTGGAAGTTGATGAATCTGAGCCACAAAGTAATCTTTCTTGTGAAAATGTTGAATCTAAGACAACGCCAAGAACACATGAAATTGATACTGAAGAAACTCCAGATACACCAGTAGCTGTGATAGAAGAAGTGAATAACTTGCAGCCTGATATACTTACAAACGAAATAGAAAACTGTATAGATGTAACAAATAAAAACACAGACACGACGCAAACCACGGATGAGACAATTGAGAGCACAGATATGACAAATGATAACACGGATATGACACATGATAGTAATGAGATGGATACTGATACTATTATGAGAGATAATGAATTAGTTAAAGAACAGTCTATAGAAGATAAACAGAAACGAGTTGCTGCGGTCCGAGCTCTGGAGAAAATCAGGGAATGGACGAGCCACTTGATGACTACCTTGCTTTAGCTCGCCTCGGCGGGTGTGTCGCGACGTCTCGCGATATGTAAATATTTGTATATAGCAACATTGTCTACGGAGCATTCCCGCCTTAATCTTTGATTGTCTATGGTAAGATGTCACCCATAAACTTTACATTCTTAACATAGTTTCATAGTTGTGCAAGTGAAAGTGATAATAAGTTCGATTCATCCAAACTCCTGAGCTGTTATAGAAGCTAAGTACTTATTATCTAAGTACTTATTAGCTAAGTACTTATTAGCTAAGTATTACCTAAGTAATCAAGTCTTACAAGTAATGTTCGCTGAGATGCTAAGTGTCCTGAGTAGGTACACTTAGTATCAAAGCGTCAAATTAAATGATTGTTTAGTATGATCTTTAAGAATAATTGATTAATTATATGCCAAGTTTATGATTGTTTGAGTATGATCTTTATGAATATTATATGCCAAGTTTCTATATGACCTTTCCACGTGCTGTGTATGATAATGCCCGAGTGCCTATCATTTGGCCCGGAAGAGAGTGATGGTTGTAATCCAGCTCAGTGTCCATGGGTTCTGACTTGTCAGACCCAGAGGACTGCCAGGGTGGCTGTGTCCAGCCCTGTGTTTATGAGATATCTCAGTAATGCCCCGAGTGCCTATTGTGTTGGCCCGGAAGAGAGTGATGGTTGTAATCCAGCTCAGTGTCCATGGGTTCTGTCTTGACAGACCCAGTGGACAGCCAGGGTGGCTGTGTCCAGCCCTGTGAATGTGTGATGAGAGAGGTTTAATTATATCTGACACTAATATGGAAATGGTACAGTTATCAATATAACATTAAATTTGATGGTTGGTTAAGCCAACCGGTTTACAGCTTGGCATTTAATCCCTTGACTTTGTGTGTGCTTTGTGTGTGGCTTAAGCCGTGGCTTCAACTGCGGTTGAAGTCATAGTATTTATTTTAACTACAGGTGGTGACCAATTTACTACCAACCAATAGCAGTGGCACCATATTTGTGAGCCACATTTAATGAGAGAGATGATGATATAACAGCAGGGAGTGAGGACCTAGCAGGATCTGTCGCCAGGTATGAGATCACATTATTACTATTACTATTGCCATTGATCAATACACATACATTACAATGAACCCCGTTAAGTGTTATAATCAACAAACCCCCACAAATCAACGTAACACATAATAAATAAACTATATATATATAATTAATGTCGCTGTGCCACTTTCTGCTATTATGTTTATACAGTCTGAGACTCATTGTACGCCATGAGTGGCGTGAGTCTGGCTAGAGATAATAGTAGAATATAATGATACTAATATATATAAATAAAGGCGGCGACAGCCCCGTCTTGTGCCACTTTTTACAACTGGTTTAATGAGTTTAAACGTGGTCGCACTAATCTCACCGAAGATCTGCGTAAGGGACGGCCTTCTACGGCGACGACTGAAGATAACATCAGTGTTGTGCGGCGTATGATAGAGACTGATAAAAGAGTGACCTGTCAGCAGATTCGGACAAGCTTAGGCATCGGTATGAGTCAAGTGCATAAAAACCTACATGAACATTTAGCGGTCAGGAAGCTTTGTGCCCGGTGGATACCTCATAATTTGATCGAGGCCCAAAAACTCCATCGTGTTTGCCATTGGTGCCATGAAACGATTGAAAGATTAAACGCAGGTGAGTCAAATGCTGTGTTCGACATGCTTACGGGTGACGAAAGCTATATTTACTGTTATGATCCCGAAACCAAAAGACAATCTGCTCAGTGGGTGTTTCCTTCCAAGGAGTTGCCAACTAAAGTGAAGAGAGGTCGAAGCGTGGGAAAAAAGATAGTGGTGTCGTTCTTCGGAAGGACGCGACAATTGTTTTAGAGGATCGAAAAACAGTTACTGCAGAGTGGTACACTAATAATTGTTTGCCACTTGTCTTGAAAAAGTTCGGGAGAAACGACCTCGCAGTTTAATCCTCCTTCACCACGACAACGCCTCGTCGCACACCGCCAGGCGAACGATCAACTATTTGGCGACGTCAGACGTGGAAATACTGGGTCACCTGCGGTATAGCCCCGACCTCGCACCTTGCAATTTTTATTTATTCCCGAAAATAAAAGAAAAACTTCGAGGAAAACGTTTTGTGGACGCCGAGGAGGCTGTGGCTGCGTTTCAGAAGGCCGTCGAAGACCCCTAAGGACGATTGGGCAAAGTGCTTTTGTCAGTGGTTCCATCGGATGCAGCGATGTCTTGACATGAATGGACACTATTTTGAAAAGATATAATAAAACTATAACTTGCTAGTTTACTCAGTTTTTGATTTTCTAAGAACTTTCAGTTTGACCCTCGTAAGAAGGACTTGGGTCCCATTGTCACCAGGTCTCTAACTCTCAGTGTCACTCAGGAACTCTTCAAAATAGGCGCACCTGTAGCGATTTGGGTATTTCGAATCTGTTTAACGAAACATTTGAACTGACAGATTGATGCTATCAGTTACTCTTAAACGTTCCTGAAAGCATACATAATAGTTGAAAAAAAAAACCATCCTAATCAATAAATAAAGAATGATTTTCCGAAAGATAATCTATATCTTATATCTTTCATGGAAACCCTATGGTATTTACGCCTTTTGTACCCTACACTATGAAAAATAATTCCAAGTTGTAACCATAGCGATCGAACCGATAAACGAGAGGCAATAAACTAATGAATGTCTAATATAGTAGGACTATTTGTTTATCTGTCTGTCTGACCGCTTGTCAACGGCAGGTAAGCTGAATACGATATCTAAGACCCGTGCTTGGGTAATAATGCGAATTCCTTAAAGTAATTACCATTTGATTTATATACTATATAGTTTTAATTAGCATTAATTTTGCAATTTCAAGATAAACATAGATTGATTCCAAGAATTATAGCCTTTGCATATATTGCTGACGCTTCATAGCATAGTGTCTGTAAAAACAACTTTTCAATTCAATTGTAATTATGTGGCATTATTCTAACCCGGCAACCACGCGGCAAAATTGTAAAATAATACTTTATTTACTCGTATTAGTTACTAAGGAAACCTTTGGGTCCCAAACACCTTTGGCCAAGGCTGTAGGTATTCGTAGGTAGATATCGTTTGCATTGTAAAACAATTCTTTAATTGCCCTAGTGCATAAACATAAACAAAGTAGTTAGCAGTAACAAACAAGTCCGCGGCGGACACGCCAGATTGCGTCCAATTGACTCGTTTTAATTAATTTATGCATAAATACACGTGTAAATGATGCTTGACAGCTGTATTACAGTATTTATTGATCATGTGCGGGAATATTGTCAGTGATCTTTAAACCCCGCCGCAAACAGAGGGGTGGTATGTATGTATGTATAACTTCTAAGTACACAGCATAGTTCTGCTATTTAATTAATTTAAGCCTTACCTAGAGACTGCCGCTCCCACAGTCAAACTGTTAGTCCAGTTTTGTGGGGCAATGTATGTAACTTTATTTTTAATATTGTACTTATTCAATAAAAAAATAATAATAATAAAAAAAAAATAGGTATAATACAATGGAGATACAAGAAAAGACACAAACTCGAACTTGTCCCTTTCAGTTTCCTTGAAACAATTTCCTTCTGCAAGCCAAGTTTCATGTAAGTAATTTTGTTTTTAAGGCATTTTAGTAAAAAAAACTCAAAAAGTATTGAAATAATATAGTTTTTCGTCTCGCAATTTTAAATTTGGACCGATAATTGTTGTTTTAATATAGATTAATAACTAGTGCTTAATCGTTTTTAAAAATCATAAGAAAAAGTTAGATTTCAGATGAAACTATTACTATTGATTTCAGTGGTGGTGTCGCTACCACCATCTTATCCATTAACCAACCGCCAAGCAACAGTGTTCGCATTGTTGTGTTCCGGTGTGGGGATAAGACTAGCATAGAGGCATTCCATCTTAGTTGTCAAGGTTGGCAACGTATTTGGGGTCTTAGGATTGCAATCTTACGATTAGAGTCTTGAGACTTCAGATGTCAATGGGTCTCAGATTCCACTTACCATCAGGTGGTCTGAGTGCTTGTGTGCCTTGGCATTATCATAAGAAAGAACTTAAAAAAAAACAATTTATGATGTTGCTTTATTGACTTATTTTGAAAAAAGCTAAAGAACAGGATAACTCAAAAATTGTTCACTTTTGCGTAATGCATATGGGGGTTAAAATTATCGCAAATACCTCTATCACCTCGTAACGGTAACAAGTACGTCGAATTTCCAATAACCCTGTATATGTAGCTTTATGTCTCTCTCCCCATCGTGACCTGTGTGCCGCTGGTTCTTGATAGGGTTATCGCCAGTTACATCTTGCTAATTTCAATTCGGTTCCAAGTAAATAGGGTCCTGATTATTTTGTTAATCGATGACAGTTAAAAATTACCGACGATTTTTTACGTTTTATTGTTTAAAGTATTCTCGAACACAGCGATATGATGTGGATCCAATGCATAATGCATAGGCATCAGATAGGCATCAGAATGACAATCGCGGTACGCACGTCAGTCGATGACGAATACGGCTACCCTATAGGTAAGCTTAGGCTAATTAGCTGCCAAATTTATGGCAACAACGGCAAAGACGACGGTAGAGAAGTAATAAAAATAATTAGAGAACGTCACAATGAATAATCTAAACTAGAATCGCTAGTTGATTTTACATATGTGTAGACAGGTCTAGCTCCGCTTGCTTGCTTTATCAAAATAAATTATAAAAAAAAACTGTCTGCAATACAATTATAAATTTACGTAGGTACTTTTTGAATTTCCTGTCAAAATGGTAGCATATAATGTATATAATATATGTATTTGGAACGGCCGTTTATTAGCTTTCTCGGACCTAAAATTTTTTTTTTTTTACCATTCATTATATTTCTCGCGG
This sequence comes from Acleris holmiana, assembly GCA_949316455.1. NCBI lineage: Eukaryota > Metazoa > Arthropoda > Insecta > Lepidoptera > Tortricidae > Acleris > Acleris holmiana. The sequence continues at coordinate 15,798,541 of OX438783.1, forward strand.
TCGCCATCTTGAAAATTTAAGTGGGTACAATGACTAATGACACTCCAGGAAAGAATACAAATCTAATGTCACTTCATTCTTCAAAATCGATCCAGCCGTTTAGGCTACAGGAGGGCACAATGGAACAGACATATTTACATACATACATCCATACGTGCAAAAAACATTACTCTCCTTTTGGGTCAGTCGGGTAAAAACATGGCTTTTTGACCCATTATCTTTTTTTACGGCATGGAGAAGGCACACGAGCACTCAGGCCACCTGATGGTAAGTGGAATCTGAGACCCATACACATTTGAATTCTGAAGACTTATTATCTCCTGACTTTGCAGTAGGATAGGATTGCTCCTAAGGCCACAAATGCGTTACCAACTTTGAGGACTAAGACGATATATATCTGGTCTTAGCCCGATGTTTTATGTCATTCTTTCACAGTCCCAAACTTCCCACCTGATTGAAAGTGGGATGCGAAGTCTTCCCGGATGCAAAGTGTTACCAATTTTGAGTCAGTAAGTCTCTACTTTGTCCCTTAATTCCTTGGTAATGACTGTTTATTTATGACGGGTTCAAAAGTTGAGGCAAAAAATGGGCAGCTCGAGACCCAATTTTTTGCTTTGGGATTTTGGATCATTCTGCCTTCATTTTAAGTTTAGATTTGAACCTCATTTGCGTTGGACATCATCATGATCATGTATGTCACTAGGATCAATGTCAACGTTTCATACCAACCTTATAACCGCGACCCGTGTCATCTCAATACCGCGTGTTTCCCTGACCCTGTGGAATGCCGGTTCACCTCCACCACGTGACACGCTGAGCTAATTGCGTGCAACGGATCGCAATGAGGATTTACGGGAGCGCCGGCGCTTGCACGTTCCGATACACGCAGATTGAGATGACTGGAGGATAGGAATAACTTCTTGAGATCTTAGGGGGATCTTGGTTTTCGACTGCCGAATAAAGAGGGTTTCCTGTAAGCATTTTAGGTATATGTTTCTTAAAAAATATGTATGCGTTAACTATGTACCATCTTTCATTTATATTATATCCTTAATACCATAACTCGTGTTTCTTACTTTGAAAATGACATGACCACATTACAAACTTCTGGTTTTGTTCTTCACTTCTTAGGCGTTGATATTCCATTGTTAAGCTAGTATCCTTAAACTAATTTCTATGTAACTAAATTCAATAAAGACCGATTTCCACACAAACTTCCGCCCACCGTTCTTTCCTCTCATAACAGAAAGTGACAGCAGCTTTTCCTTAACTTCAAGTTTCTAGCTTTAGTAGTACAAGCGATAGAAATGCTATTTTCATTGCAAACTTTATGGCCTTATGGGTCTATAATAGAAAAACGCAGAAAAAAAAAACATTAATTATGCCTTTTAATTAAATTTGACGTCAACTTTGTTTTTATACAAACTTTATCACCCTCTTTGCCCTATTAGTCACAAAAACGAGCTATGTTCTAAATTTCAAGATTCTGTTTTCAGTTTTTTTATTCATTTTCGATAATTCATCAGCACCCATCCGCAACTGTTTCATCATAACTCATTACCCTGTGGACTCTTCTACCAAACCATCGAACCGATTGGAATGTTGACAAGGTTGTCCGTAAATTGCCAATGCCTTGTTGGCGGTTTAGAACCAGCTTAGTGTTGTCTCTTTGACCTGAGTCCAGTTGGTTGACCTCTTGTGCTTATTGCAATGGTAATGTTCATAGGTGTGCGAGGAGTATAAACACCACTCCAAACTGCTTCACCTCCAATAAAACCACGACCTCACAGTTTTTATTGCTCGACGGACCTGTGGTTATTTGTTAACTCGTAGAGATTTAATGGATATTCTGATTTTGACAGGAAGGTAGATTTTGGTAGGATGTTGTGCATCTATCCATCCATCGGGATCGATACCACCATATTAACCTTTAATCTACAGCCAAGCAGCAGTGTTTTCGGTGCGGAGACAACCGGGGAATTTATTAGCATAGAGGCATTCCATCTTAGTGCTAAGAGTTGGTAACGCATGTGTAGTCTTTGGATTGCAGTCTTAGGAATGAAAATTGAAAATGTCTGTGAGTCTCAGATCCCACTTACCATCAGGTCGCCTGTGTGCTCGTTTGACTTTTCTATACTTCGAAAAACCGGGCAACAGCATGTCGGACCATGCTCAGTGTAGGGTTCCGAAGCCTATAAACATAAAAATCAAGTAATTACTAATTTTCTATTTAAAGTCAATTGGTGCCGTCTTAGATTATTTTAGTAGGTATAGACACTTTAATCTCCTGTATCCCAAGAACCAATGATGTCTACTTAGTCGTGATCGTTTTCCTTTAAAATTCGTGACATGCTCTTTCATTTAGGACTTTTTTCAGATTTTAAGTATTTGTAGTTTTGGCTGTAGGGGGGAGGGGGGGGAAGACACTTGAGTCTAAGAAAAATTAGCGCTTTAAAGCTTAATATTTCATAAACGGATTACTTAATCGAAAAACTATTTACACGAATCGTAATGTTTGACCTATCCAACGATACCCCACACGATAGGGTAGACGAGGAAAAAAATACATCCCCACGTTAGGTGTACGTAACGTACCCTAAAAAAAAAAAATTTTTACTTTTTATTGTTCCACTTTGTTGGCGTGACTAATATGCATATTCATGCCAAATTACAGCTTTCTAGTACTAAGAGCTAGGCTGCGGATGGACGGACATGGCGAAACTATAAGGGTTCCTAGTTTGACTACGGAACCCTAAAAATAAGTTGGATTCATCTTAGCATCACAAGTGTTTTTTTTACGATGAGCTACTCTTGTATTAGTTTTATAAGCATGTTTTTTGTACAAAAAAGTTTTATTTTAAGTAAACCATCTTATACCATGTTGTCTTGTATCAAAATAATTGTCACCTCTCTCCACACCTAACCACCAGTAGCTAGGCTAAACAAAGGTTGAAAGGTTGGTTGTTGAAGGTTGTGGACAAGGTCAAGTACCTTGGTCATATTGTCACGAGTGACCTGAAGGATGATCAGGACATAGAAAGGGAGCGTAGGGCGTTAGCGGTGCGAAGTAATATGCTTGCCCGGAGGTTTGCTCGTTGCTCAAATGAAGTGAAAATTGCGCTTTTTAAAGCTTATACACAATCCTTCTACACGGGCAGCCTGTGGGTTAAGTATACGAAACGGACCTATAGCGCCCTACGTGTCCAATACAACAATGCCTTCCGAATGCTGATGGGACTACCAAGGAGGTGCAGTGCCTCGGGTATGCTCGCACAAGCTCACACGGATTGTTTTCAGGCCATTTTGAGAAATAAGATAGTGTCGTTGTTGAGTCGAGTGAGACAAAGCCCCAACAGCATTCTGACCGCGATTGCTGGCAGGTTTGATTGTCCTATACTTAAGTTTTGGGTAGGACAAATCAAGGGCGTAGCCCAAGTTCTGATTTAAAAATAATGTGTACATGTAGCTTAGATACTAACCTATAGTTTTTAAGTATTTACTAACAATACTATGGATTTGTCATGGTCCGAAATAAACAATTTTTTTTTTTTTTTTTTTTTTAAACAGAATGTTTTATTTAAATTTAATAAGTAATACTATATAGGTACTTCACGTCTTGTTAAAGAATAGTCTCGTATTAGAATAATGCGCGCATTAGATCCGAACGGTTCTTGCGCATTCCTGGGCGGTGCAATGCGATTCAATTGATATCGAGTGTCGACGGAGTGGCTCGTGCGCCGGGTAATGAGCGAAGCGAGGACGTAAATACTTCGGATAAGATAAGGTATAACGATCAAATTAGCTTATTGATTAGTTCGCTTGAATATGAAGGTTTGGTTTTGGGTTTGATCCTTGTTAAAGAATGAAGTAGAATTAAGGGTTGTAGTTTTTGAAAATTCCACTTTTTCGTTTACGTACGTGTGCGTAAAACTATAATGATAATCACGAATAACATTTTCTCTTTTCTAAACTATTTTTTTAATACCTGTACGTAGTGTTATAATTGAGCAATAATAAAGAGTTAATATACATACATAAGGCGCCACACAAGGTCAAGGTCGAGAAAAACCTTTCTGATTTAGAAACTGATAGGCTTCAATATAGTTTAGACAACGCCAATGGGGGTATAGAACTAGTGCTATAAAAATCTTAATTTTTATGTATTAAGTAGTTAATTAAACCTAAGTAAAACATATTTAGTGCCGAGACCAGGATTTAATTCTTGATAATTATTTATAAGCAGCTTTTTCAGGTTGAGTTTTTATGTACAAATACTGTTGGCAGATAATTCTATTAAATGAAAATGTAAAAACGGGTTTCAGGATGTACCTAGTAGAGAATGATATATACTATGACAGCTATACCAAAACACCTTTTACCCACGTTTTCCAAGCTTTTGCACCTTTTGACGCATAATTTTGCTAACTGGTAACTAAGAAACAACTTCGGCCTACCATCAATGAATAAGGCAGACGTTTTCGAATAAAAAAACAATCAATCTAAACAAATTAATGTCCGCGTCCCTAATACAGCGGCCGAAGTTTGCTATTATGCTATAATGCGCAAAAACGCGAGTGCGCAGGCGTGGGCAGCGCGTGGGCCCGCTGCGCAGACGCGAGATTGAGCAACTTTTGACTTTTAAAGAATGTTGTCAAACTTGAAGAAAATATAGAAATGACTATTAAAAATATAAAAACACCAAAAATCTTTGCGGCACTACTTTAGGACAAAAAGATTAACATCGAACTTAGCTAAGATTCACTGCGACAAAACTAGTTTTCTATTATAACAACACTTTGTTTGACTCGCAGATAAAAATATATGTGCCTACTGAGAGTATTAGCTGTTAAAAAAACATTTTTGTATGAGTATAACCCAAAAACCCTCTCCCTTCCTCCTTTCAATGCAAAATGTATATAAAAGTCTTTTAAAACAAGTGTTAATTAATACTCTAGCGGTTAGCGTTGCACTGAAAACTGAAGATAGCCTAAAATTTATAAAACATAGTCTCAAAATCATACAAAGCTGTTTGATTTCTATTTATTGAAAAAAAAACAGTGTTTGCTACGCCCGCTTTAGACTAGTGGTTGGACTGACGTCATTTTGTTTGTAACCCCTTTTTTTTAAAACCTATTAGCTGTGACGAAGAAAATACCATGTGGCGTTAAAGCTCTTTAGCCATTAGCACAAATTTGTTAATGTAATTTTTCAGTAAAAAATGAACAAAAAACAAATTATTTTGAGACAAACCTCGATAAGCGTAACTTTTTCAGAATACTTTAAAAAAAGTTCCTGTGTGAGATTATCATTTATCATTTGCGGCTTTTTCAGCTCACTTTCCTGAAATGTGCACTTTCTCTAAACATGCCGTTCTTCAAAAGGATCATTATCTCTAAAAGTGCACTTCCCAATGGGTACCAATGGGTACACTTTCTCAAAAAGTGCATTTTTTTAAATAGAACACATTCTCAGAAGATTCATTTTCTCAGAAGGTGCACTTTTTCAAATTATCTGTACACTTATAATTCCCTAAATTTTAAAAGTAATCATGCAGTATAACACCAGAGTTAAGTCCTCAGGCACTAACTTCTAGAGATCAGACAGATAACGTTACCATTTTCACCATGACATTTCTCATGCATGATCTTTATTTGACAATAATTCGTGTGGACTTTGTGAAAAAGATGGAAATAATGCATCTTTTGAGAAAGTGCCTCAATTGGGAAAGCGTACCTTTTGGGAAAGTGTGTGTTTTGGAAAAGTTAAGTTTTTGAAATAGTGCATCTTTCGAGAAAGTGCCCCACTGGGAAAAGTGTATCTTTTGGGAGTGTACATTTTAGCAGAAAATGCACTTTTAGATAAAGTGCACATTTCGGAACAGTGAGCTGTACAAGCCGTATCCCATTTAACTAACTATAGCATAAAACTAAGATTTCTTTATTCGTCAATTAACTTTACACACATCTAGTCGACGGCTATACAGTTAACAAAATGGCCCACTGACAAGTCGAGTCCCCATTCCGTTTGTCACATTCAAACCAATCAACAAAACGCATCCAAACCCAGCTCAGGCTCACTTTGTTAGATGATTTACAACCCTACCGGCTTGAAATAAGGAAAAGATATATTTGATTTTATCTTGGTGGTTAAACGATGCATTAATTTGATGGCCCTAAAATTGTATTAAAGCGCTATAACGACAAGTTGACGACCGTTAGTCTAGTTGTTAGTGACCCTGCCCACGAAGCCAGCGGTCCGCGGGCTGTATTCCCAGCATGTGCAAATATTCTTTCTGTAAATGAAATGGGTTGAAATTCGAACCACAAAAAATGTAAACCCGATGACAATGTAATATTATTGTATCTGGGTATTTCTACCAGCGTTTCAACCGCTTTGACTTCGGTGTCGCATTTTTAACCATTTCCCTGTACGAGTAGGATAACCATTTTCGGTTATTTTCTAGGAGTCCAGGCATTCTTCAAAATAACCGAAAATGGTTATCCTACTCGTACAGGGAAATGGTTAAAAATGCGACACCGAAGTCAAAGCGGTTGAAACGCTGGTAGAAATACCCATCTAATAGCTGATCTGGTGATAGACTCGGAAGGTAGTGACAGGATCGCCGCTATACTTAACGTAGACCCACTTTGTTGGGACTTATTAGTTTTGTGCAGATAAGCAGATAACGAATTTTTTGGTAACGAAAAATAAAGTCGGCAACAGAAGCGTATTCCAATTATGGAATGTTTCACAGAAACAAATACTCGCGCTCATCACACAAATAAAATTGTCCATACCGGAACAACTCTGGGCCTCTATTCTACTCGTTACACCGATATTGCGTTTGACGTGTTTTAGAAGCGTTTATGACTTAGTCGCCATTATTGACAATGACATAAGAGTTATCAAAATGTTGACAATACGGAAACACTTCAAAGGCAATATCGTTTTTGCCATGTAGAATCTCGGCCTTGGACCGCTGGCTTCGTAGGCAGCCAACTAGGCTAACGCATCGTCAAAATAATGGTTTTCATACAATAACATCACGCCTTCAATTTCATTATAATACATATATATATAGAGTTGTAAATATAAAGGAGCTATAAAATTGTTCCATTGAACTACCCTATAACCTTTGCATATCCGCTTGCTATCCGCATAACATATTCAACGAATGGGCTCTCGTTTACGACTGCGTGCGACCTGCAATGGACACGCTCGCTCGTAAATTCAAGCGGGTTCCGTGAACAGGATCCACTTCCGACCACATCTCTTAATAATCTCTATATATGGGTGGAATGCGATTTGCCTCTTATTCTCATTCGTAGGGTTGGCAAAAGATTTAAATAAAGTTTGTTTTTCAATGTAACTCTTTTTTTACCGGTACCGCAGTCTCGGCTGTTCTGCTAATAACATAAACAGCGAAGCGGGGAATAAAAACTTAAATTAGGAGGGTTTTTATCAAATTTTGATTAATTAAAAACTTCAACAGAAAAATGTACAAATCCTGGTCACGGCACCGAAATTTCCTCGCTTACAGATTGATAAAAATGAGAATTGAAAGAGATTAAAAATTAATTAAGATATCTAGAGTAGGAACGTCATAGAGAATGTACGTTTACAACATCAATTGCATTCATTGTATTTATTACCAAGAAGTGCATGACATGTAATGGATGTAGTGCGAAACTTACGAAGTAATTGACTCGTGTTAACCTTTGTCTATAGAAAATTAGCATTGGGTTCTACAGTTGGATCGAGCAATCTGGTACAGTTTAATTCTGGTGGACCAGCGTTACAGGTCTTAGGTAAGAAATTCACCGATTTCTTTTCTGCACTCTTCTGATGCTGAACATATTGTTATGTCTCTTCTATGGAGTTCTTATTTGTCGTCCTTGACGTGGCCTAACTAATGTAACTGCTGGGATCAAATGGTGATATCTTGAGACAACCCTGCCATATAAAAATCTCAAAAAGGTCATCTCGGTTTAGCGGCTAGGCCAGCGGTGGAGCGGGTCTCCAAATTGGGCGCGCGGCCAAATGCGAGGTTTAGCGGCGCGGGCGCACGTACGTCGACAAAGTAAACAGTAATGACCGTGCGTGTGTTTCCATTCTCGTCATGCTTTTATGTATAAAAATGCTTTTTATTAGAGTAGTAAGGGTTATTTGTCGTGTAATGTACTCGTAATTACGAGAATGTTGTCCCTTATACATGTACCGAATATAATACAAAATGTCACATAATTCTTTGGCTTCTTTTTTGGTAAAATTCAGACAGTTAAAGGAAAAAAAAAACAGTTTTTAATGAAAAAAAAATACACAGCAGTGTTAACTAAACTAACAACGGGTCCAAACCATTGAATTTTTTGAAAATATCTGTAAGAAATCTAAAAAAAATACTAAGGAGGCAGCATGCGGAGAGATGGAAAGCTCGTGAGGATACCAAAGCCTCGGTGTAGAAAAGGTTGGTGGATTGTTGTGATTAATTGTACAGCTGGCCACTTCTTATGTACTTGAATGAGAAAGATTTTCGGCTCCCCTAATTAGGCTACTTTGTCCTCATAAGCGAAGAGGCGATATCTCAAATGCAATAGCCAAAGCAAAATCAGTCCTCTGTTATTAACAATAAGGTAGCATTTGTAACAACACTTTTGTCTAAGATACCGCCATTTGTAATAGCAGGGCAGTATCATCCGTCTATCTTATTTTGATTACCTACTTGCGAAATAGGTAATATTATTCTCCTGTCATAGACCGTTGAGCTTGGGTCCCACGAAATGTTTGGTAAAGGCTTCAAAACCACTGTAACCTCCAGTTTTTTATATCAAAAAACTAATAACATTTGAAAGGTGACAATTCGTTGTACATTACGTAGTTTACATAAGTTTTTCCGTGTGGTTGCCGGGATAGAATAGTGCCACTCCATGTCTTCCCGCGGATGTCGTAAGAGGCGACTAAGGGAATAAGGGCTTCTAGTACTGTTAGGCGATGGGCTTGCAACCTGTCACTAATAAACTGGTAAACATTTTAGCCTGATTGTGCAAAATGTGGTTACAGAATTATCAACAAGTTTTTTAGAGTTGTTGGTAATTCTGTAGCTCTGCCTACCCCACTCTGGGAATAAAGGCGTGACTTTATGTATGTATGTATACGTAGTTTACATAAGTCCTAGTAATTTGGGAACTCGACAATTTTGCAATGTACACCGAATTGTTCCCTGTCTGGGACAGGTTTTAAGCTACCTCTCCGGCACAACAAGTATCTTAACGTCCAACAATGGATACGCGTAATCAAGTGGTCTTTAGCGATCCATTCCGCCCACATCTGGGCACGTAGCCCGTGGGAGGAACATGAGTTTTGCAATCTGAGTGAGTGAGGGTTGAGTGACGAGAGCTTCTTGAGATCTTGTTGACATCGAGATCTTGAGGTAGCATCAATGGTAAGCTGTGAAATACCCGGAGAAAAAGGCTAGTTCCACATTTTTAAATTAGCAATTTAACCCGTAGAACGATTGAAACTCCCGTTTAACTCCCTTCAGAAACCCCCCCCCCCAATCAATACAAATAACGATTTGTGACTATATGTTAATCATAATCATTGCAACTCCTAAAGTGTATTTTACTGAAACCGTTCTGATTTGGGGACGTTTATAAAACAAACCTAACCCAACCTAACCTGATTTACCAGTTAGATATTTTTAAAATCCTGAACCCGTTTATGGTATATGACTAATATTGAAGAGTGATCATTATGATAGAAATATTTTTATGATGAGTGATCTTGACAAGTATTATGTAAATTGGTATGAGATGCATTTTCGGAGTTCCATTAATCTAATTTGCAAAGGGTGATGGGCAATTTTGTATGGACCCCGTCCCCCCCCTCCAACAGTAACGGGCTGCAGGTCTATATGTTCATTAGGACCCAATAAAAGACAAAATACTTATCTTCGTAGCAAAATCAATGGGAATTTTTTAATGAAAACAAAGGGCCAGGCAAGGCAAATCATCTACATACGTGTTCATTTTCAAACAAATTCCATAGTTCCATACGATAAGATTATGATTTTTCAAGAAAACCCCATACATATGGTGATCGTCGCCATAGAAAAAATACATCATATTGCCAAGATCTATAAACTGGCACATGTTTCATCACTGTTGGTGGGTGGGGACATTTTTACCCATCGTCCTTTATATGAACTTTGGTGCACCCATCCGAAAGTGTTCGTTTCCATGCATTTAATTATTTTTAGCTTATAGGTGGATGTCTGTTGATATCCCTAATAAATAAATAAATAAGATTAGATTACATAACATAGATTAGTTGCGGGGTGTAGGACCTTGTGCAGGGTCCGTCTGGATCGCTACCACCATCTTACCCATTAACCTACCGCCAAACAGCGGTGTTCCCCTTTTTGTGTTCCGGTTAACTAGCATACAGGCATTCCATCTTAATCCTCAGGGTTGGCAACACATTTGCAGTCTTGTGAATGCGAATGTCTCGTTTGCCTTCTCGATGTCATAAAAAAAAAAGATAACATATTACCCGGCTCCTGAAAAACAGATGTTGGTAGTTTTCGCGTGGGACCGTATCGTATGCAACCATGTCACTGTGTCGCCGGAATCGCAGGCGTACGACTTTTAACACCTTTGATTGGCTAACGGGATTATATTGTTGATGGTGCTACTTTCTAAGTCAAATAGGAACAATCATAAAACTTGAGTTATTTTTGGGTTTGTGCAAAGTGTGTTTGTTACTTTTAATCTTTAAATTATTATCTACACTAATGTTTTAACGAGGAGAGATTTGTTTGTTTGTAACAAATAAATTTAAAGTTACTGGACCGATTTTGAATCTTCTTTCACCAGTATCACTATAGCCAGGATCGCTATATCGTCACTGAGTAACAAAGGCTTTTTTTCTACTTCGACGGAGTCGCGGGAACTGTTCGTATTCTATATTTATCCAAATGGATCGGTATATTGTTTTTATTTTCAATTTTTTTTTTTTTGTGAATTGGTTTTCGAACTCATCGAATTTGTAGGGGAATACTCGTATGAATAAAGTTTTTTTTACAATGTTATTTCCTATACGTACGTAATTAAAAATAATTGAAAGATTTGCTCAATGTTATTTTTTAAAATTCGCTAGTATCTAAATTTTTATAAGACGTCAACCCAATGCTAGACTTGGCGTGGGCACTACTGTACCCCCAGTTATTATCATATTGGCGAATGTGTTAAAAGAACTTAACCGGTTTTTAGGGTTCTGTAGTCAAACTAGGAACCCTTATAGTTTCGCCATGTCCGTCCGTCCGCAGCCTAGCGCAGAGACTCTTAGTACTAGAAAGCTGTAATTCGGCATGAATATACATATTAGTGGTATAATAAAACGTAAAAAAAAATTTTTTAGGGTACCGCCCCTACACCTCACTTGGGGGTGTTTTTTTTTTCTCGTCTACCCCATAGCGTGGCGTGTCGTTGGATAGGTCTTTCAAAAAAAATTACGACTTTTTGTTACACTCAAGTGTCCCCCTTACAGCCAAAACTACAAATACTAAAAATCTAAAAAAAACTTACTTAAATGAAAGAGCATATAACGATTTTTAAAGGAAAACTATCACGACTAAGTAGACATTATTGGTTCTTGAGATACAGGCGATTAAAGTGTTTATACCTACTAAAATCATATAAGACGACAACAAATTACTTTAAATAGAAAATTTGTTATTACTTGGTGATTTTTATGTTTGTTGTAAGTACTTAACGGCTTCGGAACCCTACACTGAGCATGGTCCGACTTGCACTTGCCCGGTTTTTTAAAGATTTAATTTCCATTATATTGACATTACTGATATCCTCTACTAGCAGGATTAACTACATAGAAGCTTCATAACTATGTCACCCGATCAAATAACTGTTTGCCTAAATCACTTGAGAGATGCTTTCTTGTATGTAGTGGTGAAGCCAATAGAACAACAATTCAGAACAAAATAAACGCACACATTTCAAGGTTCTTGTGTGTGTTGCGATTGTTATCTATTCGTACATGTACACATACATTTGCAAGTGGTAAGCCGTAGAGATTATCAAAAATATATTGAGTACCAGAGACACAGTTTAGTGTCGGATTAATACGTAACTCAGGGAGGCTGGTTAAGGTTGAGTAAACAAGGCGATTGTGCGTGGAATCACGTGTGTTCGCTAAAACCATAATGGTGATTTCGCGTTAGTTTTTGCCGTTTTCAATGTTTGTGCGAGCGGTGTGGAGATTACCTTATTGTGGGGCTACTTGTGTTTCTAGATTAGATTTTTACCACCTTACTCGTATACATTTTAGAGAAGCTACTTTAGATGACGTTGATGGTAGTGCCCCGCCTACGTCAGGGCAAATATTTGTGTGATGAGCGCTAGTTTTTTTTTTTTTTATGGCATTGAGAAGGCAAACGAGCACACAAGCCACCTGATGGTAAGTGGAAACTGTGACCCATAGACATTCGCATTCACAAGACTGCAATCCTAAGACTGCAAATGCGTTGCCAACCCTGAGGACTAAGATGGAATGGCTCTATGCTAGTTATTTCACCGGCTGTCTTATCCCCAAACCGGAACATAACAATGCGAACACTGCTGTTTGGCGGTAGGTTAATGGATAAGATGGTGGTAGCGATCCGGACGGACCCTGCACAAGGTCCTACCACCCGCAAAATTTAAGTGTTTAATTTGATAATTAAATGGACTATAAGTATAAATATTTTTTTGAAGAGGCCAAGGAATTAAAATGAAGTACCTTCTATTGATTAGTTTTTTTTTATGATTTATACTTAGGTACAGTCCATTTAATTGCATTAAATTTAACCCTGCATTATTAATGTAACAACTTTAAAAAAAAAACAGGTAGTTCCATTAAGGACCCATCTTCGTTGAATGTAACTTCTAGGAAATAATAGTCCATCTAGTTCCATCAATGGAATTAATAATGTTACTAGTCGGAATAGACCACAAATACACCCACACACTAAGTAGTACACACTAGTACATCTTGGTCTGGTTGTGCAAAATGTGGTTACAGAATTACCAACAAGTCTTTTCAATCTTTACCCCTCTGGGAATGAAGGCGTGATGCTATGCGTGGGGACATAACTAAACGATTTGTAATTATTCCTTTTTATAATTTCAGGTATGCGATGGTTGTTGGAGGCGTTCCTTATTATTACCTGTTAAGTAAGTAAGTAATATATTCTATAGATTTTTAGGGTTCCGTTGTCAAACTAGGAACCCTTATAGTTTCGCCATGTCCGTCCGTCCGTTCGCAGCGTAGCGCAGAGACTCTTAGTACTAGAAAGATGTAATTTGGCATGAATATGCATATTAGTCACACCAACCAAGTGGTACAGTAAAATATAAAAAAAAACCACGTACCACCTCTACACGTAACGTGGTGATGTATTATTTTTCTCGTCTATTCTATAGTGTGGGGTGTCGTTGGATAAGTCTTTAAAAAGTACGGGTTTGTGAAAACAGTTTTTCGATTAAGTAATCCGTTTATCAAATATTAAGCTTTTAAAGTGCTATTTTTTGTTAGACTCAAGTGTGTCCTCCCTCCCCCCACAGGCAAAACTACAAATACTAAAAATCTGAAACTAATCTTAAATGAAATAGCATATAACGAATTTTAAAGGAAAACTACCACCACTAAGTAGACATCACTGGTTCTTGAGATACAGGCGATTAAAGTGTTTATACCTACTAAAATCATCTAAGACGGCACCAATTGACTTTAAATAGAAAATTAGTTATTACTTGTTGATTTTCGGAACACTACACTGAGCATGGTTCGACAAGTTCTTACCCGGTTTTTTTTTCTAAAGGAAAGCGGCATATAACTCAAGCCTTAAGTGAATGTCTATCGACTTTTAATAAAAATTCCAAACTCAAGTGAAACCTCATCGAGTTCCAAGTGACTCCCCGTGATTTTCGTAATTCAAGTGAGTTCCCACCGAGCCTCGCAACCGTGTCGGCCAGTGACTTCTGACTGCGCACGTGTTTAGACTCGATAAGGCCTGCTCAAACCCACGCGTTCCGCGAACGAACTGTCAACGATGTACCTATGCTGATTAAGGGAGCGTTCTAGAATCCGTGGTAGTGCTGTTAGCCGCCTTAATTCTAATTTGATTAAGCCCATCTTTCTTCGATATCCCTGTGCAGAGTCCGTCCGGATCGCTACCACCATCTTATCCATTAACCACCCGCCAAGCAACAGTGTTCGCATTGTTGTGTTCCGGTGTGGGGATAAGACAACCGGTGAAATTACTAGCATAGAGGCATTCCATCTTAGTCCTCAGGGTTGGCATCGCATTTGAGGTCTTAGGATTATAGTCTTGAGAATTCAAATGTATATGGGTCTCAGATTCCACTTACCATTAAGTGGCTTGAGTGCTCGTGTGCCTTCTCCTTAAAAAAAAAAAACTTTTTTTTCTAACTGCTGGTAGTCTTCGGGGAGGGAAGATGAAATGTCCAGCTTTCGCTTCTCATTTATTCTGTTTAAGTACTGGTTTACGCTATTCACTTGACATTAGCGAAATCACTGCGGGACACCGCGGTGGGCCGCCATTAATAAAAAGCCGACCAAGTGCGAGTCGGGCTCGCGCACGAAGGGTTCCTTAGCATTATCTATACAACCACGGTAAGGGCAGATATTTGTGGGATGAGCACGAGTATTTGTTCCTGAGTCTTAGATGTTTTCTATGTATTTAAGTATATATTTCCATATATACGTAAGTTTACAATGTACAAGCCTACAGCTTTGTTTGGGGGTAGGTCAATTTGTGTGACAATGTCCTGTGATTTATTATTATTATTATTTAAGGTGTCTGTATTAAGATAGAGCAAAAAACGGCAAAGAAAACACGTTTGTTGTATGGGAGCCCCCTTAAATATTAATTTAATTATTTATTCTTGAAGTGAATATACAACTAAATATTCTGTAAATATTTCATGTGTCTACCTGTTGCCGTTATTAATATCGAGCAAAAAACGACAAAAATCACGTTTAATGTATGGGAGCCCCCTTTTAAAAATGATTTTATTTAGTTTTTAGTATTTTTTGTTATAGCGGCAACAGAAATACATAATTTGTGAAAATTTCAACTGTCTAGCTATCGCGGTTCTTGAGGTTCAGCCTGGTGACAGACAGACGGACGGACGGACAGCGAAGTCTTAGTAATTGGGTCCCGTTTTTACGCTTTGGATACGGAACCCTAAAAATGAAGAAGAAGACAGCTTTTGTTAATTTGGGAATAACAGCTGAACCAAAGGGGCTCTATTTTAAACCTAACCTAACCGACGAGTTCTACAGCAACGACGTTGCGGATAATGCGAATCATTATCTCACTAATATTACAAATGCGAGTATTTATGCGTGTGAGTGTGTTAGTTTGTTACTCTTTCACGCTGCAATGGCTTGACAGATTTATCATATAATTTTTATCCCGGAAAATTTAATAATTACCGAGGGAATAACGATAATCAAAATCTATGTGGACGAAGTCACAGGCAGAAGCTATCATTCTATAATTATAATATTAATCACGATTAGAGAGAACATACGGACTTTAAAAATACTTATGTACCTATTTTCTTCCATGTTGAGTTAACAAGATGCGACAACAAAACGAAATTAAATGCAAAAATCCCACCGGAACACGTGTAAGCTGCTTAATTCATTATTTATGTAAAAGATCATTACTTAAGTTATAAGAACATCAGGTAATTAGCGCATTACGTAATGGTGAATAAGGCCGCCCACTAACGTTTTTCGCGGGGAGCGCGCGCGCACCTTAATGTATAATGATAATGAACAGATCTTCGCCACAGGGCACTGAGAAACAGCTCGTTCAATCGATTGTTTAAAAAAAACCGGGCAAGAGCAAGTCGGCCCATGCTCAGTGCAGGGTTCCGAAGCCGTTAATTACTACAAACATAAAAATGAACAAGTAATAACTAATTTTCTATTTATAGTCAATTAGTGCCGTCTTAGATGGTTTTAGTAGGTATAAACACTTTAATCGCCTGTAACTCATGAACCAATGATGTCTACTTAGTCGTGATAGTTTTCCTTTAAAATTGGTTATTTGCTCTTTCATTTAAGTTTTTTTTCAGATTTTTAGTATTTGTAGTTTTGGCTGTGTGGGGGACACTTGAGTCTAACATAAATTAGCGCTTTAAAGCTTAATATTTCATAAACGGATAACTTAGAAAAACTGTTTTAGAAACTCGTAATATTTTTGAAATACCTATCCAACGACACCCCACACTATAGGGTAGACGAGAAAAAAAAAATACATCCCCACGTTACGTGTAGGGTAGGTACAATAAAAAATTTTTTTTTTTACTTTTTATTGTACCAATTTGTTGGCGTGACTAATATGCATAATTATTCATGCCAAATTGGAGCTTTCTAGTACTAATAGTATTTGCGCTAGGCTGCGGATGGACGGATGGACGGACATGGCGAAACAATAAGGGTTCCTAGTTTGACTACGGAACCCTAAAAAGGGTAAATTCAGACCGGCGGCTAATGGCATGCAAAGTAGGTAATATTATAAACCGATTTCTAATCGAGACAGCGCGAGCCCAACTCCCACTTGACCATTTTTACGTATTCGTCAATTTTCTTCAGTTTTTACTATATTCGTATCAAATTTGACGCTTGTACGTTTTACTGTTTTTACAAGTTTTTTGTATGGGGACCTCCATTAAAAATCAATCCGCCAACTATTATGGTTCAAAATTAATATACAGCTCTATAGAAGAACGGATGGACAGCGTAGACATGTTATTAGGGTCCTGTTAGGCGGTACGGCACCCTAAAAAGGTAGAATAAGGAATCATCTCAAATAGAATTTTGGTGGCATCACCTTGGTGTCCATATCATTGCTACACGGCAATATTTGTTTTACAGTCATAAAAACTGGCATGCCCCATATTAGGGTCCACTTTTAAGTAAATTAAATAGTAAGTAATTATGTTCCAAGCTGTTTCCGTGTAGTTTTCCACTAGGAAGTAGCGGCACACAGCATTGTAGTACCAAGTTTCTCTAAGTTAAATCACAAACAGACGGACAGATCAACATGGCGGAGCTAGAAGGGTCCTTCTTGACTAAGGAACCCTAAAAAAGGTGCAATCAGGCATAGTCCTAAATGTAATTTCGGTGGCCTCAGCTTGGTGTTCACTTCATTGCTACGGCAATATTTTGTTCTTTACACCTCAGTCAGAAACACTGCACTGGCATGCCCCATATTAGGCTCTACATTCAAATAAATGAAATAGTAAGTATATTCCAAGTTGTTTCCGTGTTGTTTCCCACTAGGAAGTGACGGCACTGTCACGTTACTCTGCAACCTCTGCACATGTCGTCGCTTTTTACCATAACCGGAGTCGAGTACAGCGACATCGTGCTAATAGTCGATCTGTAAGTTGATTGCTTATCTTGCGTGATCGTGGGCGAAATTTAAAATAGCTTATTTGGTGCTTACAAGCTTTTTATTGTAATTAAGTGGTTGATTTCGGAACTTTGGTCTCTTGATTCGGTGTTTTGGGCATTCATCAAAGACTGTCAGATAGACATTTCATTTCATATATGGTTTTGTGTAGAGGAAACACACAGTTGTGTACGTTATATTTTGAATGATATGGAGAAGACAAACGAGCAGACCAGCCGCCTGATGGCATGTGGACTACTCGTATAAAGCCTATGGACATTTAACAATAACATTGTTGAAGACACGCTAGCTTAGTTGGTAGTGACCCTGCCTTCGAAGCTAGGGGTCCTGGGTTCAAATCCCGGTAAGGGCAGATATTTGTGGGATGAGCACGAGTATTTTGTTCCTGAGTCTTGGATGTTTTCTTTGTATTTAAGTATATATTTCTCTGTATAAGTAAGTTTACCGTTGTCTAGTACCAATAGTACAAGCCTAGAGCTTAGTTTGGGACTAGGTCAATTTGTGTGACATTGTCCTGTGATTTACAAAATAAATAAAATAAAAATTATAAAATGTCTGCTATTGGGAAATGCGTTGTCAACTCTTAGGACTTTGCAGAAAAATAAAAAAATAATATTTTGATTTTGTTTTTATCTTTGCATTGTGGGGTTGTTCTCTGACAAGATATGAATAAATTTTGGTCTGGGCGTTCAGAAGTTTATTAATTTGTTCTAATATTAGGACACTGGATCTTCCCCGAAAGTACCCTCTTTGAAACCGTGCTGCAGGAGGTTCAGTTGCTTAGTAATAAAAGAAAAAAAAACCCGTTTATTCACAACAATGACACAAAGACAAAAAAAAATAACTTCAAAAAGCGGGAAAAAGGTGACAGACTAGGGCAACTGTTGCAAAAAGTACTCGAGTCACACAAAACACACTTTTATGTTAAACATTAACTCATTATTCTAATATAGAAGACGCCCGCGACTCCGTCCGCGTCGAATTAATTTTCCGCTCCTACCCCTAAGTGTATGTAGACGACACTATTAAATCTCAATTTGATAGTGTCGTCTATATTATGTCTAATACCTTGTCAAATATCGCTATTCCCTCGGGAACTGTTCAATTTACGGGATAAAAAGTATCCTATGTCCTTCCCCGGGACCTTAGTTATCTTCATACCAAATTTCATCGAAATCGGTCCAAGGGTTGCAGCGTGAAAGAAAAACAAACTACACGCACACAGACTTATATAATACTAGCGACCCGCCCTCGCTTCGCTCCAGATTAAAATATTATGCATATAAACCTTCCTCTTCAATCACTCTATCTATTAAAACCGCATCAAAACCCGTTGCGTAATTTTAAAGATTTAAGCATACATAGGGATATAGGGACAGAAAAAGCGACTTTGTTTTATACTATGTAGTGATTACGAATCTATAATATTATTAGTTTCCGCCCGCGACCTCGTACGCGTATAAATCAGTTCCCGAAGGAATAAAGATATGAACGGTAGCCTGTGTGTTAATCCAAGGTAGGTATAAGCTGTTTTCATTCCAAATTTCACCTAAATCCGTCCAGTGGTTTTTGCGTGAAAGAGTAACAAACATCCATCCGTTCACACAAACTTTTACGTTTATAATATTAGTAGGATAGTAGGATTCTGTGGCCACATGCTATATAATAATTCGTATAAATTCGCTGACAAGGTAAAATAAGAATATAAATCTACACTAATATTATAAAGAGGAAAGATTTGTACCTATTTTTGTATGTTTGTATGTTTGTAATGAATAGGCTCAAAAAGTACTGGGCCGATTTAAAAAATTCTTTCACCAATAGAATGCTACATTCTTCCAATTTGACATAGGCTACATTTCATTTTGAAAAAAATTAGGGATCCTTGGTAAAATTTGAACAATGTAACCGAAGGTGTAGAAAAATGAGTCTTAAAATGTCTTTCGTCGAATGCGCTGCCGAAACTATTAGCGATAGAACAAAATAATGTACTACAATATTGAAGAACATCATAATGTCTACAAAAAACTCTGCGGTAGCATATGTCCAACTATTGTAGTTATGTCACTACAACAACTTTTTTCATTTTAAACATTAATGAAAATGCTAACCAAATTCAAACCATGCTATTTATGTGTTTATATTAATCCGCGGGCGAAGCCGCTGGCGGGTCGCTAGTATAAAATATAATCAGAGAGATTCTCACACAAATTAATCTAGTCCCAAACTACCCGTAAGCTCTAGGCTTGTACTATGGGTACTAGACAACGATAAAAACACTTATATAGAGAAATACATACTTAAATACAAAAAAACATCCAAGAGTCAGGAACCAATATTCGCGCTCATCACAGTCATTTATTTATTTATTTATTTATTTATTTATTTAAGGTTTACCAACAATTGTTGACATCAGTACATTCAAATTTTACAATCATAAAACGTATAGTGAAATATGTCACAATCACTTACAGGCAAACACCACATGCAAAACAAATATGGAAATAAACAGCAGTAAAAAATTACAACTAAAACTAAGAAAAATATTGGTACATGTTGATATGTATATTAACATTATAATAAATATTAAATATCATGCAAGTACTTACCATAGCTAGAATGAGTATGAGAAGCTCGACATTAGTCGTCTTGATTTACTAGTTAATTACTAATTAATACACTTTAAAACAGATTTTATAATTTTACTAGGAGGGTCGAAGTGAATATCCGCCTCGTCACTACAACTATTAGCAATTCTGCAAAGCCTGCATATCGGGGAGTTTCTGCCCGACACCGTTCTTCTGGGTGGTGGATACAACGGGGTAATGGGATTACGGGGATAACGAGAAGGAGCGCGATAATGCAAAAACGCCAATAACTGTGGACAATCTATCTTGTGGTTGGTCAATTTATACAAAAATAACGTATCCAAGATCGTTCTTCGGGTTTCCAAAGAGTCCATTTTGAAATGCAACAACTTACGTTGGTAAGACACCGATTTTTTAGCCATTACTCGTGCTTGAAATGCTAAATGACGAGTAAAGCGCTTCTGGATACGTTCCAGTCGTAAGGAATGAGTTGCATAGTGTGGCCGCCAGACAACGCTGCAGTATTCCAACGTGCTCCTCACCAGACTATTATAAAGTAATATTTTGGTTGTACTACGCCTGAAAGACCTGCTATTTCGAATGACAAAGCCCAAAGTTTTAGAAGCTCTCTTGACAATATTTTCTATATGAGGGATGAAAGTTAACTTATTATCGAAAATCACTCCAAGGTCACGAGTGTTGTCGACTTCGACTAATTTGTGACCATCAATATAGTAGTAGGATTGTCTAATATTGTGCTTACGAGTAAATTTTAAGTGAATACATTTTTTAATGTTTAGGTGCATAAGATTATGTTTACACCAGCTGGTAAGCCTAATAACATCACTTTGAAGCAAGGCGATATCCTCAAATTTGTCAATAGTACGTGCGAACTTTAAGTCATCAGCATACATAAAGACCCTAGAGTAGTGAAAGCATTCAGTGACATCGTTAATAAATATATTAAAAAGGATTGGACCTAAATGTGAGCCCTGCGGAACACCAGATGTTATTGGAAAATAAGCTGATTGGAAACCATTTACTACGACACAGAACTGTCTTCCCATCAGATAAGAGCGCAGCCACTCCAGCAACGATCCAGAAATCCCATACGCCGATAGCTTATACATTAAAATTGAGTGAGATACTTTGTCAAAGGCTTTACTAAAGTCGGTATATATGACGTCTGTCTGTTTGCCGGAATCAATAGCACTAGTTAGAAGCTCAGTAAACGTTATTAAGTTCGTGCATGTCGATCTAGACCTGACAAATCCGTGCTGATGATCAGTTAGATAATGTTTTAAGTGCCTTAGGATATATGGGCAGATGAGAGATTCAAAAACCTTGGCAAAACAACACAGAATTGAAATTGGTCTATAACAAGATACCAATCTATCGTTGCCTGATTTAGGAATGGGTACTACTTTAGCTGTTTTCCATTCCGTGGGAAAGACTCCCGACTCTAGGGATTTGTTGAAAATTAACCACAATGGTTCCACCAGTTGAGATGCGCAAGAAGCGACAAAAATAGGTGGAATATCATCAGGTCCAGCACCCTTACTACAATCTAAACCTTGTAGCTTTTTGAGTAATGTTTCTTTACTTATTACTAGAGTTGTTAAACTTTGGCTACTGTTGGCAAGAGATTGTAATAACACAGAGTAATGCTCTTCGATGTCGATTTCAGTGCAAGGGATATAAACCGAGGAGAAGTAAGATGCAAACATGTCGCAGATCTCGGAATTGCCAGTACTAACAGTTGAACCGTCGGACAAAGACGCCGGATAAACACTTGACCCACCTCGTTTTGCTTTAAGATGAGACCAGAATAACTTAGGCTTTACAATGAGCTCTTCTTCCACTTTTGTTACATAATCATTGTAGCGAGAAGTAGCTAGTATATCGCATCGTTTTCTAAGTAATTTCAGTTCAATAGCATCTATCGGATTTTTGTATTTTCTATACCGAATTCTTACCTTGTTTTTTTCATTTAGAGCCCGTTTTAATTTTTGATCAAACCAAGGCGGGAACCGGTTATTATTTGGCTTAGTAAACGGCACGTGCATTTGAACAATTTTTTTAATTTCTTCCGAGAATACTCTAAGCATATCGTTCACATCAGTAAGACCGAAAAAGAAATCATCCCAGCGGCATTTATCTAGGTCCTGACGTAGAAGGTCATATCTGGCTTTGTAAAAATTTGGCCTATTATTATCATTATTATATGGCAAACGAGCTTCACTGATAAATGAGATGGCTACCTCAAGAGGGGGGTGAAAAGGGTCAATAATACACAGAGGATTTAAATTTTGTGACACACTACATGACGTCATTGTTGTCATTATTAAGTCCAGAATACGACCCCTATTATTAGGTGTTACATTATTATCATAAATTTAAACCACTTTGTTCACTGTACTAATTTTATTACTTATTACAGCACTATATTAGGCACAACTTCACTAGTTCCAGTGCTTGCACCTCGATAGCTCAGAATAGAATGCCCCTTTTCTTGGGGTACCTGCTTTTTATATTTTAGTAAAACCGATCGAAGTGTCAGCACGGAAATCAATATAACATCCATTTAATTATTTAACCTTATAATCAAAACTCTTTTTACAAAATAATCTAAAACTATTTAAAAATATCACATTCGGCCATCCTACAACGTGCTACCTCTGGTGCACGCATTTATCACATTCGGACTATTTACAACAAAATAATATACTTACATTTTAACTTTTTGCTTAGGTCTAAGAACTCTAGTTTTTATTTTTACATTTTATTCAAGTTTCAACGTATAAAGCTTAATTAAGTATTCTCATAACTTATAATTAATCCAATTTCACCAATATAAAATCATTTGTCGCTTTTATCTAAATGACAAGATTCATATGAACTAAGTAGTACTGATATTTGTACTAAACAAACATAAAGGTAATAATAAAAGTAAGTTCTTCCACGAGAATATGAAAATAACGGTAAATCGTATTAAGTTAATTAGAACAAGCTCATTTTTAAAACTGGTTTGTTTACGAAGGTTGACCACATCTATTAATTTATATCATATATTATGCAAGTAATCAAGACTAACTTAATAACAATAACATAATCTACGAAATTATGTGGCGCATAGAATGAAACCTTATTCCTCAGAACTTATATCGTCGTGATTGGTATCAGAATTAGACTCCGATATTTCATCTGCAATTTCTAGTGCACTAATATGAATCCAAGGTCGCATTCTATCCGCCGCCACTACACTGTCATAACTTCGAGTTTTACCAAAACCAGGTACGTGTGTTATGTTGTACCTATCTTTCCCTAAACATTTTACAACTTTAAAGGGATCCGAATTAAATTCTGAGAACCGTGACCGGCTTTGCGATTTATTACAAAAATACAGAGTTTGTTTTGCTACAAATATGAGTGAAATCGGTTGTACGAATGAGTCTGAAATGTTTATTGATTTACTCGATAAAACACCAGTATCGTACCAGCCCTATCGGTTATCCTTCCATGAGTGCGAAAAAGCTAGAGGTATAATCGAAGAGCTCTTACAAAATGACATTATACAAGAGTCTCAATCAGATTATGATTTATGATTAGATTATGTCAGGATGGGATAGCAGAGGCTTACGGCTACAAAGAACTGAATCGTGACCAACCCTACTGCATTTCTGGCACTTGATAAGTGGTTTGGTACAGTCTAGGTACGAATGCCCTTTGTCACGACAGTTAAAACATAGGTTTACTAATGTTTCGCCGAAAATTATTTAGCAAATTCTTAACTCGCCAAACTACGTATCCCATATTTTTATTTGGTCAAATTTTTACTTCCCAACTCAACGTTTCGCACTGATATCTATTCCCAACTAATGATTTGATAAATTATTGTAGACAAATTATTACGTGGGATTTTTTTAAGATGTCAATTATGTTTTCGTCAAATGTATTGATTGGCATACTTTGATTTAGCAACATATTGAATGGCATTATGAAATCTAACCTAATTTTTTTGAATGCAAGGCTCAATTTGCAGTATGATTTTATTTTTCAAGGGATGTCAAAAAAAAATAACCTCGAAGGCTAAGGCGTTATAATAATACGCTTTATAATAATTCTGCGAATTAAAAAGTTGTCATATAAAATTTGACAATATGTTATTTGCCTAAGCAAATCATTTGCTACACAATTATTTACCACATAAAATTTGACATAATAAAATTTTGCAATATAAAAATGTAGCGAAATAAAAAAATTACGAAGTAAAATTATGCCAAAGATTGATTTGCCAAATAAAACTTCGGCGAAAAGTTGATTGCCAAATGAAATTTGACGAAACATAATTCGGCAAAAAGGCAGTACACCTAAAACATATCATATTGTTAGTGTTCCCTGATGCTACAGTACTATTAACCTTATGAAAAGTACTTGAGCTATTGCCGCGGTTACTATCTTTCTTTCTGAACTGTGCTGAGGAATGTGGCACGGGCTCCTTAATGCGTAGGAACTGCTGAGATGCCAGGTATGTGAGCATTTCCTCTGGCTCCTCGCATTTCAGTGCCTGTGCTCCATTCCGAATTGAGCTATTTGTGATACCATGTATGATGCAATCTACAGCTCTACGCCCTTCTATTTCACAACGACTAAGCAACGTCAATTTATCGTAAAAGTAATCCTTAAGACTCATCAGGACGTGAAACCCTAGCCAGCATGTCTTCCAACAATTTTCCGTAATTCACATCACTAGGGAAAGCTTTAGTTAATTTAATTTGCCATTCCGGCCATGAATAACTAACTGACGAAAGAGATTCGTAGGTACCATGTTTTGGCTAAGCCTACTAACTTCTGCAGAGAGTAGTGAATTATTTGCCTTTCATTCCACTCGTATATAGCGGCACATTCATTCACTTTACGTAACCACCTATCAACAGTCTGATGTTTATTATTAGGGTCGAACTCCGGCACAACATTTAACAATTGGTTAGGCATGGAAGAATGTGCAGGCTTACTTGGCTCACTCCTGATCGTTGAGATGATTTTGATGACGTCTTCAGCAGAGAGTCCTTTTGACTGACGACGTCGTTTCCGGGGTCTTTCTTCGTAAGAGTCTTCGGATGTCGAGCGGCGGTGCCTCCGGCGACTGGAGCGGTGAATACGTGCATCGGTGTCTTCTTCCCTGGAGTCCGGAGGTCTTCGTCGTCGCAACGATGTTGGTATGAGGCGAGGCGAGCCTCCTTCGGAACTCATTGTACTCTGAAAATCATTATTCCCTCTGTACCATCTGTGATAAAATATAATGCCAGAAATTCAAGCGAGCTTTTATTAACTTGCCAACCAAACAACACATAATATGAATTTATGAATGATAATCAAACGTCACCAAAGAATTATTGTTGAGTACATCTACAATGTACCACATCTTTAAGTAGGTATCCTAAATACCTTAAGTATACCTAAATGCCTCCACTATAATTGAAGCACCTGCATATCATCAGTTACTTAAGTACACTTACGTGTCATAAACATAATACTAGAACACACCTAGGTAGGTACATGGCATTAAAATAACTACATCACACCTACATGTCATCACTATTCTTCAGTACACCTACATGTAATCACTATACTTCAGTACACCTACATGTAATCACTATACTTCAGTACACCTACATGTAATCACTATACTTCAGCACACCTACATGGCAAAAACATACTAAGGCACACCTACATGGCATCACTATACTTCTGTCCACCTACATGGCATATACATACTAAGGCACACCTACATGGCATAAACATACTATGGCATACTTACATGGCATCACTATACTTCTGCACACCTACATGTAATCACTATACTTCAGCACACCTACATGGCAAAAACATGCTAAGGCACACCTACATGGCATCACTATACTTCTGCACACCTACATGGCATATACATACTAAGGCACACCTACATGGCATAAACATACTATGGCATACCTACATGGCATCACTATACTTCTGCACACCTACATGTAATCACTATACTTCAGCCCACCTACATGACATAAACATATAATAATGCACACCTACATGGCATCACTATATTTCTGCACACCTACATGGCATGAACATACTAAGGCACACCTACATGGCATCACTATACTTCTGTACACCTACATGGCATATACATACTAAAGCACACCTACATGACATAAACATACTATGGCATACCTGCATGGCATCACTATACTTCTGCACACCAACATGTAATCACTTCGTTTTAGTCCTTGAATTAAGTGTTTAAAAATATTTAAGTAAAATTTATAACAACAATCTTTATCACGACAAAAGCTGCATTACCTAACCCTTTATGGTAGTAAAGATCAGCACTGAACTTCATTTTTGTGATCTATGTACATAACACTTTATACGGCAGTAGTAATTTCAAATTAAAATCATATTTTTTTGTAACGTGACTGCATTCTATGTAAAATAGTTTTGCTGCTAGCAATCAAACATTGATTTAACAATAAATATGTTCATACTGGTAGTTGAAAGGAGTAGAGGAAATCATAAACTGTTTCTTATTTACCATTATTATTTCTACAGAAACGTCGTTACTGATGACGTTAAGTTTAAAACTCAATTCGTCTTTAGGTGGACCTTAAACCACCTTTTCTTTTTCTAGCTATCCGAGCTTAATTATAAATCTTATGCCACTATGAATCATACTTGTAAAAGTCATCGTAACGGGTATTACATTTTTTACAAAATACGAAACTATTAAAGCAATATAGAAACTGAATAGGACATAGCAATTGCATTGCTAAAAAGATACTTAATAGCTAATAAGAACATTTAATAAACTGAGTACTCACACGGTTTTTGTTTTTCCTTTAGGCGTGGCACGTGTCACTTCTGATTTATCATAAATTTAAACCACTTTGTTCACTGTACTAATTTTATTACTTATTACAGCACTATATTAGGCACAACTTCACTAGTTCCAGTGCTTGCACCTCGATAGCTCAGAATAGAATGCCCCTTTTCTTGGGGTACCTGCTTTTTATATTTTAGTAAAACCGATCGAAGTGTCAGCACGGAAATCAATATAACATCCATTTAATTATTTAACCTTATAATCAAAACTCTTTTTACAAAATAATCTAAAACTATTTAAAAATATCACATTATATTGCCTTAGCCTGTTAAAGTACATGAAATCTATTAATATATTACTAAATCCTGGTACAACATAATTATTATTATCTTTATATATTAAGTCCCAATTAATGTTTCCTAAATTGAAGTCTCCAACTATACAGACATCAGTTTTTTTCTCTTCTAAGATCAAACTACAGTGGTCAACAAAGTGTTTTAGGGTACATTTTTGTAAGGGAGGTGGAAGGTACACTGCACAGACAGCTATTTGACGAGTACGAGTTTTGGACATATCAACGGTAATCCACAGGTCTTCAAACTTACTTTCCCAATGAGACATACGTTCAGATGTTAGCGATTTTAGAACAGCGATCAAGACACCTCCTCCTTCTTTACCACTGTAAACGCTAGATTGCTGTCTATCCCTTCTGTGAACCACATATCTGTCGTCAAAAAGCTCGCTGCTCAGCACAGAGTCATTAAGCCATGTCTCAGTTAATATTATAATATCATAATCACAACAACACAAGTTACGATAGAATAGTTCAGTTTTAGTGCGTAAGCCGCGTACATTCTGATAATATATATTTAATTCTAGCTCTTCTGAAACTTATTATTATAAATACTTACTTACATGTTTACGTGAAAAATCCAAATTGCGAAAAGTACCTAAATACAATTTAGTTCATCATATTTAAGCTACCCAAATTTTTAATGTATAAAATTTCGCTATCGTCTGTTTTCCTTACAAAAATTTTCCCATTTCTAACCCATACATATTTGTAACCTTTATCCTTGGCAGCGTGCCTCGTAGCGGCGTGTATTTTTTTATTGGCAGGTGACAAATGCTCCACGACAAAGACTGAAGACTTCGCATCGGCAAATCCGAGATGGGTGCAGTTCAATCTGTCCCGGGGGTTAGCCTTGTTGAATTTAATAACAGCAGCAAGCAAATTATCACGGGCTCTTGGGGATATCAGCTGTACTACTATCGAGCGGGGTCGAACTGACTCGGAATTGAGTTTAGCAATCCTGGTGCAGTTCATGATGCTGCTGTCGTCAATGTCACACCCTACTGCTTTTACTAGGTTATTTATAAGACTGTACAGGTTCTCCTTCTTGTTTTCTGGCACGCATTGTATTTCTAAGTTGTTAGACCGGGATTGCTGCTCCAGTGTATTAATATGCTGAGTTAAATCTGTGACAGTACTTTTCAGATTCATGTTCTCTGCCTGGAGTTCACTCATCATCCTCTTCGTATCACTTCGTTCAGCCTCCATCTCGTCAAACCTGGTACTCATAAAGTTCATCGATTCTTGCATGTCCTTTATCTCATTTTTTATGGGTTCTAATTGATTTGAAATAACTTTGAGTAACATGGAGTTGATCTGGTTCACCGCGGAGCTAAGTTCCTGCTTCAAAAGGTCCTGTACAATTGTACGAACATCTTCCGAGGTAACGCCTACGGCACTTTTGGCGGGTGAGGTTAGGGCTGGCCTCTTGTTGCCTCTGACAGTCGGAACGTTGCGAACAGGAGTGGAGTCATCTCTAGCGGTTTTAGGAATGCTGGACATACATGACGGGCAGTTCCAATCAGCCCAATTTGTAGATTCCTGGTCGAAACCGGGCGCCGACGATAAGCAAACCAAATGATATGATTTTGTACATTTGGTACACTCTATGAACCGTGTATTGATTAGACTGTTATTCGCGCAACATCCCCATAATTTCACTGTGCTTGACTTCATTTCAGATTGATTGATTTGTACAGTATCAAGAACTGACAAACAAATTATTCTGCTTCAAATTAAACCAAAGTCGTTTATTTTAACGAAACCGGAGCCACAACAAGACAATCACAAATCAAGCCGAATTGAACCTTTTTTATTCACAGCGTAAGGCCCATGGCGGCAGAATAAATAACCGTGTCGAGATAACCAGCGGTGGAGCGATCGCGAGAAAAACGTCGTAAGCGCCGCACGATTCCATACACGTTACACGTTTGTACCGAACAATTTTAACTCAACGTAATGACGGTGGATTTCACTCAACTTTTAGTGTATTTTATGATTATTTCATAATATCGAGCACTAAATCCATACACTAAATGTTCCAATCACTGACCACACCAATACACTATCCAATTTGCGTAAAAGTAACCTTAGATTTACATAAAAACAATATTTTACAATTAAATTGTGACGAGCAAATTTTTACGCTGTTTACGAACCGAGTTATATATGTCATCACACAAATATCTACCCTCAATGGGATTTGAACCCAGGACCGCTGGCTTCGGAGGCAGGGTCACACCCATTTAGGCCAACGGATAACGGATAACGGATAACGTATAACGGACATTGAACTTAAATTCTTTACAAAAACACCAGCTATTCTGACCACGAATGAAACTTTAGTACAGATTGAATTCAGATTATAGTAAATTCATATTTTTTTTATTTTTTTTTTATGTTAAGGAGAAGGTCCTGCGGGGCATATGGACGCTTTTATCGCGGTGGGTAAAATATCTAACACTTTCTGTTTAGTATGTAAGTGCGAGAGTGTCGGATGCGTTATATCTACAGCGATAAAGCAGTTTATAATACGAGTCAGGAAAATGAATAGTATCTCTTTATCCCGTGTGGTTGTCAGGTTAGAGTAGTGCCACTCCATGTCTTCCCGTGGATGTCGTAAGAGGCGACTAAGGGAATAAGGGCTTGTAAGTAG
Source organism: Acleris holmiana (assembly GCA_949316455.1). Lineage (NCBI taxonomy): Eukaryota > Metazoa > Arthropoda > Insecta > Lepidoptera > Tortricidae > Acleris > Acleris holmiana. The sequence goes on from OX438783.1 coordinate 15,828,517, forward strand.
TACTGTTAGGCGATGGGCTTGCAACCTGTCACTAATACGCTAGTAAACCTCTGGCCTGACTGTGCAAAATGTGGTTACAGAATTATAAACAACAGAGTTGTCGGTATTTCTGTAGCTCTGCCTACCCCACTCTGGGAATGAAGGCGTGATGTTATGTATGTATCTTTTATAATAGCGGACGAAGTCTAAGTTCAAATCTAGTTTACAAAATAAGCCCGATATGACTGGCGCTAAATACTTTAGTAAAATTCTTCGCCATATCCCACGCATGCGCCGTGAGATGGCTCAATAGACTCGCTCGCGATCTTGATCGTGCGCAATATGGAGACAGATCGGTTGTGATAGCTCCGTGGGTATCGGGAGCGGTTTACTTGCGCCGGCGCCGCTTGTAGGGTTGCCACTTTAATTTCGCAAATGAAATAAAATAAAATGTAGCCTTTACGAGTCAGGCATAATTAAGGTCGCTTTTTTAAAAAAAAGTTTAGTTGTTTCAGGTTACCCCCACCATACAAACAAAAAATCGCTAACGTAAACGATTGTCGAAAACTAACAGTAAGTATGAAATTGACGTAAACGCTCGACGCGACCGTTTGGCAGCTTACGTCAATCCTGGTCTGGTATTCTACACGGTAAAAACGATATCGTCTTTGACGTGTTTCCGTATTGTCACCGTTTTGATAACTCTTATGTCATTTACAATAATGGCGACTGTGACATAAACGATTCTAAAACACATTAAACGCGATATAGTTATAACACAGTAGAATAGAGGCCCTATTCATTTTCGATACCGATAACGTTTTCGCAAAGCATATTGGAGTACTCTGTTGAGACGCAATAATGATTATTGGGAGTGGAATACATCTTGAGATTGCTTTATGCCCTTGAGCTCTAGACCCTACTCAGCATCAGGAACCATACTTTGAAAATCTAAGTTTGAAGTGACCTTAGCTCCATATATAGACTTTCTCTCGTTGGTCTTGCATTACGAGTATAAGGGGATAAATAATCAAAATGCTTGGCAAGTGCGAGTCGAACTCAAATTGTTTTTACTTATTAACCCCCGACGCAAATAGAGGGGCCCGCGAAGTAGCTGGGGTATTTTATGTTTTTTCATTTACTTAGCGGTCCCCCGCCGTGTCAGTTTAGTTAGTGTCAGTGTTCAGTTAACTACCTACTTATCAAACAATCAGGGCCTCTATTCAGGTGCGTTAAAACGATATCGTGTTTCACACGTTTAAGAATCGTTTATGTCACAGTCGTCATTATTGTAAATGACATAAGAGTTATCAAAACGTTGACAATACGGAAACACGTCAAATACGATACCGTTATTACCGTGTAGAGTTCAAGCCCAGCCCTTACTCCTACGCGACGACGTTTGGATTAAAATATTAATACAAGGCCGCAAGGTCATGGGCTCTCTTCATTCTCTTAATAAACTAAAGCACTTTTTGCCTATTAAGACCAAGGTATCCCTTGTGCAGTCTCTAATCTTTCCCATCATTGATTATGGTGACGTGTGTTATCCGGATCTGAGCGAAGGACAACTCGATAAGTTGGATCGCCTTCTCAATAATTGCATTCGCTTTGTTTTCTGTCTTCGTAAATATGATCACGTTTCTTCCTTCCGCTCTCAACTTGGATGGCTTCCTATTCGCCAACGTCGCAAAAGTAGATTACTCTGTTTCCTTTATAATATTCTGTACGATCCGCAATCTCCTGAATACTTAAAATCTCTTTTTAAATTTCTGGGTTCTACCCACATCCGTCAGCTACGATCCACTGAAAACCTCACACTTTCCATCCCTCCTCACCGCACAGGTTTCATGTCCAACTCCTTCGCCCTTCAGGCAGCACGACTTTGGAACGACCTTCCCCTTAAAACGAAGAAAGCTCCGAACAAGTTTGCCTTTAAAAAGAAAGTTCGCGAATTTCTTTGCAGGCAGAATTGACATCATCTTGGTTTTCTGATTGCTTTATCTGTTTTGTTTTTTTTGCTTATATGTATATACATATTATGTAAGTATTTATTTATTAGTGTATTTCATGTATTTATATTTATGTAGCATATTGATATTATGTAAGTGTATATGTTTATGTAAGTATATAGTATATAGTTAAGTCAGAATCTATGTTGCACCGCCACTACAATCTCTGCTTTGCCTAAAGGTTAACTGGTAGAGAATGCCTTACGGCATTAAGTTCGCCTTTTGCATATTAAGTGTATTCTTTTTTTGTGCAATAAAGATTAAATAAATAAATAAATAAATAAATACCTACTTGTAATTAAACTTATAAGGCCGCTATTTATTTTTAACTTTTTAGAGTTTTTTTAGAGACTGTTTTGGCAGGGTAGGGTTTGCACTGAAACCACAACAAATGCTTGCCGTTTTAAGATTAAAAAAAAACAAAAAAGAGCCCCCCCTTATTTCTTATTATTTGCCACGAAACCCACCGGTGTAACAAATTACATATTCTGTAAAAGAAACAACCGGCTCTCTATTAGGTTTCACGACTTTGACAAGGTGACTTGCATCTTGGGTGGCACATACACTGGCACACTTGTCATTATCAATGTTACGTAAAAAATAGTAATGTTAAACAGTACGTTTATCTTATCCACCGATAGTGACACTTGACAGGTCACACAGGGGATATCCTTGGGGGAGATAGTAAGTTGTGTACTTTTACTGTTATTTTTCCTGATAAATACTGCATTTTGTAGATAAGCATTTTGTATTACACCTAGCGACCCGCCTTCGCTTTGCTTCGGTTTATCTGAGTCTACCGTAATACAAAAAAATACTATTATTGTATAGGTACATAAAAACTGCAGAAGGACCTTAGTTTGATATTAAAGAAGACAACAATCAAAAAATTAATGGCACTCGACTCGCTAAAAGAGATTGTCAACATGTCAACTCAACTTTTTTCAATTTTTCAACATAGTCTTCCACAGACAATGCTAAGAACGGCCATTAGTTTTTAAACTTGACAGGCCACACTGCCAGATAGATATACAATTTAATAAAAAATATTTGAAAATGTCTCTGAAATAATAGTAAAATATAAATATAATAGTAAAATGAACCGTATAAGTTTTAATATACAGTAGAATTTGGTTTGTAGCCAAGTTATGAAATTAGAAAATAAACCTTGGCTGTTTTACCTCCATAGTCTGAAATGACGTATGACAGTGGGATCTATATTTTAAAACTAAACCCATAACTCCCTTCGGCGGTAAATAGGCTATAACTGCTTTACACAGAAAAAACGAATACGTTGATTTTAGTTTAGTCGAGTTAACAAAAACCTTTGTAAAAATAACACGTTGAAAAGGTTGCATCGAACTTTTCATTATGTTATTTTTACAAAACGCACGGGTGGGACCTGTATCAACCCTAATTATAGGTAAAATCAACCTATTAATTTTCACTGTATACGCACTTTCCGAGCATGTGTAATGAAAAAGATATTGCAACATATTCACTGAAAAAATGACCCACATCATCTCCAAACACTTAAAACAAGCTTGTCCTAGTTTCAAATTATTACAAAGAAGTCTTCAAATAATCGATAGACAAGCAAAAACCGTCGATCCATAACCCGATACCGTGCATCCGGTATCCACCGTGGAAATAGGTCGCGCATGTGCGCATGGTATCTAATCATGGTGTCAATGAACCAGGGGTTCTAGCAAATGGGACGTGAAACTGTTTATGGGAAGAGTAATAATATATAGACAAGAGTAGAGATGGGGCAGCCTTTTGTGTGCTAATTAACCCAGGCCAATGTTTATTTGGGATCTCTGCCTTTTCGCACAACGTTTCCAAACTACATACATTTCCCAAAAATATATTTATTTATTTTATGTTAAGGAGAAGGTACACGAGAACTCAGGCCACCTGATGGTAAGTGGAATCTGAGACCCATAGACATTTGAATTCTCAAGACTATAATCCTAAGACCGCAAATGCGTTGCCAACCCTGAGGACTAAGATGGAATGCCTCTATGCTAGTAATTTCACCGGTTTTTTTAATAATTTGTGCAAACGCTTTTTTTCCGAACTGTAAATATTTCAGGGTTTTAATAAAACTAACCTAACCTAACTTATAGGGTTCTACACGATGGTCCTGAAATATTAACAGTTCCGAGAATAAAGCGGTTGCCCAAGTGATGTCTGTTCAGAATTTTAAAGTGTAACTTCATACCAAAAGACATTATGATTCCGCTTAAGTCACTCAGAATAAAACTGTGTAGATGGTTAAATGAAAAAAAAATACATTGTGAATGAACTAGTTCAAAGGTGAATTGCTTCAAAGTAAAATTAAAATTATTCCTGTAAAATAAAAATATGCATACTTAATAATTAAAATTTGCATTCTCCTCTGTCTGTCACCCGGCGGTATCTCATGAACCGTGATAGCTAGACAGTTGAAATTTTCACAGATGATGTATTCCTGTTGCCGCTATAACAACAACTACTAAAAACAGAATAAAGCAAGTATTTACGGAGGACTCCGATATAACAAACGTGTTTTATTTTGCCGTTTATTCCTCGATATTAATAACTGGCTGGAGGGCTTGTAGTACTGTTAGGCGATGGGCTTGCAACCTGTCATTAATACACTAGTAAGCATCTTACATCTTAGCCTGTTAGTGCAAAATGTGGTTACAGAAATATCAGTAAGTCTTTAGAGTTGTTGGTATTTCTGTAGCTCTGCCTACCCCACTCTGGGAATGAAGGCGTGATGTTATGTATGTATGTATGTATGTATGTATTAATAACGGTAACAGCTAGACGCTTGAAATAATCACAAAATATTAAGGTGCAAATTTAATTTGAAAATAAATTATTAATTTAAAACAAAATAAATTAAGCGACGCTCCTATACACAACAAACGTGACTTTTATGACGTTTTTTATTCGATCTTAATACAGACACCGTCCGTATAGATAATGGCACGGAACCCTTCGTGTGCGAGTCCGACTCGCACTTGGCCGGTTTTTTAACTTCATATTCTCGTAGTGACAAGTATGAGAATATCGATCATCGATCGTTGCGTGAGACGCGCGCAGCGACGCGTGGGCCGTCATTCGCCCAAGTGGGTCTAGGTCGCTACGTCACATGGAATTACAAGAATATGTTAGTCAGGAATATGTAGTGAATCTCTGTCGGCTAAAAGAAAAAGGCAGTATATGCGTAATAATATTATTCTGTTTGTATATCGCAACCTGATGGTAAGTGAGATTTGAGACCCGTAGACATTTGCATTCCCAAGATGGTTGTCTCATTCCCACGCCGAAATACAATAATGCAAAATGTTGCTTGGCGGGGCGTTAAATGAAAAATAAGGTTTTAGTTAAGTTTAATTAAAGTAAAAAACAAGTTTTTTGCGAAGGCTGTTAACCACCCATGTAAATATAAAAACCGAGCAAGACCATGTCGGACCATGCTGTGTAGGGTTCCGAACCTGTTCATACAAATACCAAACCAAACACTTTCAAAAAACAACAATTATGAACTTATTTTCTGTTTAGTTGCGGCAGGACCCTGTGCAGGGTCCGTCCGCATCGATACCAGCATCTTATCCATTGACCACCCGCCAAGCAACAGTGTTCCAGAGTGGGTATAAGACAACCGGTGAAATTACAAGCATAGAGTCATTCCATCTTAGTTCTCAGGGTTGGCAACGCATTTGAGGTCTTAGGATTATAGTCTTGTGAATTCAAATGTCTATGGGTCTCAGATTCCACTTACCATCAGGTGGCCTGAGTGCTCGTGTGCCTTCTCCTTAACATAATAAAAAACAAGTTATATGGTGCTATTTGAGATGATTTTTAGTACTTGGGTATAAACACTTTAGTGACCTGTATCTCACGAACCAATATTTCGCCTGTATTTGACGACACGCAGGCAGGGTCACCCCCAACTAGGCTATAGTTGGGAGTGACCCTGGTTCTGGGTTCAAATCCCGGTAAGGGCAGATATTTGTGTGATGAGCGCGAGTATTTGTTCCTGAGTCTTGGATGTTTTCTACGTATTTAAGTATATATTTCTCTTGTATAAGTAAGTTTATCATTGTCTAGTACCCATAGAACAAGCCTAGAGCTTAGGTCAATTTGTGTGACATTGTCCTGTGATATTTATTTAATGAAGTATACTTTGGTGGTGGTAGTGATACCGACGGAGATGCACAAGGTCCACCACCACGTGAACTTTAAACTCTTGTACTGCCTTTTTCTTTTAGACAACAAGTCTGATGTTGTCACTTTAGTTGAGACGTTTTACGCAGAAATATATTGTTAATTATTTAAATATAGAATAAGTGCTTAAAGTGATTTATGACCTATATTTATTGTTGGGTTTTCTGGTCAGTATTCTCAGTTATCGCCATGGGTTTGGCCTTGCTGTACTTGTATGACGTCCATTACGAGTAAAGTATATTTTTGGATGTTTTTGTTTGGTGTACAACGAAGTGTTTTGTATTGTATTGCTTTATTTTAGAACGTAAATGATTTAGTGTTAAAACTGCTGTAACTGCGATGTATTTTAGAAAGAGGTGCAATTTTATTCTGTGGTATAATGATTAAATGACCATAGGTACCAAGTTTTTCAGTCCTTTAAGAAGTTATTAGACTATTGTCGATGTAGATACCTTACAAGTTCCTACCTAGTATAGTATATTCCCTCGTAAATTGTAAAATTTTCTGGGATAAAAAGTGTTATATGTCCGTCTCCGGCTATAAACAATTAGTTAACATTTATTTATTTCAATTTAGTTTTTTAAACGTGTATTTTTACATAATATGTTTACAAACTATCTTATTCCTTTAGGGACAAGATACGTACACACATAACATCACGCCTTCATACCTTTTGTGTTTTTGTTTATTATTATGTAAATTATTTTCCTGTTTGTATAGTAAAGTATTTTACATAGGTAAAGCCTGACAAGATTCTATTTGGCCCTATTTCAATACAAATTTGTATTGAAATAGGGCCAAATAGAATCTTGTATGGCTTTACATACTTTATTATTATGTGTTAAACCGTAAAAACGGAAGCAACAACTAGCAAACACACTTTTCGTCAGTCTAGATGTGACACCTCGTAACATCTTTAGGGTTCCGTAGTCAAACTAGTCACGCTAGCCTAGTTGAGAGTGACCCTGCCTCCGAAGCCAGCGGTTCTGGGCTCAAATCCCGGTAAGGGCAGATATTTGTGTGATGAGCGCGAATATTTGTTCCTGAGTCTTGGATGTTTTCTATGTATTTCTATATTTAAGTACGTTTATCGTTGTCTAGTACCCATAGTACAAGCCTAGAGCTTAGTTTAGGACTAGGTCAATTTGCGTGAGATTGTCCCCTGTAATTTATTTATTATTTATTTATTTAAAAAAAAAACAATCTGTCTCCGTTATCTACTATCTATGTATTCTCGTCACGACAATTGTTTGAGGTGTAAGAATGGAGAAGAGGGTAAGAATGTCCTGTGTCCTAGAGAAAGTCTCTCCAGTTGGCAGGATGTTTCAATATGCTAATATCTCGAGGAACAGAAGGATTGTGGACCAGCGACGAGCGCGGCGTATGCCATTGTTTAGCGAGTAACGGATTAGTGGACGCGGGAAGTAGGCTTATTGTGGAGTTCAGGCTATGAGTGTGAAGCGATATAAGTTTATTTTATCAGCTATATAGTATAATAACACACAAATTGCTTTACAATATTATAATTATATTCTGAAACAAACAAAAGACGATCCACCAAGCGCACAATGCCGCCAAGAGAGACTTCCACAGACAACCCGAGCGTGTTTCATCTGTCAAACGCAATAGGGATGCGTTATGAAATTAGTGATGTTCCCAATCCATATTTTTCCCGTCTAACAGTAGGGAACCCTCACTGTGCGAGTCCGACTCGCACAGTGAGGGTTCCCTACAAACTTGTAAGTTTGTAGTAGATCAGGGGGGTGATCTGCCCTGCTAACACAAAAGGCAGTATCTGAGACAAAACTCCTGTAGCAAATGCAACCTTATAACGAAAAAGATATGATTGCATCTGCTTTGACCATAGAATTTGAGATACTGCCTTTTCTGTTAGCAGGGCAGTGATTCTCTCATCACAGCGCTGCGTCGATCTTAATGGTGAAGTTTTATCCGGCAGGTTTAAGAAGTCCCGTCGGAGCGTACAAAACACATTTTAGCGCGTGCCTTCTCAATTAGGCAGCAGGCAGGTGAGTCGACTTCAGTGTCGTATAAAGCTGCCTAATTGAGAAGGCACGCGCTTTGTACGCTCCGACGCCTTCTTAAACTTGCCAGATAAAACTTCATCGTTAATATCGACGCAGCGCTGTATTGAGGGATTCACCCCCCAGTTCGTTCATCACGGTGATCAAGTCTCGAGGATTTTTCCCGATTTTTCCGATTTTGTTTTTCCCCCTTAAAATCAGTCCCTAAAACGTAAAATTAACAAGCTTTTATTTACCTTCCACAGGGCTGGAATCCTACACGGTAATAACGATATCGTCTTTGACGTGTTTCCGTAATGAAAACGTTTTGATAACTCCTATGTTATTTACAAATTTTACAATAAAGGCGACTGTGAAATTAACGATTCTAAAACACGTCAAACACGATATCGTTATATTGCAGTGTGTGTATTGTAGTATAATATTAAAGCATCTCTATAATGTTGCATCACCAGTGGTCATGTTAGGTGTTTCTTCTCTTTCCTCCCCGCTTTTCTCTCGCAACTCAGACCGCAGTTTATAACGGCCCGAGGCCTGTGTCGCTGCGTGGCTAATGCGACTAATTTTCATGTCTGTCTGTGTAAACACGCCTAATTGTTGTGGTTAGAGGTTATGGAAAGTTTAAATATATTTTTCGTAGTTAGGGTATAATAATAACTTTAAAATACTTAATTACCCTATTGTGTTATACCAAGAGCTATTATCAACTGGAAGTATTTAACAAGTATTTTATTTACATAAAAAGAGGCATCTGCCACTATTGTAACATAGCTTAAGTTACTGAATAAAGCATTTTTATTTTTATTATTATTATAATCTAATATACAGATTTTGTATCGTTAATATAATATATTTCGACAATAAAAGTTAAAAAAAAATTTTTTTTTTGTTGCAAATTATCTCTCTTTTACCTTCTCGTGTGGACACAAAGTCACACTAGAAATGATGACATGGGTTGTCAAGCTGTAGGTATGCGAAACACTGTATTGATATTCGAAATTTGATTTTCATGTACAGCTTATCAGACAACAAGCCCCTCTCCTACTATCAGTAGGAGAGGGGCTTGTTGTCTCTAAATTTGAAATTTCACTTATTAACTTACTTAACAACACTCCCCTCTCGCACCCCTGCATTAGAGGGTCCATGAATATCGTTAAGTTAGTGGAATCATTGAATCGGCAATATCTCTAATATTTTTTAAGCTAGAGTAACACAACACAACATGTGTTATTGATTAACAATAGCGAAGCAAATATTAAAATTTGTGCACCTATTAAAAAGTTACCCTGTATAAAATTCTCGTGTCACAATGTTCGTTTCCACACTCCTCCGAAACGACTCGACCGATTCTTATGAAATTTTGTGTGCATATCGGGTAGGTCTAAGAATCAGCCGACATCTATTTTTCATACCCCTAAGTGACATGAAAAAAAAAAACTGCAGCGTGCGAAGCCGCTGGCGGGTTGCTAGTAATAATATATAATTAAACTAGCCGTTGACGGTGACTCCGTCCACGTATAAATCGTTTATCGCTATTCCCTCTGCAACCGTCCAATTTTTTGGGATAAAGAGTACCCTATGTCCTTTCTAGGGATTCGCGTAGAATGAGCTATTTTGCCAACCCAAGTTATGGGGATCGGTATGGTTATTCCATCGGGAACTCATAAATTTGCATACATACATACATAACGTCACGCCTTCATTCCCAGAGTGGGGTAGGCAGAGCTAAAGAATTACCAACAACCCTAAAAAAACTTGTTGATAATTCTGTAACCACATTTTGCTCAATCAGGGGGTGATTCTCTCAACACAGCGCTGCGTCGATCTTAAAGGTGAAGCTTAATTAGGCAGCTTTATACGACACTGAACTCGACTCACCTGGCTGCTGCCTAGTTGAGAAGGCACGCGCTAAAATGTGTTTTGTACGCTCTGTCGGGACTTCTTAAACTTGCCGGATAAAACTTCACCTTTAAGACCGACGCAGCGCAGTGTTGAGAGAATCACCACCCAGGCCAAGAAGTTTACTTGTGTATTAGTGGCGGGTTGCAATTGCAAACCCATCGCCTAACACTACAAGCCTTCAATCCCTCAGAGACTCTTTGTTTTATAAAGCTGTAATCTACTGTAATGTATGTTATACGTTTAAATTACGCCGACATAATAGCAAAATGGAATATATTTTTTTTACATTTAATAATCACTCCCCAGGCTAAGATGTTTTACCAGTGTATTAGTGACAGGTTGCAAGCCCATCGCCTAACAGTTCTACAAGCCCTTATTCCCTTAGTCGCCTCTTACGACACCCACAGGAAGACATGGAGTGGCACTATTCTAACCCGGCAAACCACACTTAAACATTTTTCCGGATAAAAAGTAGCCTGTGTGGTAATCTAGGATATAAGCTGTCTCCATGTCAAATTTATAAAATAACTAAATAGAAGGTATAAATAACTGGACCTAAGTATCACACTAGCTGCAACAGCGTCAATGCATTCCTGCACTTGAACTGCAATTCTATTAACGTGTCCGTCGGTCTGTCTATTCCTGTCCGGCTCCTAAACGTCTTATTGCATTCTCGCCGATGCACTTAATATTTAAGTGCAAGTGTCAGATAGTAAATCTCGGTTTTAAAATTGCATCTCCATTGCTATTATGGGAGTGTGTGCTATCTAAGATGTTGTTAATGTAATCTAAGTGGAAATTGATAGGGTTTTTTTATGTGCCTTGGCCGTTTTTTAAACCCCTACAAAAAAGAGGGGTTTTATAAGTTTAACGTATATGTATCCGTGTATCGGTGCATACTTAACACTACAATCTCAAGATTGCAATTCAAAGACTGCTTGTCGTATCCCCAAACCGGAATACAACAATTTTTGGAGTAATTATGAAAAAATAGGTTTGTACGATTTCGTTTTTTTAATTTGATTCTTCCCAAGATTTTTTCTTGGCATGTAAAACGTACATATTTAGTTATTCGCAATATCTACAATTAGAACTAAGTACCTATTAGGTTTAAGAGGACAGACTCTTTACCGCATTTCGTAAGGACATTTTAAGCTTCATATCCACTTAAGGACTTCAAATTGTCATCCCATCATAGAACCTTGTCGTAGCAATCCTACTAAATATTGCGGCGTACCTATTCTTCCTCGTGACTTTAAGCTGTCACTGCGATAGGGTTCTAAGGTAGTTCAACTATTAAATTTAACCTTTTCGACGCCATTGACGGATATTTCCGTCATGGTTGACAACGCAAAATAGACCTGAGTGTCAGTGAGGCAAAGAATATAATAAATAATTAAATATAATAAATAAAAAAATTGAATAATTTTTGACGACACTTTAGCCGAGTTGTTAGTGATCCTGCCTACGAAGCTAGCGGTCCGGGTTGCCGGGTTAGAATAGTGCCACTCCATGTCTTCCCGTGGATGTCGTATGAGGCGACAAAGGGAATATAGGCTTGTAGTAGGTACTGTTAGGCGATGGGCTTGCAACCTGTCACTAATACACTGGTAAACATCTTAGCCTCATTGTGCAAAATGTGGTTACAGAATTATCAACAAGGTCTTTAGAGTTGTTGGCAATTCTGTAGCTCTGCCTACCCCACTCTGGGAATAAAGGCGTGAGTTTATGTATGTATGTATGTATGTAAATATATATTTCTCTACATAAGTAGTTTAGTACCCATAACACAAGCCTAGAGCTTAGTTTGGGACTAGGTCAATTCGTGTGACACTGTCCCGTGATATTTATTGTATTTATATTAGTTATTTTTATTGCATTGCAATATCGTGCGACATTTATGTTTCAAGTTGCTAATAACTAATACCAGTAATAACAAACCAAGTCTAAGCAAATATGAAAACAATAGACTAGAAAGCGTCTGTCTGTGTAATGTATGGCCGTTCTACTGGACAATACAACTACTCTCTTAATAAGTTAAGGCTCATCTATCGTAAAACTTGTAATGGAAAAGCGACCGTATTTTTATGAGTAAAGGGTGGAAAGTAACTTTGGAATTCAGTGTTGATATGTCCTTTCTTAGCAGGGTATTCTGGATCGTTGCGTTTGAAGTCATATCATCAATATATCGACGTTCATTTGACATGCTTGGAATTGCTAGCGTTTGTCGGCTATAGAATAGAATAGAATTTACAGATTTGTCTATTTTCTAGAAATGGGCAACGGTCATTAAAGTTAAGCTGTTCCGTGGAGCAAATTATGTTAATTTCATCTTACCTATTCTTATCTTTACTTCCGACTAAATTATAAAAGCGATTTGTTAGACTTATTTTCCAATATTTTGTAATTCTTGTACAAACACCGGGCAAGAGCATGTTGGACCATGCTCAGTGTAGGGTTCCGAAGCCGTTAAGTACTAAAAACATAAATATCAATAAGTAATAACTAATTTTCCATTGAAAGTCATTTGGTGCCGTCTTGGATGTTTTTAGTGGGTATAAAAACACTTTAATCGCCTGTATCGTGATAGTTTTCCTTTAAAATTCGTTATATGCTCTTTCATTTAAGATTTTTTCACATTTTTTAGTATTTGTAGTTTTGGCTGTAGGGGGGGACACTTGTGTCTATCACTTGAGTTCACTTCACAATCCGTGGGGAAAAATAAATCCCCACGTTGGCGTGTATGTTAATGCCAAATTATAGCTTTCTAGTACTAAGAGTTTCTGAGCTAGGCTGCGGACGGACGGACGGACGGACCAAGTTAGGGCTCAAAATGCATTTAGTAGCAATCAATTGGTAAGAATGTAAAAAATCTAGCGTCAGACATGGCAACTTTTTAGATATCAAAAGAAAAGAAAGAAAGAAAGAAATCGTTTATTCGTGACAAACGACAAGTAGGTACTAGAATTTAAAATTTATTCCAACGTATAATTTGTTACGAAATGGTCACAACTCAGCGTGATGCTGGCAGACCAGCGCTGTTCTGCCGTAGTGACCATTTGGTGAAGACACTGCGCAATGACTCCACGACCTAGGTCATTTCTCGGGGAATATTTCAGCTTTCTACGATAAAAATTACCTACCCTTTGTCCGTTTCAGCACTATGAACTAATTCCAACAAATTTAGCATCCAGGCTTTCAAAACAGAACAAAAAACAAACAATAACACTTTTACATCTATAATAGTAGGTGCTATTTAATATATTATTTAATTGTTAAAAAATAACTAAATAAAAATAAAATTTTTTTACTAATCCCCCGTGTGGTTGCCGGGTTAGAATAGTGCCACTCCATGTCTTCCCGTGGATGTCTTAAGAGGCGACTAAGGGAATAAGGGCTTGTAGTACTGTTAGGCGATGAGCTTGCTACCTGTCACTAATACACTGGTAAACATCTTAGCCTGACTATACAAAATGTGGTTACAGAATTATCAACAAGTTTAGAGTTGTGGGTATTCTGTTGCTCTGCCTACCCCACTCTGGGAATAAAGGCGTGACGTTATGTATGTATGTATCTACCAATATTGATGGTATAACATAATTAAAGAAATGGCTGTACGAGACAAACGGCCGATATGCGCGCGCGCATCGATCATCGAGTCACGTCGTGTAATGAGATGCGCCCGCGGCTTCCTCGGTAGACCAATTTAACGCGGACCACAGAATCCATACTAATATTACGAGTATAAATGTGAACGTAAAGCTCTGTTTGTCTGTATGTTTGTTATGCGGCTTACCGGATTTCGATGAAATAAAGTTTGAAGATAGTTTGTGTTTCGTCATTGAAAATATATAAAACAAAGAAATTCGTCCGCATACATTTCGATTATCTTTATTTCTTTCGGAAGTTATAAATTTTCCTAGATGAGAAGTAGCCTATGTGTTAACTTATTGTATTTATAAGCTATCTCCTTTCCAAATTTCATCCAAATCCGTACAGCCGTCGCAGCGTGAAAGAGAAACAAACTATCACACACACACACAAACTTCCGCATTTATAATATTAGTAGGATAGGAATATAATATCTTATACACTCTATATTATTCTTGCCCATATTCCAGATATATTATTTATTACTGCAAGGTCTAGTTACGATGGTTGACCTGTCAAAATACTTACGATTAATTAATTCTGTGACCCGCGACAATACGATGACCCGGAGCTAGAGCTTACTACGTGTGATAGCAATTTGGAAGGCAATTTAATAGAAAGTACAAGTGAGTTTCAGAGGCATTTTACAAAAGCTGTGCTGTCGTCAATGGTCTAGGGATCTCATCAAATTACTGAGTGAAAACTCGGTCGCAATTTTGTTACTATCAAGTAAATAAGGGCTATAGTAACGTTGACAATTATTAACCTGTCAAAAAACCTGTAGAATAGAGCCTCGTTGGTAATAAACTCGCAAATTAAACAACGCACTAAAACTTTGTCAATTCTCTGATGTCTGATGAGACAACTCACGCTCGCCGGTTAATAAATCGTCAACGAAGTGAAAAGCTAAGTTTAAGAATATCACCTAGCTGGATCTCTATTCTGTGTATTTTTTTTTGGTGTACAATGAAGTGTTTTGTATAGTGTTGTAATACAATTCAAATTTTAATAAATGGCTTTCAGGGTATGTTGTGCCAATGTCAAGTTATTTATAGATACTCCCATTAATGCCGTTCGCGTGGCAGAATAATGGTCAGGTTAGGTTATATCTGAGGACCTAGCAAAGATGAGTACTTACCTACGCTAACTAGCGGTTCTATTCAGTGACGCGATTGGTTTAAAAAAAACCGGGCAAGAGCATGTCGGACCATGCTCAGTGTAGGGTTCCGAAGAAGTTAAGTACTACAAACATAAAGAACAACAAGTAATAACTATTTTTCTATTTAAAGTAAATTGGTGCCGTCTCAGATGATTTTAGTAGGTATAAACACTTTAATTAGTATAAAACACTTGAAAGCGATAATAAATTTAAATGTAAATTAAAAAATATTTTAGTTGGCAAATGTTACTACACTATAGGAGATTTTTTTAATGATCAAAGTTTAAGCGATATAAAATAAAATTGTTACAAGTATTTACTAGATAAGGATTGACATGCGTATAATAATATAATAGATCTAATATAACTAAATTAACCATAACATTAACATTAGTGACAATTATAAGAATTGGTAGTAATAAGTGGAGTTAATTAAAGCTAGTGACATATGTACCTGTAACTACCTAACTAATAGTTAACGTAATTGTGACATTGTAATACCCTTACAGGGTGGCATGTACCTGCCTACACTTTGTAACCCGAACATCCTGCAAAATTGTATTGTACATGAAACAATGAATAAATAAATAAATAAATAATTGCCTGTATCTCAAAAACCAATGATGTCTACTAAACTTAGTCGTGATAATTTTCCTTTTTTAAATATTAATATTTCATAAACAGATTACTTAATCAAAATATTGTCTGCATAAAACCGTTATATTTTTGAAAGACCTATCCAACGACACCCCACACTATAGGGTTGACAAAAAAAAATCCCCAAGTTTCGTGTAGGGGAGGTACCCTAATTGTTTTTTTTTTACATTTTATTATACCACTTTGTTGGCGGGACTAATATGCATATTCATACCAAATTACAGCTTTCTAGTACAAAGAGTCTCTGCGCTAGGCTGCGGACGGACGGACATAGCGAAACTAACGAAAAAACGAAATCAAATGCTAGTAAGCGTACGCATCCTGGCAAGGACCTTGACACGCCGCTGCCACGTTGAAAAGAAGAAGATTAGAGATATAAGTCTATGGATATCATACGCGAGGACAATTATTCGGTAAAAGAGTATATTAGCTCCATGAGCTTATGTCAAGTCATTATAATACAAGCCTACAGCTTAATTTTTGACTGATAATTATTCATTAACATACATAGATAACATCACGCTTTCATTCCCAGAGCGGGGTAGGCAGAGCTACAGAAATACCAACAACTCTAAAGAGATTTGTTAATAATTGTGTAACAACATTATGCACAAGTAGGCTAAGATATAAGTGTATAAAATGACAGGTTGCAAGCCCATCGCCTAACAGTACTACAAGCCCTTAACATTTTTTCATCATCATCTCTATAAGCATTTAAGCATACCTAATAAGTGCCATGCATTTTGCAACATATCTATCACACAAGTATGTTTGTATTGGAAAGAAAGTGAGACTGATCATACAGTCCGTTCTTTAAGTGCTCGGGGTTCGAATCCAATTGATGTCTTCATTGATCGATGGAAAGTTAAAAGACAAATGGTGGCTTATGGTTGACATGGCGTGGGTTCAGGAGAATCGATTTTATAATCTGATTATCTTTAGTTAGATTTCTATTTAAATCCGGTTTTCGCTATATCGTGCAAAAGAAATTGCTGGTTATTTATTAGTTTTTATTAATATCTATTTACGTTTTCACGGATTAACTGCTGAACCCATTTTGATTAAATTTGGTATAGAATTAGTTTATAGTCCCGGGGAAGGACATTGAGTACTTTTTATCCCGAATAATTGGACGGTTCCTGAGGGCAATAAACGACTTCTACAGGGACGGAGTCGCGGGAAATAGCTAGTAATCTATACTAATATTATGAAGAGGAAAGATTTCTTTATATGTGTGTAGGTATGTAACGAAAAACTACTGGGCCGATTTCAAAAATTCTTTCACCATTTGAATGCTACATTATTCCAGATTAACATAGGCTATGTTTATTTTTCTAAACGGACGGAGTCGCAGACGACAGCTAGTAATATTATAAATGTAAGAAGATATAAGGTATTTACAATGGTAGGTAATACGTGAGTCCAACTGAATTGGGATTTTGGTGAAAATATTGTGGGACCCCAACTTAGTATGTACCTACCATTGAAGAGGGACTTCGAAGACGGTTTTTTTTTATCGTTTTACTCATCAGTACACGCATAATGATAAATAGATGCTCCACGCTGGCCCGTCGCCAAAGCACCTCGGTTTCCACGGTTCTGTCGCATGTGGCGGGAGGGGGGGTCGATGAACTAAGCACTTGCAGATATGCGACAAACGTTGCACGGTCGATAGTGAGATTGGTTAATATGTAATGTGGGTAGGTTGTAGGGTAAATTTTAGTGGTGGTAGGACTCTGTTCAGGGTCCGTCAAATTACTAGCATAGAGGCATTTCATCTTAGTCCTCAGGGTTGGCAATGCATTTGAGGTCTTAGTATTGCAGTCTTAAGATTATAGTCTTGAGAATTCAAATGTGTATGGGTCTCAGATTCCAATTATCATCAGGTGTATCTCAAAAACCAATGATGTCTACTAAACTTAGTCGTGATAATTTTCCTTTTTTAAATATTAATATTTCATAAACGGATTACTTAATCAAAACATTGTCTGCACGAAACCGTTATATTTTTGAAAGACCTATCCAACGACACCCCACACTATAAAGTTGACAAAAAAAAACACCCCCAAGTTCCGTGTAGGGGAGGTACCCTAAAAATTTTTTCAAAGTCCTGAGTGCTCGTGTGCTATCTCCTTATCATAAAAATAAAATAAAATACATATCGACGCTTGAGAGGCGAAATGGGAAAAGGGTAATTATTTGTGATATTGTGTTACATATCGTTCAAATCAGCAGATTTTTCTGATTTGAACGATATGTGTAACTCAATATTACAAAAAATGTCGCTTATCCCATTTCGCCTTTCAAGCGTCGATAGGTATAAAGGGTGGAAAAAATTAACACCAAAAGAAACTTACACGTATCACACGTAAATGCACGCACAAGCACGGCAACGCATTAGAGTATGTTTTTTTAAATTTATTATTATCTTGTTCTTTCTGTCCATACATTAGCTTGTTGAAGCTCTAGCGTTCCTCGGAGTTGTGGCAGAATACCAGAGTTTTGCTCATCATGAGCAAAGCTATACGGGTCATACACAGATTTAGGCTACCGTCTTTCCTGTGGACACACCGAAAGTTTTTAAGGCCACATTTTCTGGCTAAGCCCATTCCCGCAAAAACGCCGTCATGACTGCTTTACACCAATCATATAAAAACATAATTTATATGCACTCAAGCTCTTAACTATTGACCACGGGAGAGACCACTTTTGTTTCGAAGAGTGTGTAGGACCCATACGCTGAGCCCTTTCCATTTTGCACTGTTGCAACGCACACATTTTTGTGTGTGTTTTAATGTAATTGTGTTGTTATAAATTACCTATGTCAATTGTGTTCTAACGGTATAATGGTAAGTAACTCGGAGACTCATGCTATTATTTAGGATATTGTAGTTGGTATTAAATAAATCGCTTTTAAATATTATGTGGTCAATACTTTTGGTAATAAAAAGATTTACAGAACGATAGCTAAATAAAAAAAATGAGACACCAAGACACGGGAACCGTGTCTGATGCTTATCGAAATTTTCCAGAGAATGAATTCAAATACATCATGGACAATTTTGAATTTGGATAGAATTTAAATGAAAAGTTAAAGTGGCCACCAACGCAAAAAGGAGGTAGTGACAACCTCGTTACAGTGTGTGTGATTTGTAGTACGCAAATATATATTATTATTATATTATATATGTATGTAATGGATTTAAGTAAATTAGTCTGCCTTAACCGGGAATCAAACTGGTCAAATGTCACAAAACAATGAAGTCTTTTTACGGTCTTTTTAGTTTATAGGCGTATGTGTTGTAGATATAAAACTCGAGAAACAGTAGTTGGCCTCATTCGAATAAAAAACAAAGTGACTCAACAACTACTGAAAATTTAAAGTGAATCACGACACTATAAAACGTGCAGTTTATGTCCAATGAGTCACGATTCGAGAGTCGTTTACGGTGACGCCGCCCGCCCAGTCTGCACCGCCCGCCCACCATTCGTGATAGTTGCTGGGCGGCAAAACTGGTATCTTTAAAATGAGGTTGTTTGTGACAAGCTTTTATCTATCTCCGACTATTCATATTTGACTTAATATTTCAAAAGGGGGCTATGCTAATAAAGTTGGGCTTTAAAAGACTCGTAAAATTAAAAAACCTATGAGCTTATAAAAGCCTTTAGGCCTTTTTTGTGATGGAGTCTTGTTTTTCAAGTAATAGGCTTACGTAAAGGCTAAAGCTTTTTTTGAGACACCCTAAGAAAGCCATTAATGAAAGAAAAGCCATTAAGACGTGAACAAATGTCACAAGAATTCATGAAAATGTTCACGGAATTGGACGATGAACACACAGAAAGGCATACAGAGCATTAATGCAATTTAAAAAATATATTATTATTTCGTAATTCGTATTTTTTGTGTATCTAAATTGTTCTGTAATTAATAAATACCTTACAATTTAAGGTAATTAATAGTTTAATTACTAGAGTTAATCAATTTTCTAAAGTTGAACCTTCGCTTCGAGGACTAAGAGTTTCATAGGCTTAATAGCCATTTCAGAGGGTTAAGCGTTGCTGTTGTCAGACTAGCCTTAGAATAGCTTTGACCTTAGCAAAACCTTTTCAACCTCCAACCGGTAGTCTTGAATAGGTCTAGCTTAAAGGCCTAAAAGTTTTTATAGGTTATTTGCCTTTCAAGCCCCTTAATTACGAGTCTAGTCTCCAAAAAAAGGCTAAAAGCCCTCGGGAACACCAGTCCCAACGTCAGCATGAGCTGGGCAGAGATGGTCAGCGCTGGTTTTCAGTCTGGGCTGAAATTCTACACGGTAAGAACAATATTGCCATTGACGCGTTTCCGTATTGTCAGCGTTTTGATAGCTCTTATTTACTTGACTGTAATGGCGGCCGAGTTGAAAACAATGATGAATGTCAAACTGTCAAACGCAAGATCTCTATAGACGGGTCGGTCGCAAACTGATACAAAAAATATGTTTTTCTATGCTCACAGGATACAACAGAGAACATGCATGAAAATCAGAATTGAGTTTCATTGATACGACATACATACATAAAGTCACGCCTTTATTCCCAGAGCGGGGTAGGCAGAGCTACAGAATTACCAACAACTCTAAAAAAAACTTGTTGATAATTCTGTAACCACATTTTGCACAATCAGGCTAAGATGTTTACCAGTGTAATAGTGACAGGTTGCAAGCTCATCGCCTAACAGTACTACAAGCCGTTATTCCCTTAGTCGCCTCTTACGACATCCACGGGAAGACATGGAGTGGCACTATTCTAACCCGGCAACCACACGGAAAACGATACATCATTGATACGATGTAGGAGAAAATGTAAAAAAAGCATATAAAACGCAATACACTAAGTTTTCACCCGTTTATTAAGATTTTATGTAGAATCAAAAAACTCGTTCAAAAAAATAAACTTCTTTTAATGTTTATATCGTTTTTGTTCGGATTTTTTATCTTATTTACGTAATATTTTAATTCAACGATATTGGCTTAGACATAGTTTCGAAATAAATGCAAATTTATTTATAAGGTCCTTATATTTTAAACATGGGTCATTCCTGTTATCGATTTTGTATAGTGTTTTGGCAGGGGGTCTGAACTATGACGTTTGAAAACTTCATATCTTGTGAAAAAATTACACGACAATTATTTCGCGTATACCTACATTTATTCTTCCCTTTCATAGCACATATGTTCAACATAACATAACATAACATATCTATACTATGTAATATCAGGAATACATTAAAAATAAAGACATTTGGTTGTAAGAGGAAAAAATACCTTTAGGTACTTATAGCGTGTAATTGATATAATACACAATACTATGAATTATCTATTCTGTGACAATGGCATGTTATGAAAAGCTGTCACTTCCCCTTGCCCGACTTAACTTTCATTTGTTCATGTTTTGTAAAAGACATATTGTTGTAATTATTATCTTTCAATTAGTCACAATCAAATGGCGCTTTTGAAATCCCCGCTGATCGAAAACAAGTGTTTCTATAAATAGAAGTAAGGAAACTGTCACTAAAGTGACACACGCGTTATCGCGTTTGTGTTGATAATGGCCCCTTATCATTGAGTTCTTTGGTATTGTTTCAGGCTTCAGGGAAATGCAAACGATGTCGGTGTAATTAAAGGGTGCGTAGTCGCAGAAAAATATCATTTCTGTGATGGAGCAACAAGTTAGCGGTTTTCTGATTATTTCCTATACCTTCCTTCCTGCCATATTTCACCCTATATATTTTGATTGTCTTGAGAATGTCGTAACGTTTTTAGTATATACTCGTAGTATATTTTTACGTTAACTTAAAACAATGACTTTTTCACAGCGTCAAGGGTCTCAAGACCCTGAGTATATAATTTGAATTTCAACTCGATACCTCTACACTTTCCTGAAACAAAGGGTGACAGACAGACGAACAGACGGACGGACATCAAAGTGATCCTATAAGGGTTCCGTTTTTTTCTGCAAGGAACCCTAAAAACTCGAGCGAATCGATGCCAGACAAATAAACAGATACAAAAACACCTAAACGCGTTTTCTATTTTTGTCTAGTGTTATAAACTTATGTTATGACACTTATGACATAACATGTATGACGTAGGTACGATAATCATTCAAGCATTCCTCCCCTCATATTTAAAAAATCAAGAAAACGAATAACAAAGCTCAATAAAGCGAGTTTTCCCGCCATCCCACGCTTTTCTAATCGATGACAATAGGAAAATCGTCTCCGCCGAGCGGCGCACGCGTCATGTGTTAGATGCGCGCACGCATAGATACGGCGGGGAATTGGGTCAAGGGTGAAGTGAGCAGTGACCCTTAAGGGTCAAGTTGTTTAAACAAGTCTAAAAATTAGTGGTTTTATCATCGAACTGTCTGTGTTTAATTTTTTTGTGTTATCGCCTATTCATGTTACTTAATAAAGCATCCTTCCTTCTTGACCTTTATCTTTCTTTATTGTTGTTTTATTATTATCTCTACATAGTATTTAAAACAAAGTCGCTTTCTACGTCTGTCTGTCTGTCTGTTGGTATATCCGCTAGTTCCTCTAAAACCACGCAACGGATTTTGATGCAGTTTTCACAATCAGTTAGTAATTTATTACGTAAGGTTTTTTGTTTCATAATTTCTTTAATCGAAAACTCTCATAAACGGAAGCGAAGCGAGGGCAGGTAGCAAGTATTATATTATAGGTGAATGAAAAACCGGTTATCCCAAATTTTCGTGGTTGTCTGACAGTCGTAACTTTTTTCAGAATGCGACTTGGTTAGCCCCATAGTACATTATTGCCGAGGGTAGAAAGTACGCAATTTATGGACGAGTCATACAGATGGCTGAAACGTATTTGAAGCCATCTAGTGTACAAGTCCATCAATTGATCTTTCTGCCGAGGCTATAGTGATTTTTTCAACAAAGGCGAGTATTTTTTTTACTTATTATTTAGGTATCTAATTAGTATTAAAAACTCGGTCATGTGCGAGTCGGATTCGCGCACCGAGGATTCCTTACCGCCGCACAGTAGACCGCGAATACTCGTACCGTTTTAACCTCGATGATTGATTACGGACATTAAATAAAGACTTTATTTTTAGATTTTACCCTATACTTTTAAGACTGAAAATACCCTAAAAATTGGATTCCCTTGAAAGTGTCGAAATAAAAGTTTTTTACCGAATTAACGGCCGTATCCTTTTTTACGCTAACCAAGAAGTTTGATTTTTTCATATCTTCAATACCTGAATGTGTGGTTTTAATTTCAACTTGATACCCCCCCCCCCCCCCACGCGTTCCCAAGATAAAAGGGTCTTGACAGACAGACAGCGGAGGGACCGAAAGACGGACAACAAAGAGATCCAATAAGCGCTCCGTTCTTTTCGTTTGAGGTATGGAATTTATTTATTAAATAGACTTTGTGACCCCAAACCTGAACAAAAATATTTGTTTCCGAGGAGTATTCTGAAAAGGGTATTTGTTGTTTCATGTATTCATTCATACAGTAATGTTATTGAAGAAGTAAGTTCCCAAGTTCCTTACCTGTTACCTCAACATTATTTTCCCACATAAATTAAACATTTTACTGGTATAATAAACAGTTACGGACGTTTATAGTTTTTAGTACGAAACCTTTGTATTTTATACCTGCAGACGAATTGTATGGGGCACGTTCTCAAAGTCCCTACCCCAACCTTTTCATTTCCAATTTATTGGTAATAATAGGTCTCTATTGTTGACGAAGTTTATAGTGAGGAATTCATGGTTTTTTAATGTGAAATATTTATAAAACTGGTTTGGTCTATGATCTGTGGTCAAATTGTAAATAATGCAAGAGTCATATTAAGTGCGACTACCTCTGAATTTATTTTGGAAATATGCCGTGCGTGAAATAGGTGCCGTGTGGTTGCCGAGTTAGAATAGTGCCAATCCATATCTTCCCGTGGATGTCGTAAGAGGCGACTAAGGGAATGAGGGGTTGTAGTACTGTTAGGCGATGGGCTTGCAACCTGTAAACACCTGATTGTGCAAAATGTGGTTAGAGAATTACTAACATTTCTGTAGTAGTTCTGCCTACCCCATTCTGGGAATAAAGGCGTGATGTTATGTATGTATGTAAGGAAATATGACCACGTTTATTATATGCAAAGAAGAGACACATAAGCGTTATGGTTACACACTACCGAGTTTGTCATATATGGCCTGTTAAGCTACCTAATTGAAGACGCACGCTCTCGAATGTGGAATGTATTGTATGCTCTGACAGAACTTAAACTATAATATTTGGTCCGGTCAAAAGAGAATTTAATAAAATCACCAAACCTGGGTCTCTACTCTATGCGTGAAAACCGTATTGTTGACGTGTTCTTGTACCTATTGTCAACGTTTTAGCCCTTATTTACTTGACAATAAAGGTGCCGTGATACATATCCTAGCAAAGGCAGTGTGGTTTACCGTGTTGAATAGAGGCCCCGGGGGGGCGATTTAATTACTAAGTTTGAAACCAATTTGTTCAGCGATTTAATCTATTTAGCCCACCTTTTGGATTTAATATCATTACGCCTTTACAGGGTATTTTTTTTTATCAGTGCACAAATTTTAACATATGATTTTGTATCGTTAATGTTACGACAGTAAAACGAGTTGAAAAAATAAAATAAAATAAAGTTGTTATACTCACTGTTATAGTAACGGCATATCGGGTTTTTATCTAGTTTAGCTAAGAACACTCGCAATTATTATTATTTTTTAAATTAATAGCGACATTTGAGTGCACAGTCAAACAAACACACAACCTCTCACCCTAAACGCACACACCGTCTTCGTTCCGTCGTTGGTAGGGTTTTTGACAGCTCGTCCATTGACCAAATTAACCATTGCCCACATTGTCCAGTTTCCACATTGTCCAATCCCTAAACAAATTCCCACATTGACCAAATACCGAATTGACTAATGCCCACATTGTCTAATTCCTACACATGAGAAACTAGCGACCCGCCCTCGCTTCGCGGGTTAAATTATTATGCATATAAACCTTTGTCTTGAATCACTCGATCTATTAAAAAATCCGCATCAAAATCCATTGCGCAGTTTTAAAGAGCGACTTTGTTTTACAGGATGTAGTGATTCCCACATTTCCCAATTCCTACATGTTGACAATAAAGAAACACGTAAAAGGCAATATTAGCGTGTACAATATCAGCCCGTCTTACGCGATTACCACATCTCACGTAAAAAAAATATGACGAATCTAAAGCTTTATTTTATCTATACAACTGTTATGTATGAGATAATTATAGGTTATAGTTATCTATTGTTTTGCTAGTAATGCAAGGGGAAATCAGCTGGGAGCTTTTCTTGTCCGCTCAACATGATTCACGTTACGCTGTCGCAACCGCCATTAAATTTAACTAACTGTAAGTTGTATGAAAGTTGTTCCCGCTACTTTTGAGCAGTTATCAAGTTTTTTTGCGTTCCGTAGTTAGCAAGGGACCCATATAGTTTCGCTATGTCCGTCGGTCCGGCTGTCCGCGGTTTATCTCAGAGACTCATATATAGATAACATCACGCCTTCATTCCCAGAGTGGGATAGGCAGAGCTACAGAAACACCAACAACTCCAAAAAGGCTTGTTGATAATTCTTTAACCACATTTTGCACAATCTTTTTTTTATGTTTTATTTATTGAATAAAGAAAAGAAAATACATGGTTACATTATTACAATCCCCATCTAGGCAAAACCTTGAAGCGGTTTGTGTGCCTATGGGGAGTTCTTAACAATTGATCCAATTTATAGATATATTATAAAGTATGTGTCTTAGGTATATTTTTACAGCTTCATTTACAGAATATAGGTTAAATTGTTACATTTTAAAAAGTGCTTCTTCTAGATTTTTCTTATTTTACAACCTTTGACATATAAGTTTTGTAAATGTTCAGGTAACTGGTTTATTATTTTAGGCAATAGGTATGAGTATTTTCGGGCACCATATATGTTGTTATATTTAGGTAAACAGAATTGGCTTCGGGATGATAACTTTACACAAGTAAACTTCTTGGCTTGGGGGGTGGTTCTCTCAACACTGCGCTGCGTCGATCTTATAGGTGAAGTTTTATCCGGCAAGTTTAAGAAGTCCCGCCGGAGCGTACAAAACACATTTTAGCGCGTGTCTTCTCAATTAATTAGGCAGCTTTTTACTAAATTGAACTCGACTCACTGCCTGCTGCCTATGAATGAATGAATAAATTAATAAATTAATGAATGAATGAATGAATAAATGAATGAATGAATGAATGAATGAATGAATCGTTTATTCACTAGAACATAATAATATGGTAAGTAATACAGATCTTAAAATTGGTATACATAGCTTCCCAAGATATATTCAGCCGAGTCAGGCATGTGAAAATGCCTAATTGGGAAGGCACGCGCTAAAATTTGTTTTTTGCTCCGACGGGACTTCTTAAACTTGCCGAATAAAACTTCACCTGTAAGATCGACGCAGCGCTGTGTTGAGAGAATCACCACCCAGGCCAAGAAGTTTACTTGTGTATTAGTGACGGGTTGCAATGAAACTGCAAGCCCATCGCCTAACAGTACTACAAGCCTTCAATCCCTCAGAGACTCTTTGTTTTATAAAGCTGTAATCTAGCATAGTTATACGTTTAAATTACGCTGACATAATAGCAAAATGGAATATAGTTTTTTTACATTTAATAATCTAGTGAAGTATCATTGGACAGCTCCTTAAAAAACTACATTTTACAATTGATACACATTGAATTGATTTACATTCAAGGGACCGTTTACGAAATATTGTATTCGTAAATTGATATTTTCGCTAGAGTAACGTATCCCCTACAGTCAAAACTACAATTATTAATCAAAATCTGAAATATATCTTAAATAAAATAAATAAATAAATATCAGGGGACAACAATCTCACACAAATTAACCTAGTCCCGAACTAAGCTCTAGGCTTGTACTATGGGTACTAGACAACGATAAACATACTTAAATAGAGAAATACATACTTAAATACTTAGAAAACGTCCAAGACTCAGGAGCAAATATTCTCGCTCATTACACAAATATCTGCCCTTACCGGGATTTGAACCCAGGACCGCTGGCTTTGGAGGCAGGGTCATTCCAACTAGGCCATCGTATCGTCGTCTTTAATGAAAACACATTATAATGAATTTAAAAGGAAAACTATCACGACTAAGTAGACGTGATTGGTTCCTAAGATGCAGGCAGCTAAAGTTTATAGGTACCTACTAAAAATTATCTAAGACATCTAATACTTTTTTGTGATGTTTTTTGTTTACCGAACAATCTCACACAAATTGACCTAGTCCCAAACTAAGCTCTAGGTTTGTACTATGGTTACCTACTAGACAACGATAAACATATATAGTGAAATATGTAAATAGAAAACATCCAAGACTCGAAAAAAATACCCGTGCTCATCACACAAATATCTGCCCTTATCGGGATTTGAACCCGGGACCACTAGCTTCGGGTAGACAGGGTAGTAACCCTGACCAACTAGGCCAACGTGTCGTCAAACCCTACACTGGGCATGGTCCAATATGTTCTCTCTCTAGTTTTTTATCCATAAAGTAGCTTTTTAGTATTGTTTACTATATGTCAAGCCGCCGAAACCGGACCGCTGAAGAGGAGGTTTTGAAAGCGTTGCTTTTGTAATAAAAAACTTCGATTTAAGACTGTAGGTTTATTGCAGGTAAGTAGCTGGTGTAAGTACAAAAATAGTGCCAAAATTATGCGCAGCTAAGTGGACGATTAGAAGGCAAGTGAGTTGCAAATTTTGAACAGTTCTAAGATTAACTGACTATTTTAGTGGGGATAAACGTTTTGATATTGCTTGAAGAGCTTAAGATAATTTAGGTTTAATGATTTTGGTAGGTACAATAATGTAATTGGAAAACAATTTAAGTAGGAAAAAATAATAAAATATAATAAATTAAAATGTATACAATAAAAACCGGCCAAGTGCATGTCGGACCACGCACAGCGAAGGGTTCCGTAGCTGGGATAAACGTTCATGGTTGAATTTTTTTATTTTTTTTTATTTATTAAAATCTCAAAAACTACACAGCGTATCGTGTTCAAAACAATTTTGGTTGGAAGTATTTCGTATGTTCTACTACTGTAATTTTTATTAGAATGTTCTATTTAACAGTTCAAAAGCTACCCACTCGGACAGAATTTTTACGACTTTAGAAGCGTATATCTCGCCAACTGTTCACTTACGTAAAAAAGTCACTTAAAAACCTCATTAGTATCATTTTGGAAGCCCTATATAAAAATACCACACACGCTGATGTAACTCAAAAAAAAAAATTTCATCCCCTAGTTACATGTATGGAGTGCCACCCCTAAATATATTTTTATTCAATTTTACTACATCATTGTATAGCGGTTCATAGAATACATCTATCCTCCAAATTTCATTTATATAGTGCCAATAGGCTCTGAGTAAAATGGCTGTGACATACAGACGGACAGACGGACATGACGAAATTATAAGGGTTCCGTTTTTGCCATTCGGCTCCGGAACCCTATGAATGTTGCATACATACTCCCGGGCGTTGAGAGAGATTAACATTGATTTTAAATGTAGAACAGTTGTTAAAATGTGTTATTTTATTATTTTGACTTGCCTGACAGGGATTAAGATTTAACAGACAAAACTCGTTTGGCGAAGTTAATGCTGTTTTATTTCAACGTCGCATAATATAATAATACAAAATAATCGTGTTGATCTTCAGGTCTTTTATGTTTCCTTAATTTATAATAAAAACAAAGCTAGTAAAATATTTGAACCTTTTTGTAATTAATATAGTGAACCAATTTTACTATGTTAATTACAAAAAGGTTCAAATAAAAACGTACTTCGACCAGCCTTATTAAGTTTGTGTCGTTTATTTTGTTTCTTACGAGTGGAATAAACAAGTAAATAAAACGTTTAATGCCCATACATTTCCAAGGACACCGAACCCGAGTGAAGTCTCCAAATTAAGTGAAGCAAAAACATTTAGATGTATCTCGGAACTTCTCGCCAAGGCCATCGGCGCGGGCGCCTGTTATAGGGTTGTTTTTGTAGCAACAATATTAGTGTTTTGTAAAATTTATCAAATGAGAAAGTTTTGTATGACGTTTGGATGTTTTTTACCCAGTGAAGTGTCGAGGTCAATGACTTTAGAATTACCTTTATTTAATACTAGAGGATGCCCACGAATTCACAGGTGTAGGATTAGTTTCCTGCTACTTCCCTATTTTAACCATTTAGGGGATATAGTTAAAAAAAACCCCTTTGTGTGCACCCCGGATATCCAAGGAATATTAACTCCAAAGTTTCCAAACTTCTATAATATATACATATATCCCTATACGACAAAAACACTTGTTCTTATTTGATAACCTTAATATATCCCACATTTTTGTTAGTTAATTTAATAAGCAATAAGACAAAAAATATATATTTATATGTAATGTTGGTTACGTATGCTGCCTGTTATTTTGATTAATTATAAATTATCCTGAAATGAGTAATAATGAAACAAATCTTGACCCATAAAATAATTAGGTCAAGTATCATTCTAATAATTAGCACAAACTCATAAAATTCAATTAAAATTTAACCTATTTATGTATTCACTTATGATGAATCTCAATTTATAATGTATAATAAGTTTGTACCGAAGGTTATATTTCAAAATAATTATAATCGAGTGATAGATCCAAAAATTAAATATCACTGGAAAACAAACGAGATTGTTTTATGATGTTTATAGTGTAATATGCATATACTTCTAATTTTTTGTTTATTTAGAAAGCCAATAGCCATACATTTGAAAGTAAGTACCTTTAAGATTGGCTTAAGTTACTTAGTACTCGATAATAACACTGGAGCTCCGATCTTTCCGTCAATGAAGGACTTCTTAAATAAAATTAAAAATAAACTTTTGGCTAGCCCTTGGAAGGCAACCCTACGTCGAGGTGCGCCCGCGCCGCGCCGGCGGCCACTGTAGTTCACTCCGTCCTCAGTAAACTCGCGACAACTGCGGAACACGCACGCCTCTCGACCCTTCGAACACTCGCGAAAATATCGAAATAAAAATACTGTGACAGTGGTGCTCGGTTAAAGGATATTCTTTTGTGATTTGGACCCGTGGGACTCTTTTTATTTTCTAAGGTGGGTTTTTTTTATGAATAAATTTAATATTAAATTATTTGCGGTGCTCGCAGAATTATAAACGGTTATGTTAAAGGTATTTGTAAGATAATGGCCTAACATGTATGTAAAAAACACGAGATTGAGATTACAAATAATCTTTGGCCAAATATAAATAACTTAAAAAAACTTTCATCATGACATGTAGGTATAGTATTATAGCGTTGTTCATATTGTTGAATGGACAACAACGTGCCCAAATATTATTTCCGGTCGCACAGTGGTTCCGCCACAGGACAAAAAGGATAAATGACAAAGAAGTAAATTTATCATTAATTATAAATAATAGCTTATCATGCATTGACGTCATGATATTTAATCTTTTTAATCCACGCCGGAGTCCAATTCGCACTTTACGGTATTTACAATTTTCAGATAAGTGAGAAGATTATAGTTATCAGGGCTGAATAAGAAGCTATTTAATATTCTTATTTATTTATAGCATTTTTACATAACTAGTGAGGCTACCCACAACTATCTTTAAACAGTCTTATAAAATGAAAGAAATAGTAAAATCCTCATTTCTTCTCCTTACGCTATAAATTAGTTGTTGGAATAAAAATCGTAAGGAACACTAAAATTATTTAAAATGTTATTTTTTATCATTTGTCTGCTGGGGATGCTAGTTCATGTTTTAAATTCACCTTTAGGTTTTTTTATAATTTTATTTAAGTACAGCTGGCATACTCGTATATGTCTCTTTAATTTCAATTGTACATGTTAATTGTGAATAAACAATGAAATCAACTCACATTTTCTAAGATCCTAACAAATCTCAGTTCTCTGTTACAAATTTAATAAATAATGTAATCTGTAACTTGCGTTCAACGTTTTTATATGAAAACCGCACCAAATCGTATTCTTAAAACGATCTGTCCCAACCAATGTGTGCATTCCAAATCGTTTAGTTATGATTGATATATTAAATATAGGGACCTCAAGGCCACTTGAACAAAGTTACAAAATATATCCCTATGGTTGAAATATACCTTAGATTTACTAACAAGCAAGCCGTTATATAAGTATGGCTAAGTTTTTCGCTGGTAAAGAACATCTCAAATACTGCATGTTAAAATTATTTTTAATGTAAGTTAAAAAATACCAATGCAAAACTTTATTGCTGAGAAGGAACAAAAAACTAAACGTTGGAAACTGTTTCTTTTTAAATATAAAAATATATATAGATTTAATGACCTGGGGTAACTTGGGGAAGTGTCTCAAATTGTGAATGGAAACGTATGTTGAGCAATAAATGCAGAGGAGGAGAGCTAGTTAATATGGGACATGTCTCCGAGCGACAAGTATGCAGTCTAAAACGGGACCATTAGTGGATTTATAATTAAACATGGAATCCCGCAGGAAGTGCCGTTATAAAGTTGACTATTCCAGTATTTGACGGGTTAATATTTGGGTTTAAACATATATAGTAAATATTTAAATTGAATAGGTTTTTTTTGCCACTGTAATGTGTGAATTCTAAATGAATAAAAAAAACTGGATTTTTGTCGTAAATACGCAATATTATTTCTTGAAATTATTCATTGGGACATCGTAGTTGTCATCTTGTTATGTACAAATGTTCATAAAGTAATCATATACTAAACCAAACTCCCATATAATTATACTACCGCATTTCACCCCTTACGGGTAGTTTTGCTAAAGCAACAATTACCACATTGAAAACTTCAAAAATGGAAACCTTCCATACAAAATTTCACCCTTGATTTATACCCTTACTAGCGACCCGCCCTCGCTTCGCTTCGGATTAAAGTATTATACATATAAACCTTCCTATTCAATCACTCTATCTATTAAAAAAACCTCATCAAAATCCGTTGCGTAGTTTTAAAGATTAAAGCATACACAGGGATATAGGGACAGAAAAAGCGACTTTGTTTTATACTTTGTAGTGAAGAGTTGGATTTCGAAAAAACACATAACCGACGCCTACATTACAAAATCAACACCCCCTCAAAATTAATTTAAATAAGTTTTTAATTAAACAATTAATTTAAAGATACGCATACACAATAAGTCCTCTTCTCTCTTGATGTTGCTGCGCCTTTCAGGGTTCATAGTGTCATAAATTATTTCTTAGATTGAGCTGAGACATTGCCTTTATATTATACGGATGACATATTGAAAAATAAAATCATAATTTTACGTACTATTTAATGGTAATGATAAACTTGAGCACACACGCTAAGTTGTTAATTTAGAATACAACCAATCGGAACGCTCATTTCGACGAGCATTCTAGTGAATACTCGAGTAAAAACTCAAGTCTGCAATAATTTTATCAATAAGAGTTTCTTACTCATAGGCAGCTCAATGTGAAACGTTCGTTAAATAAAATGGTATTGAATTAAATAGTAAACTAGTTTGAAGGGTCATTTAAATGATCCATTGAGCAGCACAAAAGAAATAAAAGGGTCACGGTATCTAATTTAATTTCAGAGATTATTTATCGGCAATTTATGTCAATAGCAGGCCACAAAAAATTAAATTGCGACACAGTTCCGACTAAATTAATTTATTTGTCTGTTGTTTAAATGTGAGTCATTGTATGACTGATTTAATATTTAGTAAGAATAATCGAGTACTTAGGAGCAAGTATAAATATAAGTATTAATGCTCCTTCTATAAAAATATCAATGCCTTAAGGAAATATAAACTTTATCCTGTAATGAAGTCACGTGATGCAGACAGTAATGCTTTATTAATTTAATTACGTAAGGTTTTCTATTAGTTGTTATAATTGTAAGAAAGAGTGAAAACTGATCAATCAGGCAATTGAAAAAAACCCTTTAGGATATTGGCTACAAAGGGTTCCCATTTTTTACAAGCTTTTATTTAACTTGCAGTTCGTTCTTATAATGTTTGCATCAAATCTTGCAAGTCAATCTTGAACCGCTTTACGTAATCAAATGGGCTGAAATTTGAACCACAAATGTAAATCCGATAACAATGGAATATTAAGGCATCTAAGAGCTGATCTGATGATGGGGTCGGAAGATGGCGACAGGATCTCCTGAAAGCTTATCCCCAAAAAATGTTTTCACTGCGACTGCATTTACTATGCGGCGCTCTTGAAACTTGTAATAGAAGACACGCGCGTTTACGTATTACGTCGCGTGCATTGTGCACACTGGTTCGCTATACCCTGGGACTGGGAAAACACCATGTCGCCCCGCACAGTCAGGGAACTCGTGGGCTACCCAAAAGTTAGTTGTTACCCAAAAGATTTTATACAATAGGGAACATGCATAAATAATTTATTTTCTCAGGCTCTCTGGAAAGTGCTATGAAAGAGAGGAATACCTGTTAACGCGAAATAATTGTCGTGTAATTTTTTTTACAAGATAATGAAGCATTAAACATTCATAGTTCAGACCCCCTGCGAAAACACTCTATACAAAATCGACGACAGGAATGACGTCACAGCTGTTGTTCCATGTTTAAAATATAAGGACCTTATAAAGAAATTTGAATTTATTACGTAAATTACTATGTTTTAGCCAATATCGTTCAATTAAGATATTACCTAAATAAAATAAGGATGCCAAAAAAAACAATCTAAACATTACAATAAATTTTAAAAAATTACATGTTTTGATTCTTAATAAAATCTCAATAAACGGGTCAAAACTTAATGTATTGAGTTTTATTTGCTTTTTATTTCATTTTCTCCTAAATCGTATCCATGAAACTCAAATCTGATTTTCATGCATGTTCTCAATTCACACAATTATAGTTTAAATATAATTCACAGCTTTAGTAGAAAATACTACTGTACCACGCTTTTCAATTGAATGACAAACAAATGAACTAATTCATATTAAATAAATAAAATAAATAAATCACAGGACAATGTCACACAAATTAATCTAGTCCCAAACTAAGCTCTAGGCTTGTACTATGGGTACTAGACAACGATAAACTTACTTATATATAGAAATATAAACTTAAATACATAGAAAACATCCAAGACTCAGGAACAAATACTCGTGCTCATCACACAAATATCTGCCCTTACCGGGATTTGAACCCAGGACCCCTAGCTTCGAAGGCAGGGTCACTACCAACTAGGCTAGCGTGTCGAAATATTGGATATTGTTGATAATATGTTAGTATTTGCAACTATTACCTATTTAAATGTCTCATCTCAATTTGTATTGCAGTGTGTTTTTGTCAAATAAATGTTATGAATTTGAATTTATTTGAATTTCATCACGTATTTACTCTTAGTCATTGTTTGCACTGACAACTAGATTTATTTGCTATTTAGTTGGTAAGTATTGATTCAATGTCCACATGAGTAAGATATACTTGTACCTTGCTATCTTTTTGGTTCACATAATTATTAAAATTTCTAGGAACCACACATCTGTTTATCAATGCTGGTGATTAATAATGTCGTCGCGTTAGCATGATGACAGCCGTGGACGATTGTTTTGACTGTAACCTTCGGCGAACCATGTGTCGAAGAGATGGACCTTCGTTCTGTTACGTTTTTGCGTAATTTATTTAACCAGTGTATAATTTCACGAAACCTGGATTAATGAAGTTTGTAAGAGCACTTACTTTGATCTTTATAGTTTTATGGTACCTAATTAATAAAGATTTTATTACCATTATTTTAATGTTATTTTAATTTAAAACTTTTAAGCAATCGACATACACTAAGAGAAAATTAATGTAATATATTTTTTTTTTGCTGTACATAAATTATGTTATTCTATCGGTTTTTTTTAAACATATTATCGACTAGATGTTGCCCGCGACTCCGTCCGCTTATAAAAAGAAAACATAGCTTATGTTACTAAGTGTTAATATAGAATTAAGTGGTGAAAGAATTTTCAAAATCAATGTACCTTTGTTAATTAGGCCTTATCAAAAAGGTCAAATATTAGTTTAGATTATTAAGTTCTGATTTGCATAAACGTTTTTATGTAACTACAATAACTTGTAGATTACAATTTAGTCTTTTCAATTTGAATAAGAATTGAAATAAACTTTTTGTTATCGCTCGAAGAAATAGGACGCCTTCGTCATTAAAAACCACCAACATTTCCAATGCATAAATTACGGAATTTGCGTTTATCGATAACGTTATTTATAGATTTTACGGCTTTTGATAAGACTTTGGCACCGAGGCGTGTCGTTGATAAGATGAAAGAACCATTGTTCTTGCATTTCTTATGAATGCGGTGTGCAGTTCAGGATTTCCTGCGGATTAAAGAGTCCAAGTCTTATTCAAGATCAATTAATTCACTTGACGGCTGTTTAAAGTTAAACGAAGGCCAGATAATAACTATCGCTGGAGCCGAATTATTATTAATAATTTGTTTTGATTTGATTCGATTTTTTAAGAGTACGGGAGCTACGTAAGATTATTATTTTTTTTTTTTTTATGATATGGTGAAGGCTCACGAGCACTCAGGCCACCTGATGGTAAGTGGAATCTGAGACCCATAGACATTTGAATTGTCAAGACTATAATCCTAACACCTCAAATGCGTTGCCAACCCTGAGGACGAAGATGGAATGCCTCTATGCTAGTAATTTCACCGGTTGTCTTATCCCCACACCGGAACACAACAATGCGAACACTGTTGCTTGGCACATTACTATTATTTTATTATTATTACTAAAAATTTTTTTAAAGTACATTTAAGTTTATAGTGGATTTAAAAATGTTATTATTATATATAAATAAAATAAATAAATAATAAATATCAGGGACAATCTTACACAAATTGATTTAGTCCCAAACTAAGCTCTAGGCTTGTACAAACAGCCACACAATTAACTGCATATTAAAGACGGAAGTGAGAAAATGTAGAAAGAGATGAATATAGATTTTACATAAGAATCTCATGTGCACGACCAAGACTGATTCTCTCTGTTTATCTTCATTGGTCACTCAGCTGTGTGGGCGATTGTACTATGGGTACTGGACAACGATAAACATATTTAAATAGAGAAATACATACTTAAATATGTAGAAAACATCCAAGACTCAGGAACAAATGGGATTTGAACCCAAGACCGCTAGCTTCTGAGGCAGGGTGACTCCCAACAAGGCCAACGTATCCCTATAAATTGTGTCCCATTGCTGTAAAGGCCTGGAATTCCAGAATTCCAAGCCCATTGTTCCTCCCGCCAATCTTAAAAAATATACAGATATATTTTAAATACACAAAATATACTGCACTTTATTTAAAAAAGAGAACAGTGCTTTAAACATGTTGATTGTTTTCACATCTTGCAAACATACTCAAAACAATTGTGTTTAAAAAAAAAACACGATATCACTACATAGTATAAAACAAAGTCTCGCTGTCTATCTGTCCCTATGCATGTTTAGATCTTTAAAACTACGCAATGGATTTTGATGCGGTTTTTTTAATAGATAGAGTAATTCAAGAGGAAGGTTTATATATAATACTTTACCTGGAGTGAAGCAAGGGAGGGTCGCTATTAACAATATATTGTTTAAAAAGCGCTACTTTTTAGCACTAGGGCAATGCGTATAGTCACCAATAATAAAACATTAAATAGATCCAACATTAAATACCCGTTAAATCGAGAAACTAAGTATTTTAGCCGATACGGCCATATCTCAAATGTCACCGAACGAGGTTGTTGCTGGCTTCCGGACCGCAAGGTCGCCGATGTACGGTCGAACACATAAGTATAGCTGACCATTTTAGTACCTTGTCGCAGTTATTGACATACCAAATTAAAACCTCACCCAGTTTAATACGTTATTGCGACCAAGTACTAAAGCGTACAGTTACTTATGAGTTCGACTGTACTCACCTGCACGAAATGACATGCGGTTAATAATATTATACGATGTATTTTTTGCTACATTTCCGTCTAATGTGTTTATTCATGTGTATTATTGTTTTTTTTATTGATTAAACATTTGTACTACTGTTTACCCAACATCTTTCCTCTTTAATCTTTAAAGGGTTTAAAATGAAATGGAACATTATACGAACATTTATCTAAATTCTATAATCGGCTATTTATGTTTAGTCATGGTAGGTATAAGAGAAGTTTTCACTTCAATGTTATTTGTTTGTATTTAATATAGGTACGCGCAGACGGTAGATCAAATATTTATTTAAATATTTATATTTAGACATATTAATAATTGTTTAGCTATATATATAGGAGATGGGCTTGCAACCTGTCACTAATACACTAGTAAATATCTCAGCCTACTTGTGCAAAATGTAGTTACAGAATTATAAACAAGTCTTTTTAGAGTTGTTGGTATTTCTGTAGCTCTGCCTACCCCCCTTGGGAATGAAGGCGTGATGGTATGTATGTATGTATGTAATAATTGTTTAGCTGTAGTTATATTGGTTTATTTACTTTGCATCTTGTAATCTAATTTTACCTATCCTCGTACAGTTTCCTATAATTCCAGTTTCCAATATTAAGTTTATGTATGTACTTACTTGGTATTGAGTTGACATATGGCCCAATGGCTTCTTCTGTCGATCAACCAAAAATGAAACTTATTTTTTTATTCATGCCAAAAGATACAAATTCAAAAACATTTGAAATAGTTTCGCCGAACTGCATAGCAGTTTGTTGGCGAAGACAGCACTTTTTGAAACATTTACTTACTTATTGTATATATAAAACACTAATGATCTTTTATTTTATACTCGCGCGTACTCTCATAAGTGTCCCAGTGCCTCCCACCGTCCCAATAGATGGCGCATTAACTTAGATTTAAGCAGTATATTGTTAAAACTTTAAGGTTATTTTTATTTGGTGTAGCGATAGAATCCATCATAACAAAATTGACTTCACGTGTTTGTGTAAAATTTTATACTTACAGGTGCAAAGTCGCAAGACTTAAGCAAATTATCTAAATTTGTTTTGGATTAGTAATTGCACCTCACTGATTGTCCGTCTGCATTTCTATGAAAGCATTGCTGTGTAAAGGCATTCAAATGTCTTCAATACACTAGCCACAGGCGGAACCGAGTTTTTTTTTTATGTAATGAGAAGGCACGAGCACTCAGGCCACCTGATGGTAAGTGGAATCTGAGACCCATAGACATTTGAATTCTCAAGACTATAATCCTAAGAGCTCAAATGCGTTGCCAACCCTGAGAACTAAGATGGAATGCCTCTATGCTAGTAATTTCACCGGTTGTCTTATCCCCACACCGGAACACAACAATGCGAAAACTGTTGCGAAAACAATCAAATGAGATTTTTATTTGTAAACACATTCATTTACGACTACTACGGTTAAATGTATCTTGCCAGATATCGATAAGATAAATGAATTAAATTTGGTTTGTAAAAAATCCGGTGACGTGACGTACAGTAAGACTTAAACTTCAAGTCACCAGATTTTTTGAGGTTATTTTTTAAAATACCGTTTGTAAATAATTTATTTTTAAATAATACACACAACATCACGCCTTCATTCCCAGAGTGGGGTAGGAACAGCTACAGAAATACCAACAGCTCTAAAATAGTTGTTTATAATTCTGTAACCACATTTTCCTGAGTCTTGGATGTTTTCTATGTATGTATGTATTTCTCTATATAAGTACGCATATTTTGGGACTTTAGCTTAGTTTGGGACTAGGTCAATTTGTGTGAGATTGTCCCCTGATATTTATTTATTTAGCACAATCAGGCCAAGAAGTAATACAACAATAAAATTTAAATGGCGTGTATATCATCCTGTAGACAATTTGTATGTGATATATTATGATTTTACCTCCCGAAACTATTGTTTCCTAAATAAACATTAAAGGATTTGTATCTAACACAAATTTAATAATCATATACACATAAGCCAACCAGAACCAAATATAAGTAGACATGAAAAAAGTATTCGTAATTTTGCAGTAAGTAAGTACTATTTATAAACAGTTTTTGTTTGTTTTCTCGACTGCCACCAACTGTGTATATTTCTGATTGATAACTTAGTCGGTTAGTTAAGAATGCCGTCAGGCATTATGTCCTCGTGTTTTCCGTACAATTAAGATGAAATAAATAAGTACCCTCAAACACCCAATTATTGACATCCGAATTAACAGTTTACAATAATCGCCTCTATTTGATTATTACATTGCAATAAAGTTTATGGTGCCAATAATTGGTAGCGTGCCACATTTGACAGGCTCCCGTGTCATATGGTCAAGGACTTTAATTGTTGTGCCACCATGGAACCCTGTCATAATGACAGCGTTAATCATTAACTTTAGCTTTCTTTCATGTGCTTTGACGCTGTCATTACGACAGGGATCTAAAGTGGCATAACAAAAGTCCTTTAATGTAGTAGGTACTCTGGGCGGGGATTGAAGTCAGTGATGTAATCTAACAGGTAACTAACTGGCCAACTGGAAAGCGAAATACACATTTCACTATATAATTATGTTTACTGTACTGTAATTTTCATCATCTATTTAACATACGTATGTTACAGTTAGCTAGCGTTCAATTTGGTATTTATAACACATACATACATACATACATTCATAACATCACGCCTTCATTCCCAGATTGGGGTAGGCAGAGCTATAGAAACACCAACAACTCTAAAAAGACATGTTAATAATTTTGTAACCACATTTTGCACAAGTAGGCTGAGATGTTTACTAGTATATTAGTGACAGTTTGCAAGCCCATCGCCTACCAATATTACAAGCCTTTGTTCCCTTGGTCGCCTCTTACGACATCCACGGGAAGACACGGAGTGGCACTATTCTAACCCGGCAACCACACGGGCAATAACACATTGATTATAATATTATCAACTCCATGCTTATTTCAAGTTTTCTATAAAAGGCGTGTTAGGAATGAGTACGTAAACGCGGAAGGATACATTGCTAATTTAATTTGACTGTTAGTACGGATGTTAGTTTTTTTGGGCGTGTGTCTCTGAAGTGTGCTATTTTTGGATGGACTGTAATTTATTCTTGAATCAAATAAAGATTTAAAGTTTAATAAAAAAGCCGGTCAAGTGCGAGTCGGACTCGCGCACCGAGGGTTCCGTACAAACTTATAAGAATGTAAAATTGTATTGAGGGACGAACTAGACTTTGCCGTTGAAAAACTGTTGTCTCTATACATCGACATAGGTTGCGATTAGTTTACCAACTGCATAAAAGTTTGCAATCGTAAAATGTTTTTTTTTGTGATTTTTAATCTTTGCTATAAGAAGTTGCTTCGTAACAAATTTTAAGATTCTAGATCGACTGGAAGTAGGTACCCTTTAGGTTTTGATTCCCCTCCGAGTTTCGAAACTTTGCGGAAATTTGCGGCATAAACGACTGTATCTTTTGATTGCGTTGGCTTAGAAGTTTGATTTTTTCACAGCTCCAAGGGACAGTAGACCTGAGTATTTGATATAAATTTCAGCTTGATACCTCCACGTGTTTGACGGACGGACGGACGGACAATAAAGTGATCCTATAAGGGTTCCGCTTTTTCCTTTCGAGGTGCGGAACCCTAAAAATTGAAAACCGCAAATAATGGGCTAGTGTCTAAAGTAGTTAGCGAACATGTCTACATAAAGAACAAATTTGCAAGTTACACTTTATTTATAACGCAAGATTTAATTAGGAAAAAGTAATTCAGTGACGAAAAAGACGTACCTGTGTCGTTTTCAAAAAACAATGACGTAGTTAAAGGCTTTATGAAAACAAAAATCACGATCGCTTCCTTTGTGTAACGAAAGTTAGTCATACGAACTATATGGGTAACTTCCGTTACACAAAGGAATCAATAAAGTATTGTTTTAATTGAAGCCCTTAACTGTGTACAATTTGAAAAAAGTCCCAGTTAGTTTAGTTTATACGTCCAAAGATCTGTTTAAACCTTCGTAAAATTTGAATTTATTTGCAATAAATTCTTAATGGACCATTAGGATTCGCGGCGTTTTGTTAAACGCACGTTCCTCCCCATAGTAGGTCGCTGTAAAGTCATGAATTTGCATATAAATGTAATTTTAATGAGTTTACGCCCATTTTGTCTGAATATAAGGGTGAGCGTAAACCACTGTGCACTTGCGATCTTAAGTTTGTATTTATTTTATTTAACCCGTGACTTGTAGTTATGTAAGTTTAAGTATGTATATTAATTTATAAATATATATTTCTGTGTCTAGCATATTTATATGTATTTCAATGTAGTTAATTTTATTTTTATAGTTAGGACTTGTTTGTATACTATTATCCTAAAGAAATTTATAAACTTGCCTACTCGATGCACAACTTTTCACTTTTATCGATCTCTCCATGGTTAGTTGGAAGAGATCCCTTAAAAGGATAAGTTCGCCTTTGTATTGTAATTTTGTATAATAAAGTGTTTACATACATACAAACACGTATACATAATTTTGCGTATTTATTGCTGTTCCATTATGAATGGTTTGTAAATAGTTCTACTTATAGTTTTAATATTGATTAGAGTGTTTTATACGACGAAACGAAGCACATGAATTATATTCAAGGCCTCGATATAATTCAAATTAAAAAAAAAATCTTTTCACATGTCATGTTATTATCTCTGAAAGCAGTGGTTGTAATTTCGACGGGGTTTAATTTTTGTTAGGCTATTTATTACAAAACTAGTGTTTCCCTGCGACTCCGTCCGCTTAGAAATCGTTCATCGTTATGCCCTAGGGAACTGTTCAATTTTCTGGGATACAAAGTGTTCTATGTCCTTCTCCGGAACCTTAGTTATTTCCATACCACTTTCGTTTTTATAATATTTGTATAAATAAATAAATATCACAAGACAATGTCACACAAATTAACCGAATCCCAAACTAAGCTCTAGGCTTGTACTATGGGTACTAGACAACGATAAACTTACTTATATAGATAAATATAATGGGTGTTGCCTGTAATAGGAGCAATAAATTGAGGGATCGTTTCTACTGTATAAACGTAGCAACATTTGTTCTACGACTTTTACAAAATATGTAATTTATTATTTGGGATTTTTTAGAACAAACTAAATAGCATTTTCAATGTACTCCATCCAATAGTCTAGTTGACATCTACTGTCAGCCTACAAACTTCGTAGTTTTCGCAATACATTGCTGGCTTGGAAAATCTAAATTCATTAATATTTAGTAAACAACAAGTTATTTTCAAAAGTTGTAGAATAAATGTTGTTACGTTTGTGGTGTGGAAACGATCCCTAAATTTATTGCTCCTGTTACAGGCGACACCCGGTATACCTACTTGAATAGGTACATAGAAAACATCCAAGACTCGGGAATAAATACTCGTGCTCATCACACAAATATCTGCCCTTACCAGAGGGGGTGATTCTCTCAACACAGCGCTGCGTCGATCTTAATGGTGAAGTTTTATCTGGCAAGTTTAAGAAGGCCCGTGGGAGCGTACATAACACATTTTATCGCGTGCCTTTTCAATCTCAGCAGGCAGGTTAGTCGTGTTCAGTGTCGTATATAGCCGCCTAATTGAGAAGGCACGCGCTAAAATGTGTTTTGTACGCTCCGACGGAACTTCTTAAACTTGCCAAATAAAACTTCACCATTAAGATCGACGCAGCGCTGTGTTGTGAGAATCACCCCCCAGGATGTGAATCCAGGACCGCTAGCTTCGAAGGCAGAGTATGGATTCAGTGTAGTGTTTAAGTTATCGCTGAATGTATAAAGCGGGTCAGTATAACACGAGTAAGTAGCAGTGAGCGCTGAACTCAAATAGACGACGCGGGTGATGCGCTGTGAACAGATTAGCCTACTAATGGGGGGGTACGGTCGGCAAAACAAACAATTTGCATGGAATATTTTAAAATTGGCGTATTTTTACTTTTAAATCGTGGGTTTGATGCTATAAGTGAAAGATTTTAAGTTCATTAGACGACTTTTATTTTCTATAATTATGTCGTTTGCCATCATCTACATGTCATAGAAACACTAAGGAATCTTTTCCAGATAAACGCACAATGGTTCAGAAAAATATGAGGATAGGCAAAAGAGTACTTTAATTACTTTATTTAGTATATTTGTATACCTATGCATTTGACTAATTTCTATTATTAAATATAAATTTGTAGTGTTTTTTTTAAATTAAAATAGTGGTAAACGCCAATGTAGTATACGTTGTACTGCTTCATTTTTATTACTATATTTAACATTTTGTTTCAGTAGTTAAGTCTAACCCATGTTTGGTTTACACATTCATATTTTATATCCCTACGTTATGGTTATTAGAGTTATTCAGAGGCACAAACAAGGGGAATAGTTTGTAGGGGACGGCGTTTATGTTGTGCTGCATATGTCGCTGTTCTCTATTACGCTAAGTGTTTTGTATGATTTATGCTGTTTATGTTGTATATTTTTTTTAGAACGTTAAGTAACTACCACTACAAATTTAATATTTAGTACATACACGGTTAATTTATATTAGTATTTTAACTTACACTGTTGTGTGCGCTCTCTATATTATAAGAAGTAATTACTTTAACTTAGGACCCTTTTAGGAATCCATAAATTATACATTGCTAGCCTAGTTGGGAGTGACCCTGCCTTCGAAGCTAGGGGTCCGGGGTTCAAATCCCGGTAAGAGCAGATGTTTGTGTGATGAGCACGAGTATTTGTTCCTGAGTCTTGGATGTTTTCTATGTATTTAAGTATATATTTCTCAATATAAGTAAGTTTATCGTTGTCTAGTACTCATAATACAAGCCTAGAGCTTAGTTTGGGTTCAGGTCAATTTGTGTGGCATTGTCCTGTAATTTATTTATTTATTTTTACGTTAATAAA
Source organism: Acleris holmiana (assembly GCA_949316455.1). Lineage (NCBI taxonomy): Eukaryota > Metazoa > Arthropoda > Insecta > Lepidoptera > Tortricidae > Acleris > Acleris holmiana. Next base: position 15,872,208 of record OX438783.1, read on the forward strand.
AGTTATCTACATTGTGAAGAGGTAAATTTGTTACAGGAGATGGGTTAAAATTAATCTTTTCACATGAGCTTTTTAAGAAAAATCATAAATTTTTAGCTGAGTTTTTAGTTGAATCTAGATGCTATAGTTAAGTAAAATATATCCATTTAATTTAGATTATTTTAATGTCGTACAAACAATCACGCCTTCATTCCCAGAGTGGGGTAGGCAGAGCTACAGAAACACGAACACCTCTAAAAATACTTGTTTATACTGTAACCACGTTTTGCACAATCAGGTCTAGAAGTTTACTAGTGTATTAGTGACAGGTTGGAAGCCCATCGCCTAACAGTACTACAAGCCCTTACTCCCTTAGTCGCCTCTTACGACATCCACGGGATGACATGGAGTGGCACTATTCTAACCACGCAACCACTTTGGGGCGTTCTTTCTATTTTCCAGATTCTTCCAATGTCTTAATTTAAAAATATGTTTACCTAAAATCCTGTTAGGCTGGTAAAATACTAACACTAAATCTGGTGTTATTATTTATTAGTAGAGATCAATGTTACAGAGCAAGGGGACATATTCATAACTCAGTTCCTTATCACAATATCCGACGTCTGGCATGTCTGTCCATTTATGTCTCACGTGTCACATAATACTCTTATCTGGAAGTTCAGGCTTAGTTCAATACCACTCATAATTATTTTATAACTTTATTTCTTTTAATTGTACGGCATGGATTCAAGTCCTGTATAATTTTATTTTTTTATTCTACCTACCCCTCTGGGAAACAGGCGAAATTTAATTTATGTATGCAGCGTGTAATTTTTTTACGGGCATATATTTTAACAATAGTTCATATACACACTAATTAACGTAAAAACTTGTGTAACAGCAATATAAGAAGTGTTTAATTTTTTTCACACATTTCGCAAATTTAATTAAATCATCTACGTAATATAGTAATAAATATAAATATCTGGGGACAATCTCACACAAATTGACCTAGTCCCAAACTAAGCTGTATGCTTGTACTATGGGTACTAGACAACGATAATCATACTTATATAGAGAAATAAATACTTAAATAAATAAAATACATCCAAGACTCAGGAACAAATATTCGCGCTCATCACACAAATATCTGCCCTTACCGGGATTTGAACCCAGGACCGCTGGCTTCTGAGGCACGGTCACTCCCAACTAAGCCAACGTATCGTCAAATATCGTTTTGTAATAGAAAGTTGCACGCGTTACATTGCTCCTAATACAAACTTTTTCTTTTTGCGCCTTAATAATAAAAGTTACTAACAAAATATCTTTCTGACATTGTTTGTATGATCGTTAACTACTCCTGAATAAATTACATGCCCGTATGAAATTTACATTTATTGAACCTAAATCACATCTGAGGCCCTCGTATTTAGCCAAAGGTGCTGGTTGCTGAACAGTGTACCTATAGGTAAACGAGTCTAGCAACCCCCTTTCCCCCCGAGGCTTGTATTAGTGATTTTCTCTAACAATGCAAGAAAATATAACAAAATTGACAATAATATCAAACAGTCCCAAAAGTTCCATTACAAAAACACGACGACACGCTAGCCTAGTTGGGAGTGACCCTGCCTTCAAAGCTAGGGGTCCTGGGTTCAAATCCCGGTAAGGGCAGATATTTGTGTGATGAGCACGAGTATATTGTTCCTGAGTCTTGGATGTTTTCTATGTATTTAAGTATATATTTCTCTATATAAGTAAGTTTATCGTTGTCTAATACCCATAGCACAAGCCTAGAGCTTAGTTTGGGACTAGGTCAATTTGTGTGAGATTGTCCCGTGATATTATTATTATTATTAAAAAAAAACATTGCCGCCATCGTCATCGACATTACTCATCATTCCATTAAAATTAGAAACCGATACTACTTGGTATGAAACTGAATACCCATTAAAATAACCATTAAAGAAAATCATGAATCGAACGTTCATAAATTAAGTTATAATAATTACTCGTATATGTTGAAGTGAAATCACCAAGTTTTGTTTATAAAAGGATTATTCATAAAATCATAACTCTCCTTTTTGCTTCGCCCTAGTCGGGTAAAAAGTAAAACTATAATTATACTTACCGCCTGTTTCACTATCTACAAGTAAAGCTTATTTGACAGATAAACTTAGCCCTTTCTCTTTCTGACACTTGAAAATAGACAAGAAATAGAAAATTTATTTGTCGATTGTGAAACAGGCCCTTACACTTTTAAATTAGTTGTAAACGCCGTTCGTAAGGGTTAACCTTTTTGGTCTAAGACATTTGAAAAAGTAAAATAACCATGGAATAACTTTTTTTAAGAACATTATACAAGTGTTTGGCTAATTGGAGTTAGTTAATACAGACCAAACAAATAAATACATTTTGCTTGGCCGCTGCCTATAATAAAGATAATGACTTTTTTTAAAACGTTTGATTTGACGCAGTGTTTTGGGGGCTGTTTTTACAACAGTAACGTTATATTTTCCCACTTTTTTTTTTTTGGTGTTATAATTATGACACCAAAATGCCAACATTTTTGCATAAACTGCCACCTTTTTCTGCTCTCCGTACTGCAAGCGACAACGGAAGTCAGCCAAGCGTATCGTTACGCAACCGCCCATTGTCTTGCCGACCCTACCGCGTCTGTCAACACATACATAATAAACCCGGCGGCTCTCATAATATACCCATGCTATAATGCCAAACAATAATATTGCTGAATGTTTCGGCGATTGGCCGAGTGTTATTGAGGCGCGGTTCCCACAAGGCGTTAACTGGAGCGTTCTCAGGTATGATAATTTGTTGAATAAATATATTGAGGATGTTATTCTGTAAGGGTAATTCTTATGTTGACGACAACGTTGCGTCGTGCGACCTGCTGTTAAAAGGATTGTGAAGCGATGATAAATCGCGTAGCTGGGGCTGGCATTTAGGTTACCGTCTTTCCTGTGGACACACCGAAAGTTACGTTTTTAAGGCCTAATTTTCTGGCTAAGCCCATTCCCGCAAAAACGCCGTCAGGACTGCTTTAGACCTATCATATAAAAATATAAATGATATGCACACAAGCTCTTAACTATTGACCACAGGAGAGACAACTTTTGTTTTTAAGAGTGTGTATGACCCAGCTATCAAAAATAATCCATACAAATTAAGCTCCGGGCAATAACGTTCCCCAAAATCTAATCCGATTTCCACGACTTTGGAATATGTTTTAGTTCTCATGAAAAAAATAGGTCTGTCGGGTTTATTTTTTATTTTTTACCTTTACAATAAGAATTTTCTTGGAAAGGAATTTGCATACCTAGTTTTTTATAATCAACAACAAATTAAAAAATCGTAAAAATTTGATAACGTTTAAAGGGAGAAAATCGTTATCGCATTTAGTTAGATTTTTTTTTGCTTCACGGTCCTCTCAAGCACCTATGAATTTAAATGGACCGCTGACTATCGCAAGCGATGCCGCTCTTCGCGTGCTTTAATATTGTTAAAGGCAGAGGGCAGTCACCTCTCATATTAATTTTTCGAAAGTTTTTTTGTTGTAGTGGTGTAAAATCGATATACCATCACGGATAAATTAACATCTCTTTATTTTTTACCTAAATTTTTGATTAAAATATGTTTATTTTTAAACATACCATAGATTTGTATACGCAAAAAAAAATGATTTGTTCAAATTTCATTACAAAAAACCTGTACAAAGTTAGTATGAGATAAAGTTGCACTATCCGTCGCCTTAAGAGGCCACATATGAAGTTGGTAGTGTTCACGTGACAGATGACATTTCGGAATACATTGCAGAGTTAACACGCTGATACATCACTAGGTTTCATAAAAGCTGCGCCATGTACAATAAAATGTCGCCTGTCATTGTTTAGATGGTGAAATAGAGGGCTGGATTTTAATAGCCATAACGCCTTTGTGTCCGATCTTTGGATATAATTAAACTTCATCATATTTCCATAAGACTGTTAAACGTGAAAACACGATTAGAAACAAAATCCTCGGTACCGTAGTTTTATTTTCGGACATGACACCTTATTCGCATGTTTTTGGTTGAATCTTCGAAACTCTACGATCTTTAGTGATCATTTTGGATTCAATGGTTGAGTAATTATAACTTCTTAATCCTGGTAAACCAGTTTTTTAACAAATGTTGTTGTTTTAAAGTAAACGCCAATTATTTGAATTTGACGCTGCTATCAAGTCGCGCGTAAGCTATCTTCATCTCAAGTACTTCGCGTAGAAGCATATAAAGCTATCCCTTTTGATCCTTGTGTGGGCGTGGCAGCATATATGGCCTCTTAACAGGCTATGTATGTATGTCCATATGTCTAATCTATAACCTAAACTATTCGATCGTTTTCAATAAATGTGTAGTTAAGATGTATGTTATAGGGGCGTCGTATTAATCACCTCACGAGTTTTAGTTTTTAATTATGTTTTTAACTAATGTATATAAACACTTTACTGTACAAAAAGGTAAACAAAATCAATACAGCCAAGATAAAAAAATACAAAGGCGAACATATCCCTTTAAGGGATCTCTTGCAGTTAACCATTGAGAGATTGAGAAAAATGAAAGGTTGCGCTTCGAGTAGGCAAGTGTACACATCTATTTAGGAAAGGAGCATATCAAGTAAAGTAACCAATAAAACCTATAAAATATAAACACATTCGAATAAATAGATACAGAAATATATATTTATACATCTAAATATTAATATAAAGGACAGTTGATCCAATATTTAAGAGTTAGAGTCAAGCCAGAACCGTTTGAATGTTGTGTAAAACCGCGCATTCTTTGCGACTCACATGCGTCGGTATAGTGTATAATATATTACATTTATCTACAGCTAACGCTGAAAATATTCGCCGCCTTAGTAATTCAAGGTGCTTCAATTTGCCCTGAAATTGACACGTCACGTCTACCTACATTCCGTTAGGTGTGCGTCAAGTCTGCAATACAAGGATATTCGTGTTCATGCGGCAATAACAGCAGTTAAGTAAAATATCACGAATAGTCAATGATTTTGACGACACGTTGGCCTAGTTGGGAGTGACCTGCCTCCTAAGCCAGCGGTCCTGGGTTCAAATCCCGGTAAGGGCAGATATTTGTGTGATGAGCGCAAATATTGGTTCCTGAGTCTTGGATGTTTTCTATGTGTTTAAGTATGTATTTCTCGATTTAAATATGTTTATCGTTGTCCAGTACCCATAGTATAAGCCTAGAGCTTAGTTTACATAATTATTTAACAATATACTATTATGTACGTACAGAACCCAACACAACAGCGTTCAAGTACAGTCGACCAATTTGAATCATGGCTTACTATGGAACTATCTCATAGTGACGTAATGATTCAACAAAATAATATACATATTGAATTTTTTTTTTCTCGAAACTGCTCAGAAATATGAACATTTTTGGTTTGGTTTGGGGTAAAGAAACATCCCTTTTATGACAGGTTTTCACTTCTTCTTCTTCTTCTTTTAATTTAAGAGCCCTGCTCTTGTCGGTGGAGTAATTTCCAATCTTCTCTTTTCTCTGTCAGTTCCTTCACCTCTCTATTTGACACGACATCCACCTTCTCCTTAATTTGGTCCATGTAGCTTCTCCTCGGTCTTCCTCTGCCTCTCTTTCCTTCCATCTTTCCCTTTATTACGTTTTTGATAAGCATGTCATGCCGCAATAAATGGCCAACCATCCTTCTCTTCTCCGTTTTTCACACAACATAAAAATATTCTTAGTCTATTTCATACTAATTACGTCAGTAAATAATTAATTAAAACATGTTTTATTTCCTTAAGAAGAGAACTATGGGACGACGGCAGAAATCTCTATTATGACTCGTTAATAAATCGCGTACTTTCTACCCGCGACCCTACCCACGTACTATTAATTTCATATCACTTCTTAGGAATTGATATAGAGCGTCACTTTAATTTGACATAGTTCCATAGCGGCCTATGAATCAAACTGGTTAGATCTACGTCACACTCCCCTGCTATATGCTTTCTTTTCTATCGCATGATCCGTATTCATTTGCTCGCAAACTGTCACCCCCGGAGGTGAAAACAGATGAGGACATGCAGCTTCGCGCCTAAAATGCGGGGTACACCGGGTCTGACTAAGGTCCCATTGGGCGAACAGCTGTTTGAGGTTTATCGTCTGCATAGAGGTATCGTACAGTTTTCTAATTTGCATACGGTAAACACGCCACCGCAAACTGTTTACCTCATTGGACCGAAGATTAAGCGCAGGCAGAATCATGAATTTTTATGTGGAAACAAATAAATAAATAATAAATAAATATATAATCACAGGACAATGTCACACAAATTGACCTAGTCCCAAACTAAGCTCTAGGCTTGTACTATGGGTACTAGACAACGATAAACTTACTTATATAGAGAAATATATACTTAAATACATAGAAAATATCCAAGACTCAGGAACAAATACGCGTGCTCATCACACAAATATCTGCCCTTACCGGGATTTGAACCCAGGACCCCTAGCTTCGAAGGCAGGGTCACTCCCAACCAGGCTAGCGTGTCGTCAAATGCATTATAAATCGCTTCAATTTGTGGAATGCTTCATATAGTTATATAAGTTTGGTTGTAGCTGCTTGCTGAATACGATGGATAGGCGAAGATAGTTTTCCAACCGTGCTCAAGTAAAAACTATAATTGCCATTTTGATTTTGATTACAATCTAAAACTAATTGCTACTAGGAGCGAGTCGCAAATACACTGCCGTCACGCTCGGTGCGCGGGCGACGACCCGTGATTTATTGCCTCCGATAGGTTTCGAGGGACTCCCTTGTCAAAATGACGGGCTTATTGGTTTCCTGACAAGTTGACAGAACGGGAAAAAGTTTTGCAGGCGAGGTACAGGCATTTTATGGGGTGGTTTGTGATACATATATATTAAGTTAGGTACTCGCACTTTGAAAATAAAATGTGATTAAGTAAAAGGAAGGAAATATTGAAGTAGCATCTCTTTGATTTGGTATATTTAATGTAAGATGCCAGACGAGCATAAATTTTTGAGTTGTGACTGTTGTGAGTCGCGTAATTTCTGCCTATACAAAAGTCCAACTCATTTTGCGTCGCCGTGTGAACAAAACAGTAGTTTTGTATGAAACCGAATGTAGCAGCCATTACGCCGCCGAAATTATGCGACCCTCAAAAAATTACGCTCATCTGGCTTCACCCTAAGAGATATAAGGCCAACCAGGGTTACCATGACATGGCTAAGCAATTCAGTTTACGGGGAGAGAAAAAGACAGAGCTATATAACAGCTATAGCTCTGTCTTTTACGCTCAACCTAAACTGAATTGCTTAAGCATGTCATGGTAACCCCTCAGGATTTGTCAAAAACTGCCAAGGAATGTGCCGCGTTCTAGGTCTGTCTGTGTCAGGTTACTTGGTATAAGGGGTCATTAATTCACTTGTATGCACACATCTGGTGACCACAAACTGTAACTGGACCATAAAAAGAAGCTTAAATTTTTGTTAAAATTCCATGGAATGTTTTTTTTTTCTGTAAAGGCAATAATTATCATCATTATTGTTTAAAGAGACCATTCATTCTGTTCTTGAAATGTTTGACGGGGCTCAGAAAAAACCCCGTTGTTCATAGGTAAATAATGGTAAAGTCTAGTGTTCCCCCATTAGTCATTTACACCGCACACTCCTTCCCAAACATTTGTTTAAGCCAACGGGAGATTAGCCGGTAACTTGATAACCGCACTGTGTGACAGCTGATAAACAGTTAGTGCGTTGAACTGAGCTAGCGTTGATGATGATGACATAGTTGTGTCTGTCATATTCAAGGAACATTGGCGATACGATTTTGAAAGACTTCTTTTCTTTTTTGATAAGTAAAGTCAGAGAAATTCACCAGTAAAAATACTACTGTGGCGACCTAGCGACATCTAGTCACCGCCACCAGCGTCAGACAGCGCAACTAAATCTGACAGAGCGCTACATCGATCTAACGAAGTTTCTTCAGTCGGTTGACTTATATACAACTTCCAACTTCATCCAAACGGACTTCGGTCTCCAGGCATAACACCCGCCTGGAGAGAGATCTCTCTATTGTTTTCTTTTCCTACACTATGTCTAAAAACTTTTTACCATTGACAGGCAACTACTAAATTTTAACCCTTTAAAGTACATTTTTTTCTAAGAATAAATCGCAATCTTTGGTAGTACGCACAGTACAGTTTTTTTTTTGTGATTTTTGAGAATGTTAAATATTTTCGTTCTCATACTTTACGAGTTATAAGACGGCTTTATATTTGCCGCTGTCCGTGTACGACATTATCTAAGCATTGAATTTGTATTGAATTTACAATGGAAGTTCAATTTCAAATTAGTTTTTTTTCTCAAAACTTTATACCGCCTAAATTATCTCTGAAATAGGAGTGTTATGACGAGCAAGAATATTATTTATTCATAGACTTTTTTGTTCACTTTGGACATAGCAAATTACCTCAAATCATGTCGAAAAACTACCATTTATTTTAGGTTTATAATTTCGGTTCAAAATACAAAAAAAAACTTAGCTTTTTTTGTTAATAAATTAAAATGTATGATGGCAAATAACGGCAATACCGTTTACCACTAAAGGGTTAAATCTGGATTGGATACGATGTGACGCATCTTAACAATGGTTTTTGGACCCTGTTTTCTCACTGATGTTGGTTTGATGCAAGTGTAATTTTTCCTGAAACTAAAATAATATTCTGGCTTGCACCCTGCGGCGTTTTAAACTCGTTTTCTAAACTAAAATGCAGCCATTTGCAACCGTGTCAGTGACCAGTGCTGAATACGGCGGCGATTGCTAGCCGAAACAAGGCGCGTGCGCGTGCGTCACCCATTGTGCCTGCGAAAGTTCATATGGGGCATTGGATGCAGGGCTCGGAAACCGGGTAAATTTTCAAACCGTTATCATGTACTCGCCGCAAATCCTTTTCATTTCGGTTCCGTTCGCATAAACCGGTTTAAATAACCGGTTTTTGAAGAAAATTTTATATAAAGTTCTTTACGAATTAACCGGTATCGAGCTAAAATAACCGGTTTCACCAGATGGACGTCACGCACCATAAACAAACGCAGCTTAGTGTTTTTAATCAGTGCAAATCTTTTGGTTTCTCGGATTAAACCGGTTAATTAAGGTTAAAATAAAGCTCTCAAAACAATACAATACAATACAAATACTCTTTATTGAACACCAAAAAAAAAAAAACAACACGGAACAGTACATTTAAATCATAGGTATACAACAGGCAGTCCTACCGCTAAATAGCGATCTCTTCCAGACAACCTTGTAAGAGAAATAACTGAGGACACAAATTCATGGCACGTTCGCATTTCCTGAAAAAGTTCGGAGCAAAACCGAAATAAACCGGTGTTAACCGGCATTTTTTTAACCGGTTCCGAGCCCTGATTGGATAGGTTGTGTGGTGTAGGTTAGAGGAAAGTGGTAAAAAGGATATATTTATTGCCATAAACGGTAAACGCGCTGATGGACCACCTGATGGTATGCAGGGGTATAGCCAAGTTATTCTGCCCTGCTAACAGAAAAGGCAGTATCTCAAATTCTATGGTCAAAGCAGATTCAATCCTATCTTGTTGGTTATAAGGTTGCATTTGCTACAGAACTTTTGTCTGAGATACTGCCTTTTGTCTTAGTAGGGCAGTATTGCCTTTCAGTGAATACTCTTTTAAAGGAGGTCGTGACGTAGTGCTAAGGAGACATTGTGGAGGGAAGTTTACTCCATATTTTCGAAGTATAAGGAAGGAAGGACCTTTGGAAATGGACTGTAGTTATGATTCCAGGTAGTGTAAATGGACTTTCTAGTGGTGAGTGGTTCTATAATAGAATGGTGCTGTAGGCATTGAGCCAGTGATAGAGCCTATAGAACACGCCAAAATAGACAAAATCCTTTCACAGCTCCCAAGGTTTCCACCTTTTTTAACATTGAGACCGACGGTTCGATTATAGCAGCAAGATGAGAAGCATAACTAGTCAGCATAACTAGAACTCCACGCAAGGTCACGAGGACCAAAAACCTTTTTGCTCTTCCTGAAACTAGGATTAATGCTGGAAAGCGAGCTCCTTTGTATAGGCTTTGTAACTACCACAATAAAGTGTTAAGTGATGTTGATATGTTCTCCTGCTCCCGAACCCGGTTTAGAGCCGCTGTCACACTTATATATAAAAATAAAAGTTAAAATATATGCATGTACATTTCGTTTATTTTTTTTATTTTATTATGCTTTGATTTTGTTTTTAGTAATTTTTTGTTTGATTTTGTTTATTTTGTTTAATTTCGAAACCAACGAAACCCTGTAATAGGTAATGTCGCATGTTGCTTACTATGTTAAGTATTTTTTTGTTCTTAGTGAGATATGTTTAAGGAAACAACTGTATTTAAACTACTTTGTAAATTAGTTCATAAGTAATGCATTGTTTGTTTCTGTTTTATCTCCAATAAAGTAAATAAGTAAATAAATAGACATTTGCTGTGGGATAAGACAACCAGTGAAATTAATAGCATAGAGGCATTCCATCTTAGTCCGCACGGTTGGCAATGCATTTGTATGTCACTGGAAAAATAAACAATGATGTATTTCTCAATGGGTTGATAAGAGTTGTGACATCAAACCCTTATGCGAAACAGGTTTATATATTAGATTCTCGAGTTGAGCGTAAAACTAGCCCGCTTTAAACTTAAGCATTTTTCAAAACGTACCTTGAACATTCATTCGGATTGAACAAATTTGGGCAAAAACCTTACTTTTGAAGGTGTTGCATTATTAATTATTATGTGGCTAGATTAAGATCCAAAGATTTCAAAAAGTAAACTTTTTCCTACTCACAATACATATTACTGTTTTTAACATCGGCTGAAAAATTCTGCGTATAATCACGGGGTAGGACGCTGATATTAATCAATGGTTAATTGCTTGTTAAATTCCAAACGATACCCTTGAGAATCTCGACGAGACTTAATTTGACGAATGCGCCAATTGAACCTGTCATCCAGAAAATTATTTTGACAGCAGTCGTAAGCTAAGTGCCATGAAATTCGTCGTTTGTGAAGACTATTTTGGTTAATTGCTTAGATTTATTTTTTTACTTGCACGCACGCAGCAGCCTTTGAAGCATGACAAGAGGAAGAAAATGTTTCAATATGTCTGTTTGATATTATGAATAAAAAAGGTACGAGAGTGATGCTGTATCAGTTGCTGGAGGAGTTGCTAAGAATGGACGACGATGTGTCAATGAAATGATGAGTTTTGGATCTTCACCTGTTTGTGTTGAACTTTCGGAGACAGTTGCAGATTGCAGGCATATAACTTCGGTTAGGCTTATATCCTGGGGAAAATAGTAATTCTGAGTGAAATTTCCGGTACGGGCAAATGTTTGTGTGATAAACACGAGTATATTTTGTTAGTTAGTATTTAAGTACTTGATTTTAGTTTGGGTACTTTGGGTCTCTGGTAAGTTGGTGTGAAATTGTCTCCCGATTTTTATTTAGTTGTACCATCGCCCACACTGTTAACTCTCCATCGGTAGGACTTATGCCGTTTGTAATAAGGTACACCGATGTACAGTAAAGAGTGTTGTTGTTTGTATACCAGTGGACTTAATACGCTGCGATGGGACAAGATTTTGACATAGGCTCAGGACTTTATCTCCTCCATTCCATATTCCAACGTAAGAATAAAATGCTAAGGTGTAAAATTACAGTGTGTTTTGTGTGACTTGAGTCCTTTTATTCCTAAGCAACTTTAACCCTGGGTAGATGTCATTTTAATAATTTAATTATAATATTTGAACTAGTTTCCGTGGCAGCATATTAGGCTCACACGGACGGATCCTAGATTTTGGGGGTTGGTTTAAGGTAAGCCTAGGTGTCTATGAGGTCAATTTCCTTCTGCACCCTTGTTTCTTGTGTCATTACAAGTTTTATTTATAATATTATTTCTCTTGTTACAGAGCAAATGTCCATCTAAGCATGTCGTCAGCTGGCGCCGTCCTCCTGGAGGCGCGGCCGTTCAGGCCGTTCAAGTCCTCCGAGGAGTACCTCTACGCCATGAAGGAGGACCTGGCGGAGTGGCTCACCATCCTCTACCCGGAGCTGAGGATCACCGCGGACAACTTCCTGGACCGCTTGGACACCGGCGTCGCATTGTGCAGGGTGAGTTTAATTCTTAAACGTTCTTCTTGTCTTCTGCTTCGATTATAGTTTATTCCATATTTTCTATCATTCCATCTCATTCTTATCTTATTTAGTAAATCCTTTTTTAACCTGAACATCTTTTTTTGCCTTAATAAATAATTCATGATGTAAAATCGGGAAAATGATGTCCAAAATTACATGGTGACATGGTTCAAACTAGGTACCTTACGATCACGAGTCAACTCTCTAAGCCACTAGGCCACCGACGCTCTCTAATATCCTCCTTAGACTAGGTCCTCCTTAGGCTAATGGTGCTCTGAGCGACATCACCAATTTGTTACATAAATAGTTACTCATTTTGTTTGCTCGTCTTAGGATTATGTATGGTGACAGCAGTAAGTATTGTAACTCCAAGTTTTAGTCTTACCGTATGTTATACCGTATTCTTATTTTATTTCAAATAGTGTTATGTTTCTAAAGAGCCGAATTACTAAACGCGTAGACACGTAATAAATGATGATTTTTCTGTGAGTTTATGTTTCCTTTGAAATGTTTTGAGACTGGTATCTTACTCAAGATAAGTCTATGTCCCATAAAACTTAGAACTCCCACATAAATTCGCGACGTGTCTTACTTCACGTAATTTTGTCCTTTTGTCGTCATTAATTTTCCTATGACGTCTGTTAGAAAGAGGAAAAAATATTGCTGTAAATTTTACAATAAATTTTAGTACATTACATACGAGAAATTACTTAATAATTAACAATACTCGTCATATTAATCATTTCACGGAAAGTTTAACCCTGGCGAGTTCATGCTTTGTTAATTATTAAATGTCAAAACAATGTCACGGATGAATTAAACATGTAATAGGAAAAACTATTCTCGAATCTGCTAATTACTTCACTAAACATTTTATTGTCAACAAAATGCTAGTAAAATATTATTTTTGTCTGTTCGAAAATCAATGACATTCAATTCTTCAATAGTTGTTAAAACTTCTTCAAATACCTCTATCATCTTCAGCTTCGAAGATTTCGTAAGAATGGGCTATTATTTAACCTTGTTTTCTGTGCTAATAGGAAGTTTACAGAAATACTGCATCTTGCACAAAATGTCAGCTCAGCCTCTCGAATAGTGGGACAAAGTATTTTAGGCGACTAAATATTTTTGTCAGTAGGTATGGACACGTCTTGGAGTCTTATATTATGTGAGGCCTCGGTAACGATTACTATGAACAATAAATATTATAATCAGAGGGATATAACGAAGTATTTTATCGACTATCGACAAGTAGTTCTGGTTCACATAGCACAAGATCTTTTACGAAATATATCGATTACATTATACATAAGCAAAATAATTTACCAATATAGTTTTCATTATTACTGTATAGTTCTACGTCTTGGATTTAGTTTCATTTCTAGTTTAATTTTCATTTGTTATTTACCGTTGATAAAGACATAATTAAGAAAAAAAAACACAACATTTACAAATTCAATCTTAAAGCTTAATGTATTGTTGAAAACAATAACTAAATGCGAATGAAGGATGACATTTACATTGTAAATATTAAAGCGAAACTAAAATAACAAAGAGATTAGTGGATTACACAATATCGATAACTGTACAAGTGGATAAAACAAAAATTCTACTCCTATGACATTAAAAAAATTGCCATGAGAATTCCGCCCTCTGATTATAATATACAAATGCCAGAACACAGTCATTCCAGAGAGCTGTTAGTAAATAAATAAATAGTTATATCATCGATAAATAGATATCAAATCAATAAGGACGCGATATCGCTGTAATCTAACAGTTTCTAGATAATATTTTCTTGGCCCCTTTTTCAAGTGATACATTGAACATATTTGTATTTGGGCAACTATTTAAGCGATTTCGTAACAATTATTGTTGAACTGCGTCATAATTATAAGGATAAAACTTTGTTTGAAGCGGGGTCTTCGCATTAGTCACACCGTTTTTGACTGGCTTCATGCATCGAAGCAGTTTTATGAGTTTTATTGTCTATTACAGATATGAAATTTATGAAGGTATTCTACGGAAATTGACATTGGACGATGAATCTAAAGGAAAAGTGGATATTTGATATGAATTAAATCTTCTCTTATTAACAGCCGTGGGCATAGGCAAGTTCTGCGAACATGAAATTAACGTAGGTAATTTGTCGTGCGTTCGCCTATTATCATTCCCATTTAGACACATTTCTTCACAGTCGTTACCGAGCTGCAGAACTTTGTACTATAACGAAAATATTCGTTTGTTTCCGTCCTCAAGGTCGGTCAACAACTTAAAAGATGGGGTCGACTTGGAAATTGGTACTTCGATGCTATTTATTGGAGGGGGCAATACGGCATTTCTTATCTAAAATATCTATCAGACAAGGGTAGCTTGACCAACAAATTGTACCAAAACGGAATCACGGCCACTACAAATACCTATTTCTAAATTGATTTCAACGATCCAAAAACGGGTTCCGTGTGTCAGCGGATTATTGAACCGTTTGAACTAATCTGACAGGCGTTTAGCGAAATGTCACCTAGTCTAGAGCTGACGAAACTGCGGTATACGGGCTGGAAACGAACCTGTCGCCGCCTAGTGCCTGTTTAAATTATGTTGACCAATACATACACGATAAAAGGAAAATTATATCTATATTTGATGACGCTCTTAGCTTAGTTGGTAGTGACTACCTACGATGCTATAGCGGTTCCAGATTAGATTACCAGTAAAGGCAAATGTTCACTTGTTGAGCGCGAGTATTTGTTTCTGAATTTATGATGTTTTTAGGGTGCCGTACCCAAAGAGTATAAACGGGACCCTATTACTAAGACTTCGCTGTCTGTCCGTCCGTCTGTCTGTCACCAGGCTGTATGTAGACAGGTGATTTTTTTACAAATTATGTATTTCTGTAGCCGCTGTAACAAAAAATACTTAAACAAACGTGTTTTTTTGTCGTTTTTTGCTCGATATTAATAACGGCAACAGGTAGACACTTGAAATATTCAAAGAACATTTAGTTGTATATTAACTTTAAGGATAAATAATTAAATTAAAATTAAATTAATATTTAAGGGGGGCTCCCTTACAACAAACGTGATTTTTTTCCCGTTTTTTGCTCGATCTTAATTCAGACACTGGTTGTATAGATAATGGTACGGAACCCTTCGCGCGCGAGCCCGACTCGCACTTGGCCGGTTTTTTATGGTTGTACACTGTTTCACCGACACTCATTTCAAAGAACGTATCACTTCGCAGAATTTTCATTTGCTGAAACCCTATTGTTTTCAGTGTTTTTTTTGGTGGTCACATGTATAACCCTACTTAACCTACGTAACCTATAGATATTAGATAAATTAGCTTCCTATGAAACGAATATTCTGCGAAGTGATACGTTCAATGAAATGAGTGTCGGTGAAACAAGGGGACACCGTTTTTCTTGTAGGTACTTCTTTATTGAAGTATGTTTAGTAAATTTGTGCGAGATCGTTACCTAGTACTTAATAAGTGTAGTCGTCACTTCTATCATGCATATCTACGAAACCTACATACAACGTGTTACAAAATAATCCGTAAAAAAGAAATTACGAAAGTAGTGTCAACCCTAGTATACTGTATACCTAAGATACTGAACTGACGTTATTTAATAAGCGTTGACACTACTTTTGTAATTTCTTTTTAGGGTTCCAGAGCCGAATGGCAAAAACGGAACCCTTATAATTTTGTCATGTCCGTCTGTCCGTCTGTCCGTCCGTCCGTCAGTCTGACCGTCTGTATGTCACAGCTATTTTACTCAGAGCCTATTGGCACTATATAAATGAAATTTGGAGGATAGATGTATTCTATAAACCGCTATACAATGATGTAGTAAAATTAAAAAAAAAAAATATTTAGGGGTGGCACTCCATACATGTAACTAGGGGAGGAAAAAATTTTTTTTGAGTTACATCAGCGTGTGGGATATTTTTAGATAGGGCTTCCAAAATGATGAGGTTTTTAAGTGACTTTTTTACGTAAGTGAACAGTTTTTGAGATCTTAATAAAAAAATAATAAAAAAAAAACCGGCCAAGTGCGAGTCGGACTCGCGCACGTAGGGTTCCGTACAACTATACATCTAAATAAATGTTTTTCTTTATTCTTTATTATATTGGAGTTGATTGAATGAAAGGTAAAATGCGGTTTAGGATTTGTAACGTAGATATTAAAAATACATAATATAAAAGTTCTTGTACCTCGTTGTAACTTTGATCGATGTTTTAATAATAGTGTTTTTTTTTTAAATAAGATATTGATAAGTAAACATTATAATTAGGTACTATATGCGAGCCCATATAGGCTTGTGATAGCTAAACAAGCTAATATATATTCCAGTTTGACAATAACTCCGCGCACACGAGTGTCAATGACGGCTGCCCTCACGTGGCTGCCCGTTCGGGTAAGCGTAGTCGGGAACCTCCCCGCGCGCGCTCCCGCTACCGATAAAGTCACGCCCCAAGCGAATTGTTGTTTACTTGGGAAACTATTACCGATTTCTTACTCGTATTAGAAAATAATGGTTCACGGTTTATGCATAAGGTTTATGTTCATAAAATTAAATGTTTTTCTTAATTCTTTATTATATTTGAGTTGATTGAATGAAAGGTAAAATGCGGTTTACGATTTATAACGTATTAAAAAAAAACTAATTATTAGATCTCGTTCAAACCAATTTTCGGTGGAAGTTTGCATGGTAATGTACATCATATATTATTTTTACATTTATCATTCCCTTATTTTAGAAGTTACGGGGGGGGGGACACACATTTTTCCACTTTGGAAGCGTCTCTCGCGCAAACTATTCAGTTTAGAAAAAAATTATAATAGAAACCTCAATATCATTTTTGAATACCTATCCATAGATACCCCACACGTATGAGTTTGATGAAAAAAAAATTTTTGAGTTTCAGTTCTAAGTATGGGGAACCCCAAAAATTTATTGTTTTTTTTCTATTTTTGTATGAAAATCTTAATGCGGTTCACCGAATACATCTACTTACCAAGTTTCCACAGTATAACTATAAGAATAGTTACGGAAAAAAGTGGCTGTGACATACGGACGGACAGACGGACAGACATGACGAATCTATAAGGGTTCCGTTTTTTGCCATTTGGCTACGGAACCCTAAAAACTACCACGAACGTTCATCCCAGCTACGGAAGCCTTCACTGTGCGTGGTCCGACATGCACTTGGCCGGTTTTTTTATGGATTTTTTTATAACACGTTGTATATTGAATTTTAATTCGGACACACAAAATCCATATTTTTCTACAAACTTATTGATATTGCGAATGTGCAGGTTGCGCAGGCGTTGCGACAGACAGAAGGCCAATGCGGCAGATGCTTAGATACTGTCTTTGTTTTGTAACGTCGGATATTGCCGTAAGGTCGCCTCAATTCGCGATGTGACTTTTTTGTAAATTTTCTAGATAAATAAATATTACGCGTCTCTCATACAAGGTGATCTTGACCTAAACTAGCTCTATGAATACTATGCAACAATAAATATACTCTAATAGAAAAGAGACATAAAATATAGAAACATATTCATTGTTTTAAACAATGCTAAATTAAGTTCTATCATTGTCATAATTATTAAAAAAAATGTCTGACTGAGTTTTGTGCGGCGTTTCTTCTCAGCAATGTTCTCTCTTCTTGGGAAGCGCTGGTAGATCTTTGACGTGTAAAAGTGCCCGTGCGGCGTGTTTGCTGATTCATCAACTTTTATCTCTTATATTCTGCACAATCAGGCTAAGATGTTTACTAGTGTATTAGTGACAGGTTGCAAGCCCATCGCCTAACAGCACTACAAGCCCTTAGAATGTGGTTACAAAATTATCAACAAGTTTTTTAGAGTTGTTGGTAATTCTGTAGCTCTGCCTACCCCATTCTGGGGATAAAGGCGTGACTTTAAGTATGTATGTATGTATCTCTTATAATTTTTTTTAATACTTACATAGGAAACGTCCAAGACTCAGGAACGAATACGCGTGCTTACTTATCTCAACGATATCTGCATATACCGGGTGTCATACCTGGGACCGCTAGCTTCGTAGGCAGTGGCTACCAATACCAACACGCATTAAAATTGTATTGAACGCAGGTGGCATTAAGTTAACACACACACACTATATATAATATAATTAGTCTAAATTCGGGAACAGCGAACCCATTTCAAATCAATTATCATCATAAGTCATAACCCTTTGGACGTCGGTGGCACCGACATCATTGTACGGGTTAAAGACGCCATAATACTGAATTTGTCATCGGGTTTACATTTTCCGTATTAGCTTATGCCCGTGGCTTTGTCCGCCTAGATTTCGATTATCGTTATTCACTCTAAAATAAATCAAAACCGGGATGAAAAGTAGCCTATCTGTTAATCCAGGGTATAAGCTATCTCCATTCCAAATTTCATCCAAATCCGTCCATTCGTCCGCGTAACAGAGTAAAAACCTAACACACACATTTCCATTTCAATAACGCGAGCTGGTTGAAAATGAACTTGCAAAGCATATTGACACGTGAAGTTACATCAAAGCGTGAAAAAAAATCATTTCCATACAATAACTAATGCATTTCACGCAAATATTATAAATACACCGAGCTAAATACACATTCCTGTGTTGTTTGAGTTGTGAATCAGTTGATACTCATTGTTTCAGCGTAATATGAGTCAGGGAGTTATCTTACATGTATGCAGACGCGCCTTTCTTCCGCTGGAATGCTCGCTCATAGTTGTTGACACACTAGGTTTAGGTTTAGGTTTGCCCGTGTGGTTGCCGGGTTAGAATAGTGCCACTCCATGTCTTCCCGTGGATGTCGTTAGAGGCGACTAAGGGAATAGGGGCTTGTAGTACTGTTAGGCAATGGGCTTGCAACCTGTCACTAATACACTAGGTAAATTCTTGGCCTGATTGTGCAAAATGTGGTTACGAATTATCAACAAGTCTTTTTAGAGTTGTTGGTATTTAAGTAGCTCTGCCTACCCCACTCTGGGAATGAAGGCGTGATGTTATGTTGTGTAATGTTGTTACATGCCCCTGAGTGGACGCGGGTGGGCCACCAGGGCCGCAGGGGTCGGACTAGGTAGTTCTTATTTCCCTAAACTAGGTCCATATTATTTTTTATGTTAACGGTTGTGGTTTTGTTGTTAGCGGTTGTCTTATCCCCACACTGGAACACAACAATAACAATTGGGCAATAGCGACTCCATGGATCCTAGAACCTAGAATATATATATGTATAGTACTATCGGCCCGCCAGCGGCTTCGCCTCGCTGCAAATTTCTGACTTTCCCGGTGGATTTTTCAATTATTTTCGCACTTTTTAAAACCAAAATCAGCCAAGCGGCCCAGCCGTTCTCGAGTTTTAGCGAGACAAACGAACAGCAATTGATTTATATAGCTATATATTATAATATAAGATATACAAAATGTAGTAAAGAAGAGCGTCTGAGTGAAATCATTTGGTTACAAAGTGACATTCCATCTTGGTCTACAGGGTTGACAACGCATTTGGAGTCTTTAAAAATGATCGCTATCTGGCCTGTAGGTATATTCTTTAGCCTCCTTGCTATGAAAACAATGTATAGTTTTCAAATACAAATAATTGGTTACTGAATTTTATTTAACGGTCTTTTTATAAACATGTTTTTTAATGTATTTCAAAATTGTTACTTTATTATTTAGTAACATAAAGCCTTCGGATCGGGTTTAGCCTAACGCATTAGCACACCGCGCATGTCATTAGCGCACTCTATAATTATCACGGTTTTGTCGCGCTCGCGTCGGTGTGACACAACCACAACATACGTATTAGCAGAAAGTCTTCTTAAATCTTGAAATTTATTGAGTTATTCATTTGATTAATGTAAAAAGATGTTCTGCAATACCTTTTTATTGGATGTGGCATACCAAAAAATAAAGAGACTTAGTTTATGCATAGGTTATATCTGTTTTAATTTATACGAGTAAAATTGTCTAAGACGGCCTAATATCAAGGGACCGGTGCAATTATTGGTCGCATTATAAATATGAAAGTTTATAAAAGTTTTCAATTAGAAAACTTTTTATAAATATATTGATTAAAATAAAAATGCTGTTTTTAGGTCTGTATTAGGTATTATTAATCCATACTAATATTAATAATAATAATAATAATAATAATCACAGAACAATCTCACACAAATTGACCTAGTCCCAAACTAAGCTCTAGGCTTGTACTATGGGTACTAGACAACGATAAACATACTTATATAGAGAAATAAATACTTAAATACATAGAAAACATCCAAGACTCAGGAACAAATACTCGTGCTCATCACACAAATATCTGCCCTTACCGGGATTTGAACCCAGGACCCCTAGCTTCGAAGGCAGGGTCACTCCCAACTAGGCTAGCGTGTCGTTATAAAATGCAAAAGTGTATTTGTTTCTTTGTCCTTCTTTCACGGCTAAGCCGCTGAACCGATTTCGATGAAATTTGGTATGGAGGTAACTAACAGTCCAGGGAAGGACATAGTATACTTTTATCTCGGAAAATTGGACAGTTCCCGAGTGAATAGAGATTGACGATTTCTACGCGGTTGGAGCCGCGGGCAACAGCTAGTGCCTAATAAAGTATCAAACACTGCATTTCATTAGAGTTTACTTTAAATTAAACACTTGTACAAACCTATTTGAAAATGTTAAAATACATTGTAAACCTTCTGTGTCCAATACGCTGTGGCAGTGGCGCCAGCGCACCGCACTGCATTGATTTATTAAATTATTTAAATAAAATCATAGTTGTCGGTGATGGATTTATTACGATAGCTATTATTGTTATGTAGACCTTGTTTAAAAGTAGTTAAATAAATAAATTTAATAGATATTATTAACACATTATTAGTAAAGGTTTATATCTTGTGACTTATATTATCTAAACTTTGCTGGAAGTTTTTCTCCATTCGTATTTCCCCAATGGTACATTTTCCCATTCGTATTTATGTCGAAATGCTTCGTAGATTAAGGATGAACTCCGCAGAGAAACTGTTTTGGTTAGTAGGTATACAAAAAAAAGGGTCAGGAAAACCACAACATTGGAAGAACAAAACTAGAAATCTAGAAGCATCAATTGAAAAGTATCTGCGTTTTGGTAGCTAATTAGTTTGAATCTTCACACTCGTATATAAAATTCTCATTAATTCGTCAGTGTCATCACCTACTCTCATTACTGTACCTAAGGGTCCATTGCATTGGCTTTGCCAATTTAATAAACATCACTCTTCACTTAACCTAAGCCTTCTACCCCCACTAGACCATATGGAAAGCCCAGGACTCGAAGCAGCGGCCTTCCGAACGATCCATATTCCTCGCGCCACCTGCCCCGGCGCCTCCGCCCACGAACGCGCCCGATAATTGCCGAACGCCCCCGATCCGTTCCGATCGCAGCCGATACGCTCCGATCAAGGACGATTGCAGAACTTGTGTGTGTTACAAACTTATCTTTGCTGCTGCGAAGGCGTCGCTGTGCAAATGTAACAAATTTTAATGTGGTTGTTAAAAGCAAAAGTCCAAAAAGTGGTTTATTGTGATTGGTATTTACGCTGTTTTGATATAATAATAATAAATAATAATAAATATCAGGGGACAATCTCACACAAATTGACCTAGTCCCAAACTAAGCTCTAGGCTTGTAATATGGGTACTAGACAACGATAAACATACTTATATAGAGAAATACATACTTAAATATATATAGAAAACATCCAAGACTCAGGAACAAATATTCGCGCTCATCACACAAATATCTGCCCTTACCGGGATTTGAACCCAGGACCGCTGGCTTCGGAGGCAGAGTCACTCCCAACTAGGCCAACGTGTCGTCAAAAAAGTAAATATGTTAAATAAGTAAAAATAAATAAATAACCATGTTGGCCTAGTTGGGAGTGACCCTGCCTCCGAGTCCAGCGGTGCTGGATTTAAAATCCCGGTAAGGGCAGATATTTGTGTGATGAGCGCGAATATTTGTTTCTGAGTCTTGGATGTTTTCTATACATATACATATTTAAGTATGTACCTATTTCTCTATATAAGTATGTTTATCGTTGTCTATTGTGGTCAATTTGAGTGAGATTGTCCCCTGATATATTTATTTTATTTATTTGACTGAACTTCTCACGCATATGATATAAAAATACGAGTGCTTCCACCCACTCGTAAACAAAATCACCGCGTAAATTATTTTTTATTATCATCAATGATCAGTGAGATGCAAAAGATTCCCTAGTCTTTCATGTCCCCGCTTGGTGATAGCACAGAAAGTGACACAAACATGGCGGTTGCCACTTAATAATAGGTACCTATTGCTGTTTCGCTTATCACAACGATATGCTGTTTTTACGTTATCTAGTTTGCCTTATTTGGCCACCGGTATAATTAAGTTGGTCACGCTATGCAAAGTTTATCTGTTTATTT
Organism: Acleris holmiana; assembly: GCA_949316455.1. Lineage (NCBI taxonomy): Eukaryota > Metazoa > Arthropoda > Insecta > Lepidoptera > Tortricidae > Acleris > Acleris holmiana. The sequence continues at coordinate 15,894,947 of OX438783.1, forward strand.
CATACACACACATACACACACACACACACACACACACACACAACAGTCATAAAAAGTTTGTTTTTAAAGTAATTTTATCTAAAAAAAAAAAAAAAAAAAACTAAATTATTGTACAATATAGTATAAAATAGTACCTACTGTTTGTCATGTTTTGAGCCAACTGCACTTGGAAGAGCGATGTTCTCTTAACACAAGTATATTTTTTACTTAAAAAGAGGCATCTACCATTATTGTAACCTAGTTTTTAGTTACTGAATAAAGCATTTATAATTATTATTATTATTATTATTTATCTATGTAAATGTGTAGACTGATATGGTTTTTATCGATTGGTTATGATAAATTAATGTGTTTAGGCTCAAGTGACATTAGAAGTTGATAATTTCACAAGACATGTACACGTAGGTAGTTGTTTAAGTGTTTGTAAATGTGACATTGGAGATAAATAATTATGAGTATTTTTTAAGTTTAAAGGCAGAAATAAAGAATATTCGTGACGAACAACGACAAAGCACAGATAAATTATTTGGGCTCAAAAATAATGTGTAGGTAGTCACGAAATGATTTCAAGTTCTCAACTCAGCATTATGCTGGCGTTAAAGTCAGTCATGGGCCTCTATTCTACTGCGTTATAACGATATCGCATTTGACGTGTTTTAGAATCGTTTATGATTCGGTCGCCATTATTGTAAATGACATAAGAGTTATCAAAACGTTGACAATACGGAAACACGTTAAAGACGATATCGTTATTACCGTGTAGAATCCCAGCCCAGGGTCCCTATTCTACTGCGTTATACCTAACGCTTTCGCGTTTGACGTGTTTTAGAATGGTTTATGTCTCGCCATTATTGTAAATGACATAAGAGTTATCAAAACGTTGACAATACGGAAACAGGTCAAAGACGATATCGTTATTATCGTGTAGAATCCCAGCCCTGTTCTTTTATTTCTTGGACATGTTCTTAAATAATGATTCATATTGTAGCTAATATAACTGATTAACCGTGAAAGTACAGCCCCATAAATACAACTTCCTCATCGGCAATAGACCGATGCAATTTAAACCATAACCTTACCATATTAAATACAAAGTCGTCAGTTACCTAAGTATAGAGTTAGGTCATTCTTGACAGCAAAGTGCTAACGGCTAGGTCAAATTAAAAACGGAAATCCGCCATTGAATTTTAAATTTCGAACCTGCGAAAGTCATTGGCAACCCCGTCACGTGTGAAAACGTACAGTCGAGTTCTCAGATATGTATACAGTTTTGCACCGTATCTCATTGAAATAAGGTGAAAAATTGTGTTCACATTTATGAATTCACCTGTACCATGGTATGCGTCATCTATGTTACCTTAGTATGTAATAAAGTTTAAATTTGCCAGTAAACCGTTTAGTTTTGACCCCGAGTGCTTTATAAATCGCTATTACGCAACTGAGTTTTAGGAATAGCGATAGATCTCATTTTTAGCTAAAAAAAAAAATAAAAAATGTTTTGTGATATATTTTTCTGGGAGGGAAATAAATATTGAAGAACGTTGAAAAGATTTTCTTTGTCTTTTAAGTTTTTAGAACATTCGAATGCTCTAAAATCTTAAAAGACATAAAAAATCTTCAAGACAAATAGTAGATAAAAAAAAGGGTTTGTAGTACTATTAGGCGACGGGCTTGCAACCTCTCACTAATATGCAGTGATCGGAATAGGTAGTGCAATTTCGCGAGACTTCGGTGCGTAAGTTTAGTATGGATATAGCTTGTAACCCCGGGATTACATTTCCAAAGTGTTAAAGTTTGTGTTTAATTCAGAAATGTTATTAAAATATGATTACAACGATTATTTTGGTACCATAGAATATCGGATTGACGAAATATGTAGACACTTGCAATGACAAAAAGTTAAAAAAGTATTTACAATAACATATTTTTTTAGATTTTTTGCATGTTCCCATTTAACTTCAATTAAGGTCATGTCAAGTAAATATTCTGTCAAATAATACGAGTCCCGGAATCTGGGGTCTTATTCATATTAAGTATAATGTTTAAGGTCATTCACCCGAAATTGCACTACCTATTCCGATCACTGCTAATATGTACACTAATATGTTCAGAAATATAAACAAGTATTTTTAAAATTGTTGGTATTTCTGTAGCTCTGCCCACCCCACTCTGGGAATGAAGGCGTCATGTTATGTATGTATGTATGTATGTAAACTCTTTATTGCACAAAAATATAAATATTACAATTATAATACAAAATTAATGTACAAAGGCGAACTTATCCCTAAATGGGATCTCTTCCAGCTAACCCTGAAGCAAATGAGTAAGGACAATGCATGGGGTTGGACACATACAAGTTTGCACAAAAAGTAAAAAGAAATGATAATACTTATAAATAAATTAATTAATTTTAAACAAATTAGCAAGTACACAAACTAATATAAATGTACATGTATAATACACACATATATACATATATACATATATACATATATACATACATATACATATATACCTACATAAATATATAAATAAGAACTCTAATCATTATAGGAACCTGACTTCACGACTCATTCAGCCACAAAGTTTTTAAATTCCTCTTTAGAGAGACTACAGAAGGGGACTGCCTTAAGGACAACGGAAGTTCATTCCACAGTGTTATGTATGTATGTGAGATATATTGCCAAGAAAGGGAAAGAGAAATACATACCATGTCGCATTTTCATCGAACTTGGAACTCTTGGAAGTGTATTCCGAATTCCAGCCCATTCCATGAGCAGGAACTGATTCAAAAATGAATTGCAAGATTTGAACTAGGTAAATTATACCGACCAAGAAAACAATATAAAAAAAAAAACTTATGTAGTTGCTCGCGATTCTGCACACGTATATATCCCCGGGACTCAAGTTATCCACACCACATTTCCAATCGGTTCAGCAGTTTAGCCGTGAAAGAGGTTACAAACAGATACATTCACATTTATTATAATACTAGCGGCCCGCCGGCGGCTTCGCCCCTGCTTCCCAGTGGATTTTTCAGTTTTTTCTTTTATAAGAACCTTCTCCTGACTGTAACAAACTCAATAAAAAAAGAATTAGCGAAATCGGTCTGCTCTCGAGATTTGCGCTTAGCAACACATTCAGCGATTCATTTTTATTATATAGATTAGTATGAATACCGAGTGTGGCCTATAATAGGAGCAATAAATTGAGGGATTGTTTCTACTGTATTAAACGTAGCAACATTTGTTCTACAACTTAAAAAAAATATGTAATTTAATATTTTATTAATAATGTACTCCATCCAATAGTCTAGTTGACATCAGCTGTCAGCCTACAAACTTCGTAGTTTTCGCAATACATCGCTTGCTTGGAAAATCTAAATTCATTAATATTTGGTAAACAATAAGTTATTTTCAAAAGTTGTACAATAAATGTTGTTAAGTTTGTGGTGTGGAAACGATCCCTCAATTTATTGCTCGTATTACAGGCCACACCCGGTATAGATTATTGCATCTTACCTATTGTTAATATGAATACAAGTATCAGGCTGTGTATAGATATTGAGATGTTAGAAATCCCAGCATGGTTTGGGGGAAACCAAAATTTCATGGATTTGTTTACATTTCTGAATAAAGACACTCATTGTATCCAATCATGAATATTTATTTAATGATTTCTAATTTATAGTGTCGTGACAAATGGGGCATTCCCAGTAGTTCATGCCTCTTTGTTGCTACTACGAACTTCTGACATTTCTCACAATAATTTTGCGTTTCATTTCACGTATGGCCTTCCTGTAAAAGTGGCTTAAAGAGACTATTCGCTTCAAGGCAGCGACTCGGCTGTGACTTTTATAGCGAACGACGGGAAAATTTCTGCAAGATACCCAGCATCAGAGAAGAGGGATAAAGTGGGATTTCTACCCACCTTACATCTGACGGTGACCGCTTTCTTCCGATCAGCATCTTGTCTACTAAAGTTTATTGACAGTTCACCTACAAAAGTTCAGGTGCGAATAAGTTATTTCGCGAATGTAATTTGTTGCTAGCTCCTTCTAAATGAATATAATTCGTTTGTTGTTGTCGATTTGTCTACTTTTTTTTCAAAGACCGGCTGCACACTTGCGATTCCTCTGGTGTTGCTGCGGGTATCTAATCTATGGATAACGGTGACCACTTACCATCAGGTAATCCGCTTGCCTCTCATTACCATAAAAATAAATATATTGGGATGGAGAATGCTAACGTATGGACGATAGGTTACCAGCCCCCTATTTCACCAACTGACAATGACAGGTGACAGGTGACATTTTAGTATACATGGCGCAGCTTATATGAAACCCAGTGATGTATCAGCGTGTTAACTTTGCAATGTACCAAATTGACACCTGTCACGTGTCATTGTCAAGATGGTGAAATAGAAGGTTGATGATAAGCTGAGCTGTGGTCATTCGCTAGAATGCGTTATCAATTCTGAGGGCTAAGGGCCGTATTAATAAACTAATCTCAACTGTAAAACTCATCTCAAGATGAGTCAAAAACTACAGTTTTCTATGACCTGACGTTTAGTTTGACGTATCTTGAGAAGGGCGTCTCAACAAAGAAGAGTTTATTAATACGGCCATAAGATGCAATGTCTCAATGTTAGATATTAGGTCAATTACTCGATTGTTTTTAAACAGTATTCTGAGTGTTATATAGAATTCATTTTCTCATGTTTTCTGTTTATAAAGCGCATCGTGTTGCGCGGGAGTGTTTTGTGAATCAATTGATTTATTTATGATTCGTGGATCCATGTCGATCCTGAATGGGAAGCGGCGCGTGATTCGGTTTTGAATCACTTTGTTGTTTATTGAGTTTTACTGGGGAATATTGTTCGCAATTTGTACACGTGATTTTCTTGTGGGAACTAAATTAAGTACATTTCAAAAGAATGTCCAGGCCAGTTAAATAAATAAATATCCGAGGGCAATCTTACACAAATTGATCTAGTCCCAAAGTAAGCTCTCAGCTTGTACTATGGGTACTAGACAACGATAAACATACTTATATAGAAAAATATATACTTAAATACATAGAAAACATCCAAGACTCAGGAACAAATATTCGCGCTCATCACACAAATATCTGCCCTTACCGGGATTTGAACCCAGGACTGCTGGCTTCAGAGGTAGGGTCACTTCCAATTAGGCCAACGTGTCGTTGAAATTTTAAGCATGTCTTTGTAGTTATAAATGTCATTGTCTAAACATTATCATTCAATGATGGTTACCTATCTGAAACACTAAAAACCTTTGCCAGCTGTTTCATTTGCAATAATTTTCATATGTGACACGTTGGCCTAGTTGGGAGTGACCCTACCTCTGAAGCCAGCAGTCCTGGGTTCAAGTTTTTAGTGTATGCGATAGGATACCTTCAATGATGGTAATTTCGGACGTAGTTAGCTAGAAAAAAACATCCTTACTTAACTAATATTACAAATGCGAAGATTTCCCCAAAAATCGGCAAATATACAGACAGTGGCATGGCTACGGACATTATTTCTCAGAAACCTTTTAAAAACTAGATAACAGATGGCGCTTTCATTTACTCTATTAGATGATAGTACCCGTGGCCCGATAGATGTCGCTGTTTAAACCAAAAACGTGCTAGAGATTTCCTTTCGTAATTTGTATTTACAAAGTTTTGGGTACCTAGTTTTTTGCTCAAAGAAGCGATAGGGCGTATTTTTGGGTAAACGCTTGGTTAAAATACATACATACATTGAATCATGCCTGTTTCCCAGAGGGGTAGGCAGACCACTGCTTTCCACCTGGTTAATATAAAAGAGTTTAAGAGATATGAAAAATATTCCACCCTTGTTTTCGCGTATGCAATTGTTGCATTGAGTTGTTTTTAATCGTGGCACAAATTGCACCGTTGACATTTTAACGGTAAATTTAATTAAAATTAAACGGACACTTCCTGCAGTTTATTTACGACATTTTTATTGTAATTTTGATTCGTGTAAATTTATGTATTTTTGGCATGGTATTGATTTAGTACAATAACTAGCCGCAGTGTTTCTTAGACGGGCATAGTTTCTTTCAGGTTTATCCCGTATTTTTGGGCTCAGTTTTCGACGCGTTTCAACGGGACCCTATTTCTAAGCCTACGCTGTCTGTCTGTCCGTCCGTCCTAGCTTTAAAGACCGTATTATTATATTGGCGGATTTACGAATAAATAAAATTGAAAAATGAAAGGGGCCCTAAAGAAACACAAAAAATACTATAAAATTGTCAAGTGTGAGCTGCAGTCAATTTAGGCTAAGTCGCTACTATGACGTTTCAAAAGAGTTTATTATTTGTAAACCTATTTGAATAAAGATTATTCTGATTCTGATTCTGATGGGCACCTCGCACTGATTCCATTCAAAATCGAATCCAAAATGGAATCTAATAATGCCTACTGTGCGGCGGAACGGAACCCTCGGTGCGCGAGTGCGACTCACACTTGACCGGTTTTCTAATTTAGGTATACTTTGTTACAACAAACGAAACTAACACAAAAACCAACCATATTGTATTTTTTTTCGTTAAACGAAGTAAATCCGCGCATTTCAACTAGTATGCTTTATAATAAGTATACTTGAGAATGATTTACGGTTTAATTTGTGCGCACGGGCATTCATTATTCGCCTTTGAACTTTACGTTTAAGTTTAAAAAGGAACCACTTAATACTGCCACGGGCCAAGCAAAAATTAACCTTATTACAGAGAGTTTAAGAACATCGGGACTGCTTAACTTTTATGCGCAAGAGTTCCTTGTCTTGATGTTTTCTATACATATACATATTTAAGTATGTACCTATTTCTCTATATAAGTATGTTTATCGTTGTCTATTGTGGTCAATTTGAGTGAGATTGTCCCCTGATATATTTATTTTATTTATTTGACTGAACTTCTCACGCATATGATATAAAAATACGAGTGCTTCCACCCACTCGTAAACAAAATCACCGCGTAAATTATTTTTTATTATCATCAATGATCAGTGAGATGCAAAAGATTCCCTAGTCTTTCATGTCCCCGCTTGGTGATAGCACAGAAAGTGACACAAACATGGCGGTTGCCACTTAATAATAGGTACCTATTGCTGTTTCGCTTATCACAACGATATGCTGTTTTTACGTTATCTAGTTTGCCTTATTTGGCCACCGGTATAATTAAGTTGGTCACGCTATGCAAAGTTTATCTGTTTATTTCATACACACACATACACACACACACACACACACACACACACAACAGTCATAAAAAGTTTGTTTTTAAAGTAATTTTATCTAAAAAAAAAAAAAAAAAAACTAAATTATTGTACAATATAGTATAAAATAGTACCTACTGTTTGTCATGTTTTGAGCCAACTGCACTTGGAAGAGCGATGTTCTCTTAACACAAGTATATTTTTTACTTAAAAAGAGGCATCTACCATTATTGTAACCTAGTTTTTAGTTACTGAATAAAGCATTTATAATTATTATTATTATTATTATTTATCTATGTAAATGTGTAGACTGATATGGTTTTTATCGATTGGTTATGATAAATTAATGTGTTTAGGCTCAAGTGACATTAGAAGTTGATAATTTCACAAGACATGTACACGTAGGTAGTTGTTTAAGTGTTTGTAAATGTGACATTGGAGATAAATAATTATGAGTATTTTTTAAGTTTAAAGGCAGAAATAAAGAATATTCGTGACGAACAACGACAAAGCACAGATAAATTATTTGGGCTCAAAAATAATGTGTAGGTAGTCACGAAATGATTTCAAGTTCTCAACTCAGCATTATGCTGGCGTTAAAGTCAGTCATGGGCCTCTATTCTACTGCGTTATAACGATATCGCATTTGACGTGTTTTAGAATCGTTTATGATTCGGTCGCCATTATTGTAAATGACATAAGAGTTATCAAAACGTTGACAATACGGAAACACGTTAAAGACGATATCGTTATTACCGTGTAGAATCCCAGCCCAGGGTCCCTATTCTACTGCGTTATACCTAACGCTTTCGCGTTTGACGTGTTTTAGAATGGTTTATGTCTCGCCATTATTGTAAATGACATAAGAGTTATCAAAACGTTGACAATACGGAAACAGGTCAAAGAACGATATCGTTATTATCGTGTAGAATCCCAGCCCTGTTCTTTTATTTCTTGGACATGTTCTTAAATAATGATTCATATTGTAGCTAATATAACTGATTAACCGTGAAAGTACAGCCCCATAAATACAACTTCCTCATCGGCAATAGACCGATGCAATTTAAACCATAACCTTACCATATTAAATACAAAGTCGTCAGTTACCTAAGTATAGAGTTAGGTCATTCTTGACAGCAAAGTGCTAACGGCTAGGTCAAATTAAAAACGGAAATCCGCCATTGAATTTTAAATTTCGAACCTGCGAAAGTCATTGGCAACCCCGTCACGTGTGAAAACGTACAGTCGAGTTCTCAGATATGTATACAGTTTTGCACCGTATCTCATTGAAATAAGGTGAAAAATTGTGTTCACATTTATGAATTCACCTGTACCATGGTATGCGTCATCTATGTTACCTTAGTATGTAATAAAGTTTAAATTTGCCAGTAAACCGTTTAGTTTTGACCCCGAGTGCTTTATAAATCGCTATTACGCAACTGAGTTTTAGGAATAGCGATAGATCTCATTTTTAGCTAAAAAAAAAAATAAAAAATGTTTTGTGATATATTTTTCTGGGAGGGAAATAAATATTGAAGAACGTTGAAAAGATTTTCTTTGTCTTTTAAGTTTTTAGAACATTCGAATGCTCTAAAATCTTAAAAGACATAAAAAATCTTCAAGACAAATAGTAGATAAAAAAAAGGGTTTGTAGTACTATTAGGCGACGGGCTTGCAACCTCTCACTAATATGCAGTGATCGGAATAGGTAGTGCAATTTCGCGAGACTTCGGTGCGTAAGTTTAGTATGGATATAGCTTGTAACCCCGGGATTACATTTCCAAAGTGTTAAAGTTTGTGTTTAATTCAGAAATGTTATTAAAATATGATTACAACGATTATTTTGGTACCATAGAATATCGGATTGACGAAATATGTAGACACTTGCAATGACAAAAAGTTAAAAAAGTATTTACAATAACATATTTTTTTAGATTTTTTGCATGTTCCCATTTAACTTCAATTAAGGTCATGTCAAGTAAATATTCTGTCAAATAATACGAGTCCCGGAATCTGGGGTCTTATTCATATTAAGTATAATGTTTAAGGTCATTCACCCGAAATTGCACTACCTATTCCGATCACTGCTAATATGTACACTAATATGTTCAGAAATATAAACAAGTATTTTTAAAATTGTTGGTATTTCTGTAGCTCTGCCCACCCCACTCTGGGAATGAAGGCGTCATGTTATGTATGTATGTATGTATGTAAACTCTTTATTGCACAAAAATATAAATATTACAATTATAATACAAAATTAATGTACAAAGGCGAACTTATCCCTAAATGGGATCTCTTCCAGCTAACCCTGAAGCAAATGAGTAAGGACAATGCATGGGGTTGGACACATACAAGTTTGCACAAAAAGTAAAAAGAAATGATAATACTTATAAATAAATTAATTAATTTTAAACAAATTAGCAAGTACACAAACTAATATAAATGTACATGTATAATACACACATATATACATATATACATATATACATATATACATACATATACATATATACCTACATAAATATATAAATAAGAACTCTAATCATTATAGGAACCTGACTTCACGACTCATTCAGCCACAAAGTTTTTAAATTCCTCTTTAGAGAGACTACAGAAGGGGACTGCCTTAAGGACAACGGAAGTTCATTCCACAGTGTTATGTATGTATGTGAGATATATTGCCAAGAAAGGGAAAGAGAAATACATACCATGTCGCATTTTCATCGAACTTGGAACTCTTGGAAGTGTATTCCGAATTCCAGCCCATTCCATGAGCAGGAACTGATTCAAAAATGAATTGCAAGATTTGAACTAGGTAAATTATACCGACCAAGAAAACAATATAAAAAAAAAACTTATGTAGTTGCTCGCGATTCTGCACACGTATATATCCCCGGGACTCAAGTTATCCACACCACATTTCCAATCGGTTCAGCAGTTTAGCCGTGAAAGAGGTTACAAACAGATACATTCACATTTATTATAATACTAGCGGCCCGCCGGCGGCTTCGCCCCTGCTTCCCAGTGGATTTTTCAGTTTTTTCTTTTATAAGAACCTTCTCCTGACTGTAACAAACTCAATAAAAAAAGAATTAGCGAAATCGGTCTGCTCTCGAGATTTGCGCTTAGCAACACATTCAGCGATTCATTTTTATTATATAGATTAGTATGAATACCGAGTGTGGCCTATAATAGGAGCAATAAATTGAGGGATTGTTTCTACTGTATTAAACGTAGCAACATTTGTTCTACAACTTAAAAAAAATATGTAATTTAATATTTTATTAATAATGTACTCCATCCAATAGTCTAGTTGACATCAGCTGTCAGCCTACAAACTTCGTAGTTTTCGCAATACATCGCTTGCTTGGAAAATCTAAATTCATTAATATTTGGTAAACAATAAGTTATTTTCAAAAGTTGTACAATAAATGTTGTTAAGTTTGTGGTGTGGAAACGATCCCTCAATTTATTGCTCGTATTACAGGCCACACCCGGTATAGATTATTGCATCTTACCTATTGTTAATATGAATACAAGTATCAGGCTGTGTATAGATATTGAGATGTTAGAAATCCCAGCATGGTTTGGGGGAAACCAAAATTTCATGGATTTGTTTACATTTCTGAATAAAGACACTCATTGTATCCAATCATGAATATTTATTTAATGATTTCTAATTTATAGTGTCGTGACAAATGGGGCATTCCCAGTAGTTCATGCCTCTTTGTTGCTACTACGAACTTCTGACATTTCTCACAATAATTTTGCGTTTCATTTCACGTATGGCCTTCCTGTAAAAGTGGCTTAAAGAGACTATTCGCTTCAAGGCAGCGACTCGGCTGTGACTTTTATAGCGAACGACGGGAAAATTTCTGCAAGATACCCAGCATCAGAGAAGAGGGATAAAGTGGGATTTCTACCCACCTTACATCTGACGGTGACCGCTTTCTTCCGATCAGCATCTTGTCTACTAAAGTTTATTGACAGTTCACCTACAAAAGTTCAGGTGCGAATAAGTTATTTCGCGAATGTAATTTGTTGCTAGCTCCTTCTAAATGAATATAATTCGTTTGTTGTTGTCGATTTGTCTACTTTTTTTTCAAAGACCGGCTGCACACTTGCGATTCCTCTGGTGTTGCTGCGGGTATCTAATCTATGGATAACGGTGACCACTTACCATCAGGTAATCCGCTTGCCTCTCATTACCATAAAAATAAATATATTGGGATGGAGAATGCTAACGTATGGACGATAGGTTACCAGCCCCCTATTTCACCAACTGACAATGACAGGTGACAGGTGACATTTTAGTATACATGGCGCAGCTTATATGAAACCCAGTGATGTATCAGCGTGTTAACTTTGCGATGTACCAAATTGACACCTGTCACGTGTCATTGTCAAGATGGTGAAATAGAAGGTTGATGATAAGCTGAGCTGTGGTCATTCGCTAGAATGCGTTATCAATTCTGAGGGCTAAGGGCCGTATTAATAAACTAATCTCAACTATAAAACTCATCTCAAGATGAGTCAAAAACTACAGTTTTCTATGACCTGACGTTTAGTTTGACGTATCTTGAGAAGGGCGTCTCAACAAAGAAGAGTTTATTAATACGGCCATAAGATGCAATGTCTCAATGTTAGATATTAGGTCAATTACTCGATTGTTTTTAAACAGTATTCTGAGTGTTATATAGAATTCATTTTCTCATGTTTTCTGTTTATAAAGCGCATCGTGTTGCGCGGGAGTGTTTTGTGAATCAATTGATTTATTTATGATTCGTGGATCCATGTCGATCCTGAATGGGAAGCGGCGCGTGATTCGGTTTTGAATCACTTTGTTGTTTATTGAGTTTTACTGGGGAATATTGTTCGCAATTTGTACACGTGATTTTCTTGTGGGAACTAAATTAAGTACATTTCAAAAGAATGTCCAGGCCAGTTAAATAAATAAATATCCGAGGGCAATCTTACACAAATTGATCTAGTCCCAAAGTAAGCTCTCAGCTTGTACTATGGGTACTAGACAACGATAAACATACTTATATAGAAAAATATATACTTAAATACATAGAAAACATCCAAGACTCAGGAACAAATATTCGCGCTCATCACACAAATATCTGCCCTTACCGGGATTTGAACCCAGGACTGCTGGCTTCAGAGGTAGGGTCACTTCCAATTAGGCCAACGTGTCGTTGAAATTTTAAGCATGTCTTTGTAGTTATAAATGTCATTGTCTAAACATTATCATTCAATGATGGTTACCTATCTGAAACACTAAAAACCTTTGCCAGCTGTTTCATTTGCAATAATTTTCATATGTGACACGTTGGCCTAGTTGGGAGTGACCCTACCTCTGAAGCCAGCAGTCCTGGGTTCAAATTCTTTTATAAGAACCTTCTCCTGACTGTAACAAACTCAATAAAAAAAGAATTAGCGAAATCGGTCTGCTCTCGAGATTTGCGCTTAGCAACACATTCAGCGATTCATTTTTATTATATAGATTAGTATGAATACCGAGTGTGGCCTATAATAGGAGCAATAAATTGAGGGATTGTTTCTACTGTATTAAACGTAGCAACATTTGTTCTACAACTTAAAAAAAATATGTAATTTAATATTTTATTAATAATGTACTCCATCCAATAGTCTAGTTGACATCAGCTGTCAGCCTACAAACTTCGTAGTTTTCGCAATACATCGCTTGCTTGGAAAATCTAAATTCATTAATATTTGGTAAACAATAAGTTATTTTCAAAAGTTGTACAATAAATGTTGTTAAGTTTGTGGTGTGGAAACGATCCCTCAATTTATTGCTCGTATTACAGGCCACACCCGGTATAGATTATTGCATCTTACCTATTGTTAATATGAATACAAGTATCAGGCTGTGTATAGATATTGAGATGTTAGAAATCCCAGCATGGTTTGGGGGAAACCAAAATTTCATGGATTTGTTTACATTTCTGAATAAAGACACTCATTGTATCCAATCATGAATATTTATTTAATGATTTCTAATTTATAGTGTCGTGACAAATGGGGCATTCCCAGTAGTTCATGCCTCTTTGTTGCTACTACGAACTTCTGACATTTCTCACAATAATTTTGCGTTTCATTTCACGTATGGCCTTCCTGTAAAAGTGGCTTAAAGAGACTATTCGCTTCAAGGCAGCGACTCGGCTGTGACTTTTATAGCGAACGACGGGAAAATTTCTGCAAGATACCCAGCATCAGAGAAGAGGGATAAAGTGGGATTTCTACCCACCTTACATCTGACGGTGACCGCTTTCTTCCGATCAGCATCTTGTCTACTAAAGTTTATTGACAGTTCACCTACAAAAGTTCAGGTGCGAATAAGTTATTTCGCGAATGTAATTTGTTGCTAGCTCCTTCTAAATGAATATAATTCGTTTGTTGTTGTCGATTTGTCTACTTTTTTTTCAAAGACCGGCTGCACACTTGCGATTCCTCTGGTGTTGCTGCGGGTATCTAATCTATGGATAACGGTGACCACTTACCATCAGGTAATCCGCTTGCCTCTCATTACCATAAAAATAAATATATTGGGATGGAGAATGCTAACGTATGGACGATAGGTTACCAGCCCCCTATTTCACCAACTGACAATGACAGGTGACAGGTGACATTTTAGTATACATGGCGCAGCTTATATGAAACCCAGTGATGTATCAGCGTGTTAACTTTGCAATGTACCAAATTGACACCTGTCACGTGTCATTGTCAAGATGGTGAAATAGAAGGTTGATGATAAGCTGAGCTGTGGTCATTCGCTAGAATGCGTTATCAATTCTGAGGGCTAAGGGCCGTATTAATAAACTAATCTCAACTGTAAAACTCATCTCAAGATGAGTCAAAAACTACAGTTTTCTATGACCTGACGTTTAGTTTGACGTATCTTGAGAAGGGCGTCTCAACAAAGAAGAGTTTATTAATACGGCCATAAGATGCAATGTCTCAATGTTAGATATTAGGTCAATTACTCGATTGTTTTTAAACAGTATTCTGAGTGTTATATAGAATTCATTTTCTCATGTTTTCTGTTTATAAAGCGCATCGTGTTGCGCGGGAGTGTTTTGTGAATCAATTGATTTATTTATGATTCGTGGATCCATGTCGATCCTGAATGGGAAGCGGCGCGTGATTCGGTTTTGAATCACTTTGTTGTTTATTGAGTTTTACTGGGGAATATTGTTCGCAATTTGTACACGTGATTTTCTTGTGGGAACTAAATTAAGTACATTTCAAAAGAATGTCCAGGCCAGTTAAATAAATAAATATCCGAGGGCAATCTTACACAAATTGATCTAGTCCCAAAGTAAGCTCTCAGCTTGTACTATGGGTACTAGACAACGATAAACATACTTATATAGAAAAATATATACTTAAATACATAGAAAACATCCAAGACTCAGGAACAAATATTCGCGCTCATCACACAAATATCTGCCCTTACCGGGATTTGAACCCAGGACTGCTGGCTTCAGAGGTAGGGTCACTTCCAATTAGGCCAACGTGTCGTTGAAATTTTAAGCATGTCTTTGTAGTTATAAATGTCATTGTCTAAACATTATCATTCAATGATGGTTACCTATCTGAAACACTAAAAACCTTTGCCAGCTGTTTCATTTGCAATAATTTTCATATGTGACACGTTGGCCTAGTTGGGAGTGACCCTACCTCTGAAGCCAGCAGTCCTGGGTTCAAGTTTTTAGTGTATGCGATAGGATACCTTCAATGATGGTAATTTCGGACGTAGTTAGCTAGAAAAAAACATCCTTACTTAACTAATATTACAAATGCGAAGATTTCCCCAAAAATCGGCAAATATACAGACAGTGGCATGGCTACGGACATTATTTCTCAGAAACCTTTTAAAAACTAGATAACAGATGGCGCTTTCATTTACTCTATTAGATGATAGTACCCGTGGCCCGATAGATGTCGCTGTTTAAACCAAAAACGTGCTAGAGATTTCCTTTCGTAATTTGTATTTACAAAGTTTTGGGTACCTAGTTTTTTGCTCAAAGAAGCGATAGGGCGTATTTTTGGGTAAACGCTTGGTTAAAATACATACATACATTGAATCATGCCTGTTTCCCAGAGGGGTAGGCAGACCACTGCTTTCCACCTGGTTAATATAAAAGAGTTTAAGAGATATGAAAAATATTCCACCCTTGTTTTCGCGTATGCAATTGTTGCATTGAGTTGTTTTTAATCGTGGCACAAATTGCACCGTTGACATTTTAACGGTAAATTTAATTAAAATTAAACGGACACTTCCTGCAGTTTATTTACGACATTTTTATTGTAATTTTGATTCGTGTAAATTTATGTATTTTTGGCATGGTATTGATTTAGTACAATAACTAGCCGCAGTGTTTCTTAGACGGGCATAGTTTCTTTCAGGTTTATCCCGTATTTTTGGGCTCAGTTTTCGACGCGTTTCAACGGGACCCTATTTCTAAGCCTACGCTGTCTGTCTGTCCGTCCGTCCTAGCTTTAAAGACCGTATTATTATATTGGCGGATTTACGAATAAATAAAATTGAAAAATGAAAGGGGCCCTAAAGAAACACAAAAAATACTATAAAATTGTCAAGTGTGAGCTGCAGTCAATTTAGGCTAAGTCGCTACTATGACGTTTCAAAAGAGTTTATTATTTGTAAACCTATTTGAATAAAGATTATTCTGATTCTGATTCTGATGGGCACCTCGCACTGATTCCATTCAAAATCGAATCCAAAATGGAATCTAATAATGCCTACTGTGCGGCGGAACGGAACCCTCGGTGCGCGAGTGCGACTCACACTTGACCGGTTTTCTAATTTAGGTATACTTTGTTACAACAAACGAAACTAACACAAAAACCAACCATATTGTATTTTTTTTCGTTAAACGAAGTAAATCCGCGCATTTCAACTAGTATGCTTTATAATAAGTATACTTGAGAATGATTTACGGTTTAATTTGTGCGCACGGGCATTCATTATTCGCCTTTGAACTTTACGTTTAAGTTTAAAAAGGAACCACTTAATACTGCCACGGGCCAAGCAAAAATTAACCTTATTACAGAGAGTTTAAGAACATCGGGACTGCTTAACTTTTATGCGCAAGAGTTCCTTGCCGAGATTTAGTTTGTATCTCTTAATTAACTTTTAAAGTTACTTTCTACGCGTTAACAAGTTTAATGGATTTAATATTATTGAATTTACTGTGAAGTAGTTATATTTATGACTTCTTTATTAATTATTTAAATTAATTATGACCTGACAATAAAACTATTTCATATACAAAAAAGGAGATTAGGAGATACTCAATCCATATTATTATATTTAGTAATTGAAAGAATGGGTCTTACCTATAACAACAATAAAAAAACATAGGACAATGTCACACAAATTGACCTAGTCTTAAACTAAGCTCTAGGCTTGTATTATGGGTACTAGACAACGATAAACAAACTTATATAGTGAAATATATACTTAAATACCTACTAAGGGACAAATACTCGTGCTCATCACACAAATATCAGACCTTACCGGGATTTGAACCCAGGACCCCTAGCTTCGAAGGCAGGGCACTTCGTTCAACAGTCGATTTATAATCGCAACTAAATTTTTATTAGATACCTATGATACTGCCTCGGCGCGGTTCACCGTAAAAGATTGTTTTGTGATTTTAATAATATTAAATGATACTAAACTCTCTATCAAAAGTTAACACCGAAATTGGTAACACTCAGTATGTGGCCAGACTTACTTTCCTTGACGATGGTTGTCAGGGCCATCAGCCATAGAAAAGAGAAGAAAGCGGTGCTACCACCCCTCTCTTGAGTATTTTATTTTAAAAACCGGGCATTAGCATGTCGGACCATGCTCAGTGTAGGGTTCCGAAGCCGTTAAGCACGACAAACATAAAAATCAACAAGTAATAACTTATTTTCTATTTAAAGTTAAAAGGTACCGTCTTAGATGATTTTAGTAGGTATAAACACTTTAAGCGCCGGTATCTCAAGAACCAATGATGTCTACTTTGTCGTGATAGTTTTCCTTTAAAATTCGTTATATTATGCTCTTTCATTTAAGTTTTTTTTTCAGATTTTTAGTATGTGCAGTTTTTGCTGTAGAAGGGGGGGACACACTTGAGTCTAACTAAAATTAGCGCCTTAAAGCTTAATATTTCATCCTATCCAACGATTCCCCACACTATAGGGTTGAGGAGAAAAAAAATACATCCCCACGTTGTGTAGAAGAGATACCCTAAAAAAAAATTTTTTTTTACTTTTTATCGTCCCACTTTGTTGGCGTGATTTACACATGTCATAGATAATAAATGCTGTAAATACCGGACGGTGTTGGCCAGTCGGAGATCTAATAAGTATGTTTTCATTTAGTATTTTCAGGTGGTTACGGTTTTAAGTTTGAGAGGTTAGATTTTACAACTTAAGGGTGTAAAAAATAAGTAGCATACTTCACAACTTCCCTCCCAGTGTCACCACAACCTTATACCAGTAAACGCGCGAACTTGACATTAATGCGCGCTGACTGTCAACCCGACCGATCTTTTTGACACACGCGCCATTTAGCCGCGTAAATTGCTCATTAAGAGCGTTACAAGTGCATCTGTCAGTGTCAGGTCGTTTAAGAGCAATGAGTCTCGTTTATGGTGACCGTTACAAGGGTTATGAGTTTTTAAGTATTTTATTTTGGTAATGTCGTATGTATGTAAATACATTTTACAAAAAAAATAAGTAATACAATTACTATAAAGAGATGTTCAAAAGCGACTTATCCCTTTAAGGCATCTCTTCTGGCTAACTCTCGGGATTTAGGAAATGTGTTGCACAAATTTATTAAGAACATAACTAACTAATTAATCCTTTATAAATAAAACATTACATTCAAATAGCTACATAAATAGATACTTTTAACCTTACAAAATGATTCATAATTCAAAGTAAATAGGGAAAATAAATAAAATGATAATGGGCGTTTTCCAAAGAAAGTGTACATCGTTAAGGATAAAGTTAAACAAATTTAACTTTTTCCATTTCGTCACGAAATTTAGCCATACATTTAGATACGTTAATTTTCGTGACGCAATGGAAAAAGTTAAATTTTATCAATTTTGTCTTTAACGATGTACACTTTTTTTGGAAAACGCCCTACTTAAAGTAATTTAAGTTAAAATACATGAGCAATACAATTAATTGATATATTTTAAGATTAAAAGCCCCCTCTCCTAATTTTGCTTTGACCAACAGGGTCCATAATTAAGTTATAATAAAGTTATAAACTGTATTAACTTAAGTTAGCCTAAAATCTGTAAAGTAACACTATGGAATGAAGTAAACGTTTGAGTATTGTTTAACCTCAAAAAGACAGTTATTTACACTTATTTATTTTTTGTAATATTCTGGAATACGACGAGGAGATAATGTTTCTGGTTTATCTATAACTAAGTACACGACAAAGGCTGTTTTAAGTATTGCCAGTAAATATATAGCGCTTTCTCCTTTATATAACCACATGCCCGTGTGGTTGCCGGGTTAGAATAGTGCCACTCCATGTCTTCCCGGGGATGTCGTAAGAGGCGACTAAGGGAATGAGGGCTTCTAGTAACTGTTAGGCGATGGGCTTGCAACCTGTCACTAATACACTGGTAAACATCTTAGCCTGTTTGTGCAAAATGTAGTGACAGAATTACCAACAACTCTTTTTGTAGTTGTTGGTATTTCTGTAGCTCTGCCTACCCCACTCTGGGAATGAAGGCGTGATGTTAGTATGTATGTCACGGTAGACAAAAGGCAAGATCCATGCGAACCTTCACTTTCAGTTTACCTTCTAAAATCACTCGCTAAAAATTTTCCTCAACGATTTCTTTGAATGTGTTTGAGTTCATACAAATATGACATTCAAATTTCCAAACACACCCAAGTCCCGGTGTAGAGGCGAGCTACTGTCGTGGCGCAACCCGCCGCCCTTGCCGCCTATTACGCGTAAGTCCAGTTTTTGCCACTATTATGACACACCGACTGTCATAATGCAATTACGAGAAACCTCTACCGCTATAACAATTAATATTAAAACTTAAATACGTGATAAATCAAAATTATGTTGGTTTTTGTTAAGGCTTGAGGAGTGAGCGCACTGGCGCCATTCCACTCCGTTTTGTTTTCAACACGTCATCATTTGCATTGTAGTGTTTCGGCGGTAAGACAATCGGTGAAAGCTGGCTACAGGTCAGATTATCCACTGTAGTCTTAAGGGTTAGAATAGTTATTTGTGTCACAAGGGAGAAAAAATACATATTTACGGCGACGGCGTCCATTGAATCCTGAGTGTAGTGAGGCTTTCAAGACTAAGTGTTAACGCCCAAGGTGGAAATAATAATGCTATACTGTGTGACACACTGATTTTCACATCACTCTTTGGGACTATTCTATGTCCTTTCCTATGGGACTCAAACTATCTCCATATCGAATTTGAAGATGACAGTCATCGGTAGTGGCGGTATTCTGCCCTCCTAAATCAATAAGCATTATCTCAAATTCAATCGTCAAAGCAGATCCAATCCTATCCTGTTAGTAGTAAGGTTGCATTTGCTACAAGAGTTTGGTCCGAGATACTGCCATTTGTGTACTTGGCATTTATTTAGGTAACACAAACCTTGCTGTCAGCATTATTATGTAATCATTGTGAGATTATGTTTGTACAGTAGCCGATAAACAATAATAATTTATTAGTTTGAAAATGTATGGAATTGTTTGTTTGCATTTTTATCCTTGCCTTCATTATGTAGTATAAAACAAACTCGCTTTCCACGTCTGTCTCCGTATCTCCGCTATCTCCTCCTTAACCACGCAACGGATTTACATGCGGTTTTCACCATCGGTTGATTAATTCTTCACGGAAGATTTTTATGTATAACTAGCTGTTTCCCGAGACTCTGTACGCGTAGAATCATAAAACTTAGCCTATTAAACTCACAAATAACGTAGCTTTCTACAGGTAAAAGAATTTTTAAAATCGGTTCAGTAGATCCATAGATTATCTCCTGCAACCTCAAAAAGCCAAACGAAGGCGGGTCGTTATAGTATTCTAATGAAACTTTAGGGGACGGGACTTTTATGTATATATTTTATTTTAGTGCGTGTATCTTATGGAATAGATGTATAACTACTGTGGTATGAGACTTATGAGTGATAATAAATCTGTTCTGCTTCTAATTCTGATTCTCAATTTCGGCCATCTTTATTTTGGATTAA
Source organism: Acleris holmiana (assembly GCA_949316455.1). Taxonomy (NCBI): domain Eukaryota; kingdom Metazoa; phylum Arthropoda; class Insecta; order Lepidoptera; family Tortricidae; genus Acleris; species Acleris holmiana. The sequence goes on from OX438783.1 coordinate 15,915,491, forward strand.
ATGCTACCAAAGATATCTTCTAGTTGGTTACAGCTCCATGAATGCCTATGAAATGACCAAGCCCCCATGGGTACGTGACTGAAATATTAATCGCATACATTAAATAATAATATAATACGTTTACCTTACCTAACCTCAAATAGCAGTTCAATTATGAATTGGAAAATTAATATTCGTAAAAAACCTGAATTTTAAGGTGTTGCTTTTGGGTGAATTTATCCCCTAAAATGTATTAACTTATTCTTTCACATAATATATGCGTTTTCAAAATTGTTGTACATGTACATTGTACTGTGGATTTTGTATTCATAAATAAATTGAAAAAAAAAAAAAACTCCAGTATGCCCACGCCTTTACTCTTGTCAGAGTAACAACCGAGTCGACTCCCGATAGGGACGTCTCACTCAATTAAGGGGTGGTTACAATTTTAAAAGGGCAATTAAAACCTTATATTGACGTCATTAAGGTTCATTAGCCCAATTATCATTGTTCTTGGCGGAATTGATTGGCACTTGACGGCTGGGACAAGAATTGTATGCGGGTGTTTTTATTGGTCCTTGGTATAATAATGGTGAAATGGGGTTTACCCTTGAAGCATTCAAATGAGCCGGAGTTTCATTTCATCGATTTTGCAGTTATAAGTTTTTGGTGGTCGCATGTCTAACCTAACCTAACCTAACCTAGGTAACTCATATTTAAGATAACCAAAAAAAATAAGATGTCAATGAAATTAGCTGTCGATGAATTGTAATTCGGTCGGATCCCGATGAAATGGTGAATTACTTAACATGGTGGTAGTGAGGGTTACTTAAATTCATTTTTTTTTACTGAAACTATTGTCACTTTATTTCATGGCTCCAATTCTCTCGGGCTGTGACTGTCAAGTAAATAAGAGCTATCATAATATTGACAGTACGATTTGACAGAAGCGCGTGGAGCTAACCTGAAGACATGAGTCCTCCTGCTTAGTCCACAAGAGAATAAACTCTTTTACCGAACAGAGCCTATTAGCCAAGAGACGATAGCGTTTGCGCTTGTAGAAGCGCTAATATGGTCACCCCTTTCTTAACTAGCGTTAACGTTTGTAAAAACGAAATGCCACTGGGCTGTAGGCTCAGAGGCCGTAGCCAAGATGCGTTTGCTAACTAGCGTTTCTACTCGTTTTGTTTTTAAACCAATCGCGTCACTGATAGATCACGTAATACGAAAAGTATACGTGATCTACCAGTGACGCGATTGCTTTAAAAACAAAACGCTTTACGGATAAACCACAGCACCGATTTAGATGAAATAGTTTGAGTCCCGGAATGGACATACGGTTCTTTTTATCTCGGAAAATTCGTCGTTTTCTGAGGGAATAGCGATAAGCGACTTTTACGAGGACGGAGTTGCGAACAGAAAGTGTCTTAATTACGTTTGCTACTCTTTCATGTTTACTGTTAGGCGATGGGCTTGCAACCTGTCACTAATACACTAGTAAACTTCTTGGCCGGATTGTGCAAAATGTGGTTTCAGAATTATTAACGAGTCTTTTTAGAGTTGTTGGTATTTCTATAGCTCTGCCTACCTTACTCTGGGAATGAAGGCGTGATGTTATGTATTTATACCATCAATATTCATATAGGCTATCTTTTATCAAAAAATCGCTGCTCCCGTGGGATGGTCAACGCGGACGCAGTCGCAGGAAAATCCAATTTAAAATATACGTAACATTGCCCTAACCTAATACAGTTGAAGCCTAAATGAAATTGTATCCCAATAATTATGATAATACTGATAATAGATAATCTGTGGTTCTGTTTTGCGCATTCGTACTCAAACAGGATGCGCACTTGCGCGCGCGACGCGCCGCGAATAACTGCCGAGGACTAATTGTGTATTAAAAAAAAGAAGATTAGCCTACAACCTTAAAGCCTCAGGGAGGCAATTCATACATACATATTATCACGCCTTCATTCCCAGAGTAGGGTAGGCAGAGCTGCAGAAATACCAACAACTACGACAAGAGTTGTTGGCAATTCTGTAACCACATTTTGCACAAACAGTGTATTAGTGACAGGTTGCAAGCCCATCGCCTAACAGTACTACAAGCCCTCATTCAATATTTAAAATAATGTTACACTTAGGGCCTGTTTCACAATCGACAAGTAAATTTATCTGTCACATAAAGATGTCTCTCTCCTTGTCTATTTTCAAGTGTCAGAAAGAGAAAGGGCTAAGTTTATCTGTCAAATAAGCTTTACTTGTCGATTGTGAAACAGGCGGTAAGAGTATGTAATGTTACCGTTAAATAATTACAAGAAATTGATAGTTAATAGAGCTTACCAAGTAAATATCAGGGTCTTCCGGTAACGTTCGGGGAGGGAAGATGGCCGATCGAAAGGTGTCCGGCTTTTGTTTTTTTTTATGCTGTTTACTGTTTTACTGCGGAATATCGCGGTGGAGCGCCATTAATAAAACAAAGATGAAGAAGCGAAAAAATGACGATAATAAGATGGCGGCGGTTAGATGAGGTGTTCCATAAACAACTATTATTTACTTTAATCTTCCAGATACTGATCTAAAGGCGTAGAATACGTCTCCGCTGAACTGGACTACATGGTAGATTAATTATTTTAAAGTTTTCTCGAAAGCACCATAAAAATAATTCGCAAAAAATGGACGTTTAGATTGTTCGTGAAATTCCATTTCACAAGTCTTTTTTTTACAAAATATTATTAATATTGTAAAAAACCGGCCAAGTGTGAGTCGGACTCGCGCACGATGGGTTCCGTACCATTTTGTATTACAAACTTTATTATAACCTTAAACAAAAACACGTTTGTTGTATTGGAGCCCCCCTTAATTTAGTTTATTTAAATTTAATTATTTATTTGTATATTGCAAATACAAAAAAACGGCAAAAAATCATGTTTCTTGTATGGGAGCCACACTTAAATATGAATTTTAATCTACTTTTAGTGTTATTTTAGCGGCAACTGAGATAAAACATCTGTGAAAATTTCAACTGTCTAGCTATCACGAGATACACGGCTGGTGACAGACAGACAGACAGACGGACAGCGGAACAATAGCTAGGGTCCCGTTTTTACCCTTTGGGTACGGAACCCTAAAAACAAATGGGCGTAAATAGCCGTCTATCTTACTTCCAAATGACTACTAGATTACTTACTTTCTAATGTACAAACCATGAAATGTATTTGTAACAACTGTCACCTCTACAGTCAAATAATCTGTGTCACCATGACGTGACATTTGAATACTGACATAATGCCACCCATACATACAATTATAAAGTTATGTGTGAGCCATATATGTCAACGGCGTCATCATACTGTATCGGTAAACGATTGTCAGTTAGCGATGGACACATACAAAGTATTATTGGGCAATTGGGAATAAAATATTCATGAATTGTGGCAAATTGTACAAAACGGTCGTCGGAAAGTTGATTTTACAAAAAGTTATTTTCCGTTTTTTTTTACAATTAATCACATACGCCGATGGTTGCTTGTTTAATAAAATACAAATTTATGGTGGAACTTTTTATTTCAAACACATCCAATAAAAATTGCTCATCCCACAGCCCATTGACTCTGAAAATAAACGAAAAAAAAATGCTACATATATAGAACTCACTAACTATTGTAAACTAAATAAAATAAATACATATCCGGGTACAATCTCACACATATTGACCTAGTCCCAAACTAAGCTCTAGGCTTGTTCTTTGGGTACTAGACAACGATAAACTTACTTATATAGAGAAATACATATATACTTAAATGCATAGAAAACACCCAAAACTCAGGAACCAATACTCGCGCTCATCACACAAATATTTGGCCGTTGTTACCGGAATTTGCACCCAGGACCGCTAGTTTCATAGGCAGCATAATTAACAAATAGGCTAACGTGTCTTGTTCGTGGCGAATGAAAACAGATTTTAGGAGCAAACTTTAATTAAAAAAAAAACTTATGCATCATTTGTCTCGCTCTTGGCCGTTTTTTTGTCTTAAACCACGTAAACACTGGACAAGTAAATGGCGGGTCGTGTACCTCGCCTGTCACCCACCGACAGCTACAAGCGCATGCGCAGTTGACGCGGAAATGTCCCGCGCACCTTAATGGACACATTTCGGAGGCAGTGTGAAGGCAATGAAAATGTTAAATTGAATTTTACCCCGTGTGGTTGCCGGGTTAGAATAGTGCCTCTCCATGTCTTCCCGTGGATGACGTAAGAGGCGACCAAGGGAATAAAGGCTTGTAGTACTGTTAGGCGATGGGCTTGCAACCTGTCACTAATACAATGGTACATCTCAGCCTACTTGTACAAAATGTGGTTACAGAATTATCAACAAGTCTTTTTACAGTTGTTTGTATTTCTGCAGCTCTGCCTACCCAACTCTGGGAATGAAGGCGTGATGTTATGTATGTATTCATGTATTTTACTGTCATACAAATGAAAAGGGCAGATCTATTTTTTATCTGAAGATAAAACAGCTCTGTTTAAGAAACCGTGGAGCGTAAGGGAAGTCCAGAGTCTGGATTCCAGAAAAAAACAAAAAAGTAACATTGCCAGATCGCTGGGGGCCTAGTGGAAAAGGGTATAAGTCGATTTAACTCGTAATAAATAAGGGTATATACATAAGTGGAGTATACGAGACTTAAACCCTTTTTCACTTAATCTTAAGGCTCGTACCCTTTTTCAGTGCCGACAAACTGCTCTGTAGTTTGGCACGATTATAGAATAAGAAAACATGTAATGCTTAAAGTAAATAAATATATTTCAATTTCAATTTCACTAGGATCCTCGTCCCTTTGAACTTTTGTCGAACATACATAACATCACGCCTTCATTCCCAGAGTGGGGTAGGCAGAGTTACAGAAAACCAACAACTCTAAAAAGACTTGTTGAAAATTCTGTAACCACATTTTTCACGAGTAGGCTATGTTTACCAGTGTATTAGTGACGGGTTGCAAGCCCATCGCCTTACAGATCTTCACGTTTCGGTGTATTCATGTTTCAATGAAATGTGAATATTATTTGCAACTGCATCAGTCGATTAAACTATACGCTTTGCGTCGTGCCACTGCATGTATAGCATAAAACACTCGTTTTTTTACCGTCATTTTCATTATTTTTAGCCACCACTGACTTGTGCCGTAAATTTATGCAGTAATTTAATAAATCTGCTTCAAATAAATCAGCCATTGTTCTTGTTTTTATACAAAATTAATTATCGATAGATTAAAGTACTTCTCGACATGTTTTTCTGTTGATTGACACCATAACGCCAAAAAAAACATGTTGTTGCCAGCCTTAAACCAACATTATGCGAAACATAGTCATAACAATTAATTTACTTGTCGAATCTGTTCGTGGTTTTTTTCTCGTGAGGTCATCAGTAATTGTTTAGCCTTAGGCGATGTTTAAAAAAACTTGTCCCATATTATCTGCATTAGATGAGGCGTTTATTTCTGTTTCTACCCGACTATCGAAAAAGGAAGGTACTGTAATGTTTTTCGGATACATAATGTACACGTATTAGAGATAGAGAAAGATTGGAGGCTTCTGAAATGTGGTATTGGAGGAGAATGCAGGGGATAAGTTGGACAGAAAAAATATGTAATGACGGCTGAATAGAATAAATGAAAGTAGGAATTTACTAGCAACAAGAAAATAGAAGAGAAACAATGATAGGGCACCTGCTACGACACGACCTTTCCTTAAAAACATAGAAGGAAAGATAGAGGAAGACCAAGAAGTAATTACTTTGAGCAGATAAAAGAGAAGGTTAAGGCTGGATCGTACCAGAAAGTCAGTTGACGGAGGACCGGAGCGGTTGGCGATTACTTCACGAGAGATGTATGAATGTGTGTGTTTCTTTGTAACCTTCTGTGGGCTAAACGCCGTGAAGGATTTTAAAGTGCAGGGTATCGTTGGATTGGTATGACAAAAAGCATCATTTATACTAATATTATTATTAAAGATGTAAAAGTAACTCTGTGTGTCTCTGACGCTTCGCAGATAAAACATAATTACTAGCATAGAGACATTCCATCTTAGTCCTCAGGGATGGCAACTCATTTGAGGTATTAGGATTATAGTCTTGAGAATTCAAATGTCTATGGGTCTCACATTCCACTTACTATCAGGTGGCCTGAATGCTCGTGTGCCTTCTCCTTAACATAAAAAAAAACAGCTGGACCGATTTGTATGAAATTTCGTATGTAGATAGGTTGAGTCCTAGATAAGGACATAGGGTATTATTCCAAAAGTAGGGGGTTCCTGAGGGAATAGTGATAAACGACATCTATGCAGACGGAGTCGTGGAAGCTAGTTAAAATAGAACCTCCTCCTGAAGCTTGTTATGTATTAAAGAAATAACATATATGCATGGTAAGAAAAATATATCGCATGCCTATATACATGCCTTGAAATAGCTTTCAAAATTAATGACATTATTTATTGTTTGTTTAGAATTTAGATCGTAGGATGTTAAGTTTGTGGCTCAATTCGCACAAATAGCTGACCGTTTTGATGGAATTCAAAATAATAATACCACGGGAAAATGTCACACATTTCTACCTAAATAGTCACACATAGGCCCAAGGTAAACCAGCCCCCTATTTCACCATCTTGATAATGACACGTGACTGGTGACAATTCGGTATAAATTGCAAAGTTAACACGCGGATACATAACTGGGTTTTATATAAGCTGCGCCATGTACACTGAAATGTCACCTGTCACCTGTCATTGTCATTATGGTGAAATAGGGGGCTGGTGTACTTAAGATACTAAACTTGACATCGTTGACAATACTAGTATATAATATAAGGTACAAAGAGAAAATATGTACATGAGTAAGTTATTCGTACCCATAGTACAAGCCTAAAGCTTAGTTTGGGACTAGGTCAATTTCTGTGAGATTGTCCCCAGATATCTATTTATTCGGCTTTATAAACAATTGTGGGCTTTGTCTGCAATAAATTGATTTTGTTTTTATTTTTGGTTTTTTAATTTAGCCGGACGCTTGGCAACCCAAAATTTGGGCCAAGCATTTTTGTCTGTTAGATAGTATAATCGATCGTATCTATAGTAAGCTTGATAAATTTGGATGATGTAGTTACTTGGTATAGCGACATATTTGACCTGTCCCATTACAAATTTCCGGCACTAGTACTCTACAAAGGACCAATGTTCGACACTGACTCTTATTCTAAGAAGATAAGAGTCATTCATTTGTTTTGCAAGAATCAATTTATAACCCTATGATACATGCATACATAACATCACGCCTTCATTCTCAGAGTGGGGTAGGCAGAGCTACAGAAATACCAACAACTCTAAAAAGACTTGTTGATAATTCTGTTACCTTATTTTACACAAACGGGTTAAGATGTTTACTAGTGTATTAGTGACAGGTTGCAAACCCATCGCCTAACAGTACTACAAACCCTTATTCCCTTACGGCCGAGCCCTATATTCAAACCGCAGATAGATAAGGCCTACTTGGTTGAAATTTGACATATGCCCATACAAAATGTGTCAAATTTTAATCCGAAGTAAGGCTATCTGTCCGCGGTTTGAATATAGGGTTCGGCCGTTAGTCGCCTCGTACCACATCCACGGGAAGACATGGAGTATTCTAACCCGGCAACCACACGGTGACCCTATGGTCTTTGAATGAAAAGCTTCTGTCGATTATTGGTGCATGACAGGTAAAAGTGTCGAACACTGGTGCCACACACCCTTATGTGGCTGTGGATGTTATCAAAACATGAGAAAGTGGGGTAGCTGTCACGTTTTCGAGACAATACACTATTTAATCTGTAGATGGAGTCGCTGCGCCCTGGGCGATGCCATAAACCGCGCTAAATATAGATGTAATCACTTTCTTTATTTTACAGTGGGATGAGAAAGTCTCCGCATTTGGCCACTTGTTTTGCGTAGCAATGAAATGACCGTTGCGCTGGAAATAATAGATAAATAAATAAATAAAGAAATAATCACAGGACAATGTCACACAAATTGACCTAGTCCCAAACTAAGCTCTATGCTTGTACTATGGGTACTAGACAACGATAAACTTACTAATATAGAGAAATATATACTTCAATACATAGAAAACATCCAAGACTCAGGAACAAATACTCGTGCTCATCACACAAATATCTGCCCTTACCGGGATTTGAACCCAAGACCCCTAGCTTCGAAGGCAGGGTCACGCCCAACTAGGCTAGCGTGTCGTCGATAATAGATAAGCATATGTATGTAATACTGATGTTTATACAGAACAACGACCAAAACTAAGTGTAAATACATTTGTAGGGTGATTTGTAACCCAGTTTTTAGCTCTGTACCTCGAAAACTTTGCTGTCCATCCGTCCGTCCATCCGTCTGTCTGTAGAGACCGTTTATCTCGGGGACGCATGTAAAACCATATACTCAAGTCTACAGTCCCTTGAAGCTGTGAAAAAATCAAACTTCTAAGTGAACGTATAAAAATACGGCCGTTTAAGCCGCAAAAAAATACGTTTCGAGACGATTCGCACTTTTTTTACATATACTATTACGTCTATAGACGTAAATGTAAAAAAAATGCAGTCGGTTCTTTAAAACTTGCTTTTTATGTACGCTTTTGTATGCTTTTACAAGCATTTTACAGAAAAAACTCAAAACTATTGGCCCTATTTATTAAAATAAATCTTTTACCAGTAGAAAGTTATCGAACGGAGTCGCGGGCAACCGCTAGTTATAAAACTAGGGATGCCGTCACGTGGTTTGAAATAAACGGTTGTTCATGGTTCAACTTACATTTCTTTAATTTAGTGAATGCGACTAGATTGTTCTAACATCATCGTTCATCATTGCTGAGTCATTCGCGTAAAAGCTTGCATACTTCTCTATTCAAGATGGTATCTCGGGTACAATGACTTTTCCATTCCTTGTGCTCATCTCATAATGATTTTGAGTCATTTCATAATTTAGCGTTCTGCAATATATAATAAAAACCCCAAATTAATTGGTACCGATTTGAAATATAAAATTATAATATAGTAAATTATTTTCCGCTGCATTTATTGTTGTATTTTAGGAAATCGTGAGATACTATGACGTAAGGTTGAAAATAAAACTGAAAAATTCAACAATAGTTCATTTATACATCAAATCACGCCTGTTTCCCAGAGGGGTAGGCAGGGACCACTTCTTTCGACTTGCTATGATGCTGACAAATCTCTTTCATTTTTTCCACATTCATACATCAAGTCATGCATGCACGTTGGTTTCGGATACTTACGAGTAAGTTTCGGCCACGAATATATATTAATACATTGTATGAAATATAAATGTGTATCTATTTAACAAGGGTTTCATATATATGTTGGTGTCGTAGCTATGCTGCAATCCTACCTTGCTTTCTTGGAAGCAGACTAGTCCTTATTTTATATTAGGTATTCTAGCTCTAAATTTTTATCTAGAAAAAGAAATACATAAACACATAGAAAACATCCAAGACTTATGAAAAAACACACGTAATATTTTCACTTACCGGGGATTGAACCCAGGATCGCTAGCTTCGTAGGCAGGGTCACTAACATCTAGGCTAACCGCGAGACTAGACATAGGTAAGGAACCCTTTTCTTGAGTAATTAAACACCAAACTGAATAATAATTGCCAGGAACGATTGCCTATTGTTGTGAATTCTCACCGTTACCGATTTAAGTGCTTTTAATTTGATTTCAGAGTTAAGTGCTCGTTGGAAAATTAATATTCAAGACAGTAATTAAAACTAGAGTTTAGAGAGAACTTTCGTAATCACCATTTGACTTGATTTTGTCGGACTTTACGTAAATAGTTTGCAACTGGAGTGTAATGGTAATTCTGGTAACTCATTACTTCATCGAAACAACTTTCATCGAATTTCATTTCATCGAATGCTATTTTCTGCTGAAACTATAATGTTATTAGGGTGTCTTAAACATTAATTACTTAGGTTAGGCTAGGTTAGTTGTTTAAGATACCCTACAAACATTATGATAGCAGAAAATAGTGTTCGATGAAATGATACATTCAATAAAAGGTGTTACGATGAAATGATAGACACCCATCTTAACGAACAAATAAAGAACCACCTTCTTTTATTGAAATATACAGCTGCCTGATTGAGAATGCACGCGCTAAAATGTGTTTTGTCCGCTCAGGGCCTCTATTCAACTGCGTTATAACGATATCGTATTTGACCTGTTTCCGTATTGTCAACGTTTTGATAACTCTTATGTCATTTACAATAATGGCGACTGTGACATAAACGATTCTTAAACTTGTCAAACACGATATCGTTTTAACGCACCTGAATAGAGGCCCTGTACGTGTAGCACATGTTGTATTTTCCCACTTCTCGCCAAGTGTGTCTCTATCGTCACAGCCTAGATAGAAAGGGAGATCCGGGCGACAAACAAGTTGCGGCCAACCTTGTGCTAGCCTACGAGACCACTTAAATTCACCGGGTAATATAAGTTGCGTCTATTTGAAAAGTGGCACGCTGAAAATCACACCCCAGGAAGTCAACAGGGGGGTGATCTTAATTAGGCAGCTTTATACGACACTGAATTCGACTCACCTGCCTGCCGGATAAAACTTCGCATTTGAGATCGACGCAGCGCTGTGTTGAGAGAATCACATCGAGGAATAGGATTTTGTTGACAAAGGTAAGGCGAGGGTGATGTGAAGAATTTAACGGCTGTGTCGTTCGACAGACCGCTCAACACAGCGCTGTTTTAAAATAATAACACCCTTTCAACCATCCAACAGACAAGAAATATAACTTCAATAGTAATTGCATAAAACATGACCTAGTGTCTTGATGCGATTAGATTTGGTTAACAATTAATTATGAAACCGTATTAAAAACAATCATTAGCTACTTGCGGCCGCAATCATCAAGCCTTGACTAAGTGGTTTTTTTTTACAAAAATCCCCCAAAGGCCACTGCAATTTTATTATTATGAAATAATGCCAAAAACGGTTCGGCCTTAAACTTAAATTACATCCGCTGGAGTTAAGTTTTCAAGTTATTTTTAACAAAAAGACAGCTTGTTAGACGCAGCCTGGTTTAATTAACTTAACAACGTCCTAATTGTCCTTAATGTCTTTAATGGGCTTTTGTTTTAAAAGCCTTTGAGGACTTTTAACAAGGTTTTATTAAAATCATAATGTCACATATGCAGCCACTTTGTGTTTTTTTTTTATATTTTTACTAAAAATTACACAACACTTTCATTAATACGTCCTTTTCTTTTTTTTTTTATAAAAAATAATACTTTATTTATATAACTTACAAAGGATAACTTGCTTTATACCTTTGGCCAAGGCTTATGTATATAAAGCTGAGTGCCAGTCTTGTAAATTTCTATACAATATAGGCGCAATTTGGAGTTGTTAGTAGTGAACGTAATTAGGAAGCGCGCGGGGTATTCAGAGCGTGCGCGGGCGCATCCGTGGAGAATCGCGCAACAGGTGAAATTGGCTGGGGACGCATGCGTACCTAGTGTTCTAACAGTTGTTTGAAATCATAGATCAGGCATGCTAAAAGAAAGTAAAAAACATACATACATAACACGATGAATTAATTCCCAGCGTGGGGTAGGCAGAGCTACAGGATTACGAACAACTCTGAAAAAAAAGTTGATAATTCTGAAACCTCATTTTGCACAATCAGGTTAAGATGTTTACTAGTGTATTAGTGACAGATTGCAAGCCCATCGCGTAACAGTACTACAAGCCCTTATTCCCTTAGTCGCCTCCTACGACATCCACAGGAAGACATGGAGTGACATTAATTTAGTCCGGCAACCACACGGGGTATATAATCAAATCTTTTTGTGGTTAAACCTTCTTAGTTAAGGGATAAGGGCTTGTAGTACTGTTAGGCGATGGGTTTGCAACATGACATTAATACACTAGTAAACTTCTTGGCATGATTGTGTAAAATGCGGTTACAGAATTATAAACGTCTTTTTAAAGTTGTTAGTATTTCTGTAGCTCGGGCTACGCCACTCTGGGAATGAAGGCGTGATTTATGGTATGTAACTTTCAATTATTGAAGTACAAAAATAGAATTGAAGAGTTCACCATTATTTACAACCGTCTACCGTCACCAGCAATTATGATATCAGCCCGTGGGCTGATTGATGGTGGCAGCAAATTGATTGATCATGCAGATCATCTTGAAATCGATCTAGGAACCGGCCGATCAAAGGATGGCCTTGACCCGAGGGGTCATGCTGGTTGGATCATCGCTATCAGTTTTTGCAGTAAAAAAAGTACGGATTGTTTTGGGAATTATTGATTGATTTAGGTAAAAAAATATTTGTTAAAACATCTTATATCGTCAATAACATATATAGGCCGAATGTAGTACAGCTGTTTGTCCCCAAAGCCTACAAAGTTTTATTGGGAATTACTTTTAAGAATGAAAACATCAGAGAGAAGTGTGGTCTGAAAGAAGATGTAGTGCATGCTTCGATGGTTCGGCCATTTGGAAAGGATGGATGAAAAACGATTGACGAAAGAAATATACAGTGCGAAAGTGAGTGGAAGTATAGGAAGGGGGCGCCAAAGGCGTGCTTTTTTGAATCAAATGGGGGAAATACTTGAAAAGGGCCGAATCTTAAGTACCCGAAACCGATGTGCATGCATGACTCGATGTACGAATGTGGAAGAAGCGAAAGAGCTTTGTCAGGATCGTAGCAGGTGAAAAGAAGTGTTCTCTGCCTACCCCTCTGGGAAACAGGCGTGATTTATGTATGTATGTATGTTCTTTAAAGAAGGAACTTATTTTAGGCAGATAATGCTAAAAGCAACCTTTAAGATAATTTAGTTCGTTTTTTACTTTGTAACTTTTTTGGCTCATTATATCTTCCCGAGTCGTAACTCATGGGTAAAGTACAGCGAAGGTCCTGTCGCCACCTTCCAATTCTATCATCAGATCAGCTCCTATAGATGATATAGCGTTTTAATTGGCTTTACTTAATTTTTGTACATTGTATAAGTGGGATCTAAAGATTGTAATCCTAAGACCGCAAATGAGGGCCAAAATGTGCCTCGATGCTAACAGAGCATGGCACTCCATTCTCATAAATGAAACTGATTTTAAACCCGTAAAAAACAAACGAAACACAAATAAAAATGAAAGGAAAGAACTCGTAAATATCGCAAACACACCATCAAAACGAGTACTGACTAATTACAAAAGGCTAATGCGGCGAAAGTGTGGACAGTTGATTATTCGATTGCATAGAATCGAGTCGGTCATCGATTCGCCGCGGCTCGTCATAATCGATTAGCTACAACCGATGGTTATCGGACGTCAATGGCCATGAAAGTTTCGCTTCAGGCGATTATAAAAAAATACGTGTATGTACCTACCTAAAGTTAAGTGTTATGTAAGAGTATGGAAATGCGGAAAAGCCAAGGCACTCTTATTTTGTCGCCTTATCCTCACATACTTGTGCAAAATGTGGTTACAGAATTATCAAGAAGTCTATATTGTTGGTATTTCTGTAGCTCTGCGTACCCCACTCTGGGAATGAAGGCGGGATGTTATGTTTGTATGTATTTCTAATTATTTAATAAACTTTCCAATATAAATGTTTTTTGTTGCCTCCGAAGCCAGCGGTCCTGGGTTCAAATCCCGGTAAGGGCAGATATTTGTGTGATGAGCGCGAATATTTTTTGAGTCTTGGATGTTCTCTATGTATTTCTATATATAAGTTTGTTTATCGTTCTCTAGCACCCATAGTACAAGCCTAGAGCTTAGTTTGGGACTAGGTCAATTTGTGTGACATTGTTCCGTGATATTTATTAATAATTGGTAATTTTCCCTAATCGTAAACCCCGGACTGGACGCAAAGAATTCCCAAGGTAAGGTATTTAAGGTACCTTAGCAGAATAAATATGAATGGGAAGCAGTATACACATAGCAGGAGAGGATTGATTTTAGTTTGGCAATTGAATCTGACATAGTTCATTGCCTTAGTAGGGCAGTATAAGTGTCATAAAATACCGGCCAAGTGCGAGTCGGACTCGCGAACGAACGTAACATTATATACAACATTTAGACACTATTATTATAACTTAAAAAAAAAAACTAAACAATGTCACATTTGTTGCATGGGAGCCCCCTTAATTTATTTTATTTTCATTTAATTATTTTGTTTTTAAGTGAACGTACAACTAAATATTCTATAAATATTTGAAGCGTCTACATGTTGCCGTTATTAATATCGAGCAAAAAACACCAAAAAAACACGTTTGTTGTATGGGAGCCCCCTCCGTAAACATTTATTTAATTTTAATTCGCAGGCAGAAACCAGTATTGTTATGAAATAGAGAGGCCTAACAATGAAAATAAACGTAAACGGATAGTTCGTACAAATCTTCGTAACCGCAAGGGTCAGCGCGACCGCGCAGAATGTCGCACGATTACCTGCGCGTGCGGCGCCGATCGATATCGCGTAGATCGCATTATGCACACTGTTGTGTAATGTTATGCATTTTTTATTTGTCTCTTTGATGTTAAATAATAACGGTTAAATAACGTTTTTAAGGCGTGATTTATCTAATCTCCAGATAGAAAATATGTCGGTTAAAGTAATCATAACTTTTCTTTGTCAAAATAAAGCTACGTATCTGTCAGATATCTGGAGACGGAACTATCAGCCCTAAAGGATATTAAGACCTAAAAATCGAGAGTTCTTTATAAAGTACTTTGCACTTGTGTCCCGATCCTTCCGCCGCTTGATTTAAGAATTGTTACCGTTTCTCGCTACAACTAAGTCGATTTTAGTGTAAATATTATGCACTTTATCAAGGTTTTTTCGGCTGACTTTATTTGCGTAGTGTCGACTTAAAGTGAGCGTCCATTACTAAGAACCATCCTGATTAATGTCCGTTCATCCGTTTGGGAGTTACGATGCCACAAACAGACACTCAGATGGAGTTTAAAAAGCGCAAAATAAAAAAATAAATTAGAAATTTAAAAACCCCCGAACTGAACTGACACGGCGGGGGACCGCTAACTGAATAAAAAAATATAAAATATCCCAGCTGCTTAGCGGTGCCCGACGTGTCAGTTCAGTTAGTGTCAGTGTTCAAACAATCATCCCTTAGGGCCACTACTATTTTTTTTTTTACTTTTTAGAGGTTTTTTTACAGACTATTTAGTCGGGGGTTTTTAAATTCCTATATTATTTTTTTCACCTTATACTCGATGTTTCCTGTGTATTAGTGACAGGTTGCAAGCCCATCGCCTAACAGTATTACAAGCCTTTATTCCCTTAGTCGCTTCCACGGGAAGACAATTGATAGACTGAAACAACCATGTGAATATTTTAATATATCGACTGCTTGTAGAAATAATCGAACACAATAGTTGTAACTAATAATTATTTACACTTTCGTTCATTTATTCACGTAGAATGTACGGGTAGCTGTTATTTTATAGAAACACCTTACAACGAACATATCATGACGCAGTTTTCTTTTTATAAAACGGCATTTCTCGTTGGATAAGTTTTTTAGTAGTTAAAAGTCTAACCTTTTAATTTTTTTTTTTTTCGGTGGTGGAGGTTATGTCCGACTTGCTCCGACTAAAACCTCTAAGGTGTATCTTCTCGCACATTGGACGAGGAAAGGGTTTTACCTAACCTTACATACGTAATTAATGTTTAAATAAATTAAATGTCACAGGACAGTGTCTCAAACTAAGCTCTGGGCTTGTACTATGGGTACTAGACAACGATAAACTTACTTATATAGAGAAATATATACTTAAATATATAGAAAACATCCAAGACTCAGGAATCGTGCTAATCACACAAATATCTGCCCTTTCCGGGATTTGAACCCGGGAACTCTAGCTTAGGAGGCAGAGTAACAAGGCCAATGTGTTATCACCGTGGTTAAGTTTAAAATATCCTGAAAGCAACATGGTTTCAGCGGAAAATATCGTTCGATGAAATGATACAATCGACGAAGTGAAATTCGATAAAATCTTGGTTTTACAGAATATATTTATATTATAAATGTGGAAAGTAAGTTTTTGACCAAAACGACTTTCGACCAAACAATACATTGGTATACCGGGTGTTGCCTGTAATAAAAGCAATAAATTGAGGAATCGTTTCTACTCTATAAACGTAGCAACATTTGTTCTACAACTTTAAAAAAATATGTAATTTATTTTTGGGACTTTTTCGAACAAACTAAATAGCATTGTCAATGTACTCCATCCAATAGTTTAGTTGACATCTACTGTCAGGCTACAAACTTCGTAGTTTTCGCAATACATTGCTTACTTGGAAAATCTAAATTCATTCATTAATATTTAGTTAACAATAAGTTATTTTCAAAAGTTGTAGAATACATGTTGTTACGTTTGTGGTGTGGAAACGATCCCTAAATTTATTGCTCCTATTACAGGCAGCACCCGGTATAGGAATATAAGACAATCAATGATATACCACTCGATATAGAACCAAGACATATTACATATTGCATTTATTACGTAACGTGTTGCAAACTGTAATATACATATGAATAACCATTTTAATTGCTGTATATTAACGCATGCGCAACGCAGATCGTGGTTTTACATCATTTTCCATACACTTCGTTAGCGGTGATAATTATTAAACGTGCGCGTAGTGTCTCAGCCAAGTTGAGAAACTATAATATAAATATTTTCAGAGGTAAATTAGAGGAAGACACATACATATATTGATTGACAGGAAGTGAATGGGTAAGAACCAAAAGTTGGACCATACTTGAGCGTAGTTAACCATACAAACAACAGAGGCGAAAAAAGATCCGTTGTGCGACAAAAAGTATGTATGTAAACACTTTATTGTACGAAAAAAAAGCCAAAACAATACAATGAATAAGAATTAAAGGATGTACAAAGGCGAACTTATCCCTTCCCATCCATTCATATCATCCCCTGTAAAATTTATTTACGTGAGTATAAGCGTTCCCAACTTTTTGGTCCTTACCCGAATGCCTTAACAATAAATTAAATGTTTTTGCATAGTTTTTGTATAATTCAACAGTAGGTTTTAACTTAACAAAAGCCATTAATTAAGAATAAAAAACCGTGAAAGGTTTAAAAGTTGAAATTTCAAAACATGCATTAAATCACGCCTGCTTTCCAGAGGGTCTTGGTTACTTCTTTGACAAAATTGACGACACGTTGACCTAGTTGGGAGTGACTCTGCCTCCGAAGCCAGCGGTCCTGGGTGAAAATTTCGTTAAGGGCAAATATTTGTGTAATGAGTGCGAACATTTGTTCCCGAGTCTTGGATGTTTTCTATGTATTTAAGTATGTGTACTTTTCTATATAAGTATGTTTATCGTTGCCTAGTATCCATAGTACAAGCCTATAGCTTAGTTTGGGACTAGGTAATTTTGTGTGAGATTGTCCCCAGATATTTATTTATTTATATTTATTTTCCACCCGACAAATATATTTCACTTCTTCCACATTCATACATCGAGTCATTCATTCACGCCGGTTTCGGGTACTTAAGATTCGGCCCTTTTCCAGCATTTCTCCGATTTTATTCAAAAAAGTACGCGTAGGGCGGCCTCTTTCGACCATTCCATCCGCTTTCTCATTTTACGTAAATTTGGAAATAGTCATAGGTTAATAAATATATCCGATGCATGCATACATTCATGATATGGGCATTTAAATAAAATAAAATATCGGGGGACAACGTCACAATTTCACACTTATCTAGACCAAACTTAACTCTAGCCTTGTATATGAGTACTAGACAATGATAGATATACTCATAAACATAAATAAAATAAAATAAATAAAAATCACAGGACAATCTCACACCAATTGACCTAGTTCCAAACTAAGCTCTAGGCTTGTACTATGGGTACTAGACAACGATAAACATACTTATATAGAGAAATAAATACTTAAATACATAGAAAACATCCAAGACTCAGGAATAAATATTCGCGCTCATCACACAAATATCTGCCCTTACCGGGATTTGAACCCGGAAAAGCTGGCTTCGGAGGCAGGGTCACTAACTAGGCCAACGTGTCGTTTGCAACTAGTAAATAATTATAACTGTAAACCTTAATATTAGTTATAGAGGTTCAAAGACACACAGCATCTAACAAGGTGTCTATGATCACATAAATAAATCTATAGTACCTAATGTGGCGAGTAAACGTGCGCCGGCGTGTTCAACACTTTCACATTCAATTTGCCGTTTTGATCGTTTACAGCTTCTTGATTTATCGATCAACATATCGCTAAACGTTTGCTTATTAAGTGATGTAACGGAGCGGTTGGAAATAGTTGCGTGGTTTTAGTTGCCAATTAAAAGCGAAATTGGTATTGTAAATGTTTTACATGTACTGATTTAATGACTGGTTTAGATGGTATTTTTTAATCATCACTTAACGCTTCAATTTTTTTTTTATACAATTTCAAAGGCGTGTTTTACAAACTAAATAAGTAATAACTCAAAAATATTTATATTGCATTCATTTTAAATAATCAAAAATAGTAAATATCGCCATGTTGAGCCTTTTATTTCATTACAAACTTTTGACAAATTGATTCATTTCCCAAAACACCTAATTTGACCAAACTGCTTTTTTTCCCAAATAGTAATTATTTCAGGACCATCATGTAAAACCCTATATGTTAGATTAGGTTAGTTATATAAAATTTTCGTGTCACAACGGAAAATTGTCATAGAAAATTTAACTGAGTGAGTTAGCGTGGCCAACTTTTTGGTCCGTACCCATTTAAGTAATCTTAAACAATTGTTCCTCAGTAAGTACTCAAATCAATTTTCTGAACCAGCAGGCACAATTTTTCAGTAATGAACTTATTTAATTTAGGTCAGTTACTAAAACTCATTAGGAGAACGCTAGATGGCGTAGTCTTCACAAGTCTCAGTAAATTTAAAGGTATTTTTAAATGTTTTTGTGATAATATCAAACTACTTGAACTGTATCATTGCGACACGCCGCCCACCTGCCCACTGCCCACTCCCGACCTTCAGACAGCCTTATGATTTTATTATTACATATATGGATTCGCGTATTTATGATTAAATGTATTTTTATTGTCTGAATTAAATATGTTGCGTATTTTAACAGTGTTATGCAAAAGCCAAATGACGTTGTAACTTTAATTATTTTCTTTATTATCCACATTTTTATCTTTACATACATAACATCACGCCTTCATTCCCAGAGTGGGGCAGGCAGAGGTACAGAAATACCAACTCCAAAAAGACTTGTTGATAATTCTGTAATCACATTCTGCACAATCAGGCCAAGAAGTTTACCAGTGTATCAGTGACAGGTAGCAAGCCCATCGCCTAACACTACTACAAGCCCTTATTCCCTTAGTCGCCTCTTACGACGTCCACGGGAAGACATGGAGTGGCACTATTCCAACCCGGCAACCACACGGGGAGGGGATTTTTTATCTTTACCTGAAACATTTACAAGATTATGAGTCGATATAGCAAATCAATTAGGAGAGCTGAAATCAAAATGGGAGATATTTTGTTATTGGAATGTTTGTACTTTGTATGTGTACTGTTTATTAAACCAAAATAAAATAAAATCAAAACATTGGCAATGCACAATACTAGTTGAGATAGCCTTTGTTTGCTAATGCTCCTTTGGTTTAGTATTTATTAACAGGAAAACATATATATATTTTATCATAGCTTCTGGCCGCAACTTCGTTCGCGTGGAATTATTGACAGGGGTAGTGTATTTTATTTGATTTCGGGATAAAGACTTATTCCAACTTAAAGGGCAACTCCCACAACACATAGTAACTAGTTAACACGCACGCATACCATTATAATATACTATTTAGTCTTATTAAACATACATACATACATTAAATCACGCCTGTTTTCCAGAGGGGTAGGCAGAGACCACTTCTTTCCACCTGCTTCGATCCTGACAAATCTCTTTCGCTTCTTCCACATTCATACATCGAGTCATGCATGCACGTCGGTTTCGGGAACTTACTCGTAAGATTTGGCCCTTTTCCAATATTTCCCCGATTTTATTAAAAAAAGTACGCCTAGGGCTGTCGTGAGAGGCGACTAAGGGAATAAAGGCTTGTAGTACTGTTTGGCGATGGGCTTGCAACCTGTCACTAATACACTGGTAAACATCTTAGCCTGACTATGCAAAATGTGGTTACAGAATTATCAACAAGTTTAGAGTTGTTGGTATTCTGTTGCTCTGCCTACCCCACTCTGGGAATAAAGGCGTGAAGTTATGTATGTATGTAGTACGCCTAGGGCGCCCCCTTCCGACCCTCCCACTCATATTTCTTTCGTCAATCGTTTTTCATCCATCCTTTCCAAATGACCTAACCATCGAATCATGCTCTTTTCAATCTTAGTCACTACATTTTCTTTCAGTCCACACTTCTCTTATGTTTTCATTCCTTACTCTAACAAACAGTTTCACACCACACATACTACGCAAATATATGTATTATTTTACTTATTCAATAAACAAGAAATAATGTCAAAAATAACTTAAATAATAACACATACCTAAGGGTTGAAAAGGGATAAGATACTCGTATTATACACAAATTTAGACTACTTTTAGTAAGTATAAATTGTATTCAATTCAATTTAATCACGTTATGCACGTCAAAATTATTATTTTAATACATTGATATGTCATTATTATATTAATTTAGCACGGGCCAACGGAATCAGTTCCTACAAAAAAAAAATTGCACCATAGACTATTTACTTTTGTCATCGTCAACGTTTATACAATTAACATGATCAATGAAACAACAACAGAACTCGGAAACACAATGTTTTTCAATATATCTACGCTTAATCGAATGACAAACTCGTTTCCGCGGTGAGTAATCGATGCGACCTTATCGATTAAGGATCGAGAATCGATTCGGTCGCTAATTGAAGTTGTTTCGCTGCACACTTTGTGTCGAGTTAATTAATAACTCATGAGTTTCGGTTTTAGAGGTTTTGCGTTAACATTCTGTACTGAGAACTTGATGTTGAGTCGGTTTTGAATGGTCTCTGAAATCTGGGCTTTGAAAGTGTTATGACTAACTTTTCCTGTGTGCTTACTTGCCTTTTCCATGACATAATAACACTTTAACATATGACATAGTGTGGAGATAAGACAATCGGGGAAATTACTGGCATAGAGGCATTCCATATTAGTCCTCAGGGTTGGCAACGCATTTGAGGTCTTAGGATTATAGTCTTGAAAATTCAAATGTCTATCGGTCTCCGATTCCATTTACCATCAGGTAGCCTGAGTGCTAATGTGCCTTCTCCGTATGATAAAAAAAATGAAAAAAGACAATTAAAATTAAAATACCGTTCTAGCAATCTCTCAGTTTCAATATACCCGTGTAAAAAGTCAATGTATTTTTATACCTAAGCAAAAACAATAAAAATCACTTGTGTTATAACATGTGTTTTGAGCCATCGCCTCCTATCCAAGAAAAAATCCTGGCTAAGTGAGTCTGATTCAAACACGAAGGGTTCCGAACCACACAAAAAAAACACGTTTCTTGTAATGGGACCTCTTTAATTAATTTATATCCTTCACTTTTTGTTATTATAGCGGTTTATTAATGGGCCCTGTTGGCTTCCTTTTGGGTACGGAACCCTAAAACACCACCAAAAATGTTATCGAATATGAAAATACGTGTACCTATATTAGTTTAAATATTTAATGTTATACTGTAGGCGTTTCTTTTTAACTCCTTAAACAAATACAAGAAGCTTGTCTGTGTATCAGTCCGTCTGTCTGTCATCGCTTAGGGCCCAAATGAGTAAAATTACTTAGGGTGTAATTCAAGATGCCATGGACAGCTGTTGACTACAAAGCATCTTATGTAATACTGTTGTTTATTTTGCCGTAGATAATTTATGTTGGCAGGCCTAGATGGCAATTCTCTGTCGTTTTATACTAATTATACACTCTCGTATCAAACCAGTTGTTGTTGACATTTTTTTAATTCAAACCTATCATTTTGTTTCAGGTAAGTTCACTTGACATTTCCCAACGTCTGATGAAGCCACCATAATGTTGCCATTAAATAAGACATGAAGTAAGCACCACCTACGATAAAAACCATTAATCCACGGCCAAAATAACTTCTTAATTACGAAAAAAATTACGCAATCAGTCCACATCCATAAAGAGTATATTTCCATAAAAAACTTTACTGTTTTTCTCGGATGCGTGACCACTGGCAATCGGCCAGCATCTGAACACGCATGGTTTAAAAAAGTCAATGCTTTTTGGCGTATCTGCTCAGAAGAGTGTGACATTGGATTTAATTGAAACAATGATAAATCCAGTGATAGTAATCAAATTAAATTCAACATTAAGTTTGTCTAAAGGGCATCTCTGTATTGGCTTCGGCACCATGTACACCTTGATAATAGATATATTAAAACATGTATGGGTATGGGGCTTTGTACCACGCGACCTCATAACACAAAAATTGTATTCTAGGATCTTCGAATCTTTGACCTTTCGCCCAATAGGCGGTTATAACCACTGAGCAAAACTATTGTTTTTTTAAAGCGTTGTCTGGTTTTAGTTATATTAAGGTGCATATAAAGAAGCAGGCCAAGTTCCGGAGATGTTAATTATTTTTCTGGGATCGGCCTGATAGTTTTATTTTGGATCCTTTAATGTATAATTAATTTATAATTAATTTTGTATTTGGTAGGTATGACAATAAACACATTTTATTTAGTAATCTGTAATTTTTATTCTTCTATCATACACAGCTCAATTCTAGTATATTAAGATTCATTTTATAGTCTTGGGTTACTAGCTAATTTAATTAATATTATTCATGAATAATATAATGCAGCATTAAGTGTAATTTGCACGATACCATGCCCAAAAGGCATTGTATAAATTATCAATAACACTGTTGTCTGACATGACAAGTTATTCTTAAACTTAAAAATGCATTCCATGTTTCTGTCATTAATTTTCTTTATGTGAATCACATAATTTCATATGATATCACCGAATTTTTGTCGAAAATAACAATCGCAGAGATTGAAGTAGTCACTGTTGAAGAATCCGGCCTTGCTGTCAACGACCGAGTGCTGGCGCTTATAAGGATGTCTGAGAGGGAACGCTGCATTTTACTTGTATTTCGATGATTTGGCTTCGAGGCTATCAAGTATGACGACAAAGTAATACTCATGAAAACTTTTGCGAAGAAACTAAACAGTGAACAAAAACGAACACTGCATGCTTTTTACTCACATGTTAGTCAGGTAACGGCTTGACATGTTTCGGACTCATTAGGAGTCCTTGGAGGGGAATGTGTTAACATCGTTTTTATTATTATCTTTTTATCAAGGCTATCAGTATTTATGTATGCGTTTTAATATGTTTCACCCTTGTCACCAAGTTATATAAGTAGTTTACACGTACGAGTATATTAGTATGTTCAGGCGTATGTACAGCGCTCCTGTCCTATGTACAGTGCTGGCTGAAAATCAGCGCTGCAGGTGTCTGACACCTCAGCATAATGCTGAGCCAGTGTCCGATTCACTACCGCGAGGACACACACTACGTGCTGTCATTATTTTCTTTTATTTATATCTTTTTGTGTGTCTTCTGTGTTGTGAATAAATGTCTATCTTTCTTTCTTTCTGATCGCGGGCGCGCTCTCCCTCACAACACACGATAACCCAGTCCCCTGATGAAGGACTCCTAATGAGTCCGAAGGTACCCCATCGCAGACACTAAAAACGTTTGCCAGCTCAGCTCATTTTCATTTCCCATAATTTTCATTTTATTCTGAACCCAATAACTTTTCAATTTTTTTAATGAGATATACTTACAGAACGTGTAGGTAAGGTTAGGTTTATTTTATAACAATTCAGGAAAGTTAAACGGTTTCAGAGAAGAATGACTTTTGGACAAATGAAAATTATTGCAAACGAAACAGCTGGCAAAGGTTTTTAGTGTTTCAGATAGGTAACTGAGTCCGAAACATGTCGGGCCGATACCTGACTATAGCATGTGAGTAAACCTTGCAGTGTTCGTTTTTGTTTATGATAATGGGCCCTAGCCAAGATGCAAACGCTCCTAACGTTTTTCTTTTCTATCGCTCAAAATGTATGGGGTGACAGTCGACCACGTGGTTTATCGAAACGCACCAGAAAGTCATCCCATACATTTTGAGCGATAGAAAAGAACAACGTTAGGAGCGTTTGCATCTTGGCTAGGCCCCAATGTCTCACACAAGTTTACATTTTGTAAACTTAACTTGTTTTGGTCGCTGGAACGGGCTTTCCCCACCGTTGATCGTAGCGTTCTAATTGGCTTGCCAATCTCTTGATTTGTTTATTTTTATATACCACCCATGTCTTCCCAGAAGCTACTTAAGGGAGAGCTTATAGTACTGTTAGGCGATGGGTTTGCAATCTGTCAGTAATACACTAGGTAAATTCTTGGCCTGATTGTGCAAAATGTGGTTACGAATTATTAACAAGTCTTTTTAGAGTTGTTGGTATTTCAGTAGCTCTGCCTACCCCACTCTGGGAATGAAGGCGTGATGTTATGTTCTGTAATGTTGTTACATGCCCTTTACTCTAAAAAGACTTGTTGGTAATTCAATAACCACATTTTGCACAATCAGGCCAAGAAGTTTACTAGTGTATTAGTGACAAGTTGCAAGCCCATCGCCTAACAGTACTACAAGCCCTTATTCCCTTAGTCGGCTCTTACGACATCCACGGAGACATGGGGTGGCATTATTCTAACCCGGCAACCACGCGGGTTCCAAAAGTTATTATACTTATTATTAAGCAATATATCAAGGTAAACTTTTTTGGTGGTCTCCTAACCAATAACTATAACAGTAAAATTAACATACAGTACAAAAATAAAAAGAAAATCATTTATTTCAAAAAATGTTCAATAATAAAAATTAACGCATCTATTTTCGGAAACTCGATATTGTAAAATATGATTTTAGAAAAAATGGAGATGCTGGCATAGTCCTTACAATTACTCAAACTTTTATAAAATAATAGCTAATTGAATACTTTCTAAATAATAAATATCGTTGAAATATGTCGGAGATTCCTTGAGATCAAAGAGATTTAATTCTAATCTGCTAAACAATACTCATAATTAATGTCAATAAAATCTCACCGCTGACTTGCGCAAACGCATTACCAAGGGAAAATACACCTTACAGTTTAGTGACTATGCTTTAATGTTTAACAATAAAATGTCATTAAGTTAAAGTTGAATCGTTTAGATTCAATCGCGCTTTATCCACTATTTATTGATTAAGGAAATAATTATTTTAAGTCCAATAACGTGTGCATTGTAAATGCGGGCCAAGTTCTATTTTTTCTTGAAAAGTTATCGAAATTCAACAAAAAAAAACACTTCATGCGATTGTTTTTGCTACAAGCGTAAGTTGTATACTTTTAATGTTTCGTTATACTTAATATATATTTTTTTCTTAAAAACAAGTATGCTTTTAAACTTATTTCTACTAGGAAGTAACTTTTGCTTCACATAACAACAAGAGGACGATAGTGGTTCAAACGCACTAAATGTTGTCATGAGAAATTGAAGTGACTTTCTCGTATAAATAAGTTTAAAATATTATAATAGACACATCTCGCCGCATATTTCCTACGCATACATAAGTCAGTTTAGACCGGTTACGAAGTGTAAACCGGCAAACTAAAGTCGCACCACATCATAGGCAGATAAAGCAGAGTGAGGTGGTTCCCGCTTTGACCGTGGTGCTGCGCACACTACAATGTTAATAATATAATAATGCTCTGATGGGACAACTTAGAATTGCCAGTTTTTCAACAGAATCACCTAACTGCTCACTACCATAGTAGCAGACACATCTCGCTGCACGTTCCCTACGCATGCATAGGTCAGTTTAGACCGGTTTACCATCACTGTATGAATAACAGCACTGACTCACCGTCACCGGCCTCGCTCGGCCTCCCGCAGGCGCATTGTTAACATTGTCTTACCAATTACAGTAATTGTCTTACGGCCTTAACACGTCCAGTGCCGAATAACGTATTTCTCTATATAATGTCCATGCATGTCATGTCACTGGTAGTGAACGGGTTAAATAGAGGCTTATAGATAATAAATACGATAGTAGTCGATGAATTTGCAGTTTGTAGTGTGGGGGGGTAGACACGTGTGATAGCTATGCTGACTGACAAAACTTTCATGACACTTTTGTGACTGCGCTCTACACAAACACATAAACAAAACGTTGTAAAAAATACATACAACATCACGCCTCTATTCCCAGAGTGGGGTTGGCAGAGCTACAGAATTATTGTGGAATCACATCTATCAGCACCGATTCGCATTTTGTCTATAGATTATAGCTACTTTGTGTGACTACTTCATAAATTACAGACATTTTCTTTAGACTAAATGCGAATCGGTGCTGATAGATGTAATTCCACCCTAAAGCCGCTACCTGACTTGTCGGTATGCTTGCAGTAAAACACGGAATCGGCAAGGGTTGCTAGGCAACCAGTGGCATCTACCAATCAATGCGCAGCGTTTACGCCGCCTGTGCGTTTTACTGCAATCATACCGACAAGTCAGGAAGCGGCCTTACGAACAACTAAAAAAATAGTTGTTAATTCTGGAACCACATAAAAAAATAACTCCGACGAATAGAGAAAATCTTCCTTTTTTTAAGCCGGTTGAAATAGGCTATCATTTTTTTTCAAATAAATTAATGTTGCCTTGCTCGTGACTTCTAAATCTGCCAACTTTGACACACTGCCGGCATCTTTCAAACCGTCTAACGGGTTGAGATCATGCTTTGTTGATCGTATCGTACAGCTAATTCAATTATACCTTGCGGTTGTTTTTGTGTATGTATTAAATAGCAAAAAAGTTTGAACAAAATAAATGAGCTGTCCGAAATGATGTAGGGTTTATAGAAAACACTGCTGCATAGAATATTGCAGTTCCGCTTCACCTCGTCAAATTCTTAAGGGCACCGCAGACTAAGAGCCTGGGTTAAATAAAATAAGTAAATAAATATCACAGGACCATGTCACACAAATTAACCTAGTCTCAAACTAAGCTCTAGGCTTGTACTGAGGGTACTAGACAACGATAAACTTACTTACATATATAGAGAAGTACATACTTGAATATATATGGAAAACATCCAAGACTTGGAACAAATACTCGCGGTCATCACACAAACATCTGCTCTTACTGGGATTTGAACCACGTGCGCTTGCCGGGTTAGAATAGTGCCACTCCATGTCTTCCCGTGGATGTCGTAAGAGGAGACTAAGGGAAAAACGGCTTATAGATGTTAGGCGATAGGCTAGCAACCTGTCACTAATAAACTAGTAAACTTCGTGGCCTGATTGTGCGTGGCCTATCCCACTCTGGGAATGACTATAATACTCATTCCCAGAGTGGGATAGGCAACAAATTTAAAAATCTTGTTTATAATTCTTTATCCACATTTTGCACTTTATCCACATGTAGTACCCATAGTACAAGCCTAGAGCTTAATTTGGGACGAGCTCAATTTGCGCGACATTGCCCCGTGGTATTTTTTTTCCCGGTAAGGGCAGATATTTGTGTGATGAGTGAGAATATTTTTTCCTGAGTCTTGGATGTTTTTCTATGAATTTACTTATGTATTTCTCTATATAAGTATGTTTATCGTGGTCTAGTATCCACAGTGCAAGCCTGGAGCTTATGGGACTAGGTCAATTTGTGTAAGATTGTCCCCTGATTTTGATATTTTTGTCATTTACTATGCAGTTAGCCGCCTACTTATACTATGACAGTACTACTATTTACAGTACAGTGACTAGTATTTTCATGAAAAGGGCTGGTGGAATCAGACTTGTAAAAACTCGTACATATAAAATTAAGTTAAGTACATTATTATCTACTCTCAAACACCGCAACTTCAAAGTGATTGATCTATACGCAGGGTGACGCGTGCGGAAGAATCGGCGTGGCTGCGCAGGCGCCGCAGTTGCGTCATGTGAACTTTATTATTACTTAATAAGGTAATCTGTAGGATAAACGATATACTTACTCGTACTCGTACTTTTGGATCGGATAATGTTATATTTAAAAGTTTGCGATTTACAAAATATATTTATCGTTGTGATTATCCGCTTAAATTGAGAAGTTTTGTTTGCAGTCACTATTATGGTATTTTTTACTAAGATAAAGACTGTAAAACTTGGTTATAATAATAGTTGTTTCAGAGGAAATATCCGATAAATAAAGTAAATATTGAATGCATTTTTTATAATAAATAATACTTTCAAAGTTCGGATGAGGACCAAAAACTTGGACCATAGTTCAGCGCAGTTAACCATACAAAAAACGAAGACTGAAAACGTTCCGTTGTGCAACGAAAAGTATCCTTACAATAATTACATACATACATACATAACATCACGCCTTCATTCCCAGAATGGGGTAGGCAGAGCTATAGTGTCATTCTATGGAACTTGCTAACTATGTAAACAAGCCGCCATACTAAAATTGACATTAGATGTCAATTTCAATACATTGTTTGTTTACATAGTTAGCAAGTTCCATAGAATTACAGTATACAAAAATACCAACAACTCCCAAAAGACTTGTTGATAATTCTGTAACCACATTTTGCACAATCAGGCCAAGAAGTTTACTAGTGTATTAGTGACAGGTTGCAAGCCCATCGCCTAACAGTACTACAAGCACTTATTCCCTTAGTCGCCTCTTACGACATCCACGGGAAGACATGGAGTGGCACTATTCTAACCTGGCATCCACAAGCGTAAAACAAAAAACAAATAAATAAATAAATAAATCCTTACAACAGTTGTATGGCTAATTTTTATCGCACAACGGAAAAGTTTCATATAAAATTTGATTGCGTGATTTAGCGTGGCAATTTTTTTGGTCCTTACCCGTTCTTGTTCTAATCACATTTATTTTATTACTTACCTTTCCCATTAGAAGAGAAACTTCTATAACAGCGAATTCAACTTGAAATATTTGATTTCAGTAAAATGGGGGACTTTACAGCTCAAAGCACCTATTACTTTAATAGTCTAGGTACAACACGACACGAGAAGTTTATTATGATGGTAGTCAAAGAAAGATTAGAAGAAAAATGGGAAAGAGGGAGGTAGGGCAGAATGAAAATTACTCCACAGAAAGACAAGAGCATAGCTCTTAAGTAAATGATTATGAGGTTAAGTTCATTATGTACGGAAGTAACACAGCCTAGTATTGAATTTATAAACTCACTGACAATTTTAGAACAACGTCCTAAATGCATGTCAGTGTCACCGTGTCGAACTTACAAGCCTCTCAATCTTTAAGAGAAACTCTTGAAGTATGCGTTCTATATGTGTGGTAGTAAAACCTATCACATCAAAGATGCTGAACGAAATTTACACACATGCGTCTCAGTGCTTGTGTGAGATCGAAAATTAATTGCGACTGTCGTTTATTTAAACATGCTTACACACACGTGCAGGCGCAAGGCTAGAGTGGTTCAACAGTACCTAACTGTCTTCGCCCACGGCCCTTGTCTACTGAACTTCGATGTTTGCTGATACAGATACTACCATGTGGGTGTTAATTCGTCCACCGGACCATTAACAACCGTTATGATTATGACAGTAGGTGATTCTTTGTTGGAAGCAATTTGTACGCGTTCATTTGTCGCATTCACTACCGCCAATGCATATTTGAAGATGCGAATACCGTGGTCGGTAACCGGTATCAAGCTCAGTGAAAAGATGGAAAATGCCATTATAATAAAACTTAAAATTCGCCAGGGAACTAGTTTTCGTCGAATTTTCCTTCGTTTTCCAATATCCAAATTTTTGAAGTAGATTTTTTTCGGTATTAATAAAGTTTTTACATGTTAACACAAGTTAACGAAAGAAGTTAAAGAAATGCACGTAAAAATCCTAACCTCAACTATAGATTGAATTGTTTCAATCTATAGTTGAGGTTAGGATTTTTAAGTGCATTTCTTACTTATGAAAATTCGTATAAAAGAAACAGTTTGGAAAGGAAATTTCACCTTGTGATCGGTAACCGGTTTCCATACCAAAATTTAAAAAAAGGAACCATTATTTCGTATAGCCTGATCATGACAGCCGATTTGTTTTAAAATCGGTTTTATAGTTTAACTCATGACAGCTTACGTCAATCTAACATACAAAATCTTTGATTTCCGAACGTTAACGTTTGAAAAGACGACACGTTGGCTTAGTTGGGAGTGATCCTGCCTCCGAAACCAGAGGTCCAGGGTTCAAATCCCGGTTGTCTAGTACCCATAGTACAAGCCTAGAGTTTAGTTTGGGACTAGGTCAATTTGTGTGAGATTGTCCCCCTGACATAAAAGTGCTAAATGTCCAAGCCCGCAGGAACCAGAGTTTTGCCAGAATCTAAAAATTAAAGCAAATCATTTTTTGAAGATTTCTAATCTTAGGCAGTTCAATATTATTATGAAATTTATATTCAAACAATAAGCGACACGCTTCTATCAATCATGAACTAACAGCGTGGCGCGCCTATGCCTTCTTCCTGCAAGTGTTATGCAAGCTGCGACAATGGTACTTCCTTCGTTTGTCCGTCTGTCACAGCCTGGCTGGCAACTGGGTCGCTTTGGGTCAAGGAGCGGTGGAGGCATTAGAAAATTATTACCAGCCGTTACGCAGGATAAATATGATGTTAAATATCCAACCACATTTTACACAACCAGGATAAGATATTTGCCAGTGTAGGTTTTAGTGACAGGTTGCAAGCCCTTCGCCTAACAGCACTAACAGTAGTATCATTATTAAGTTTTAAAATAGTCAGGGTTTAGTTTAACAGTCGTTTACTATCTGATTATTAAAGAAGTAGCTTTTTAATGGATTTTAAAATAAAAATTTCTATTTGAACATCCCAATTTAACACACCATTTGGTCAAGCGAGGATGTTGAATGAGGTCGGGATATGTAACAAGACCACTCCTAAACCTAAGCCAGTGGCATCAGGTAAGATATATTTTGACTATTTTACCACAAGCCATCTTGCATTAAATTAAGGAATGGTAGTAACCATTAAACTCGAAACCAAATTTCATCATGGCCGCATCATTCTAGTGCCCCGGTCGTATCATTTGTCAAACAGCATAGCTTGTTCACGTCGATCTATCCGAGGGCCACGATAACTCAATGGACGTGGCGGCATTAATATTGGAAACAGTTTCGCAACAGAATAAGGGCCCGAGGCGTCTGATAGATTGGCGCGGAATTCTTAGCGGGATATCAATTTTGCGAACTTGGCTTTGTCGCGCCGTGCACGTTTTGATGCAGTTATGTTTTGCGGTGCTTTGTTATGGTTATGCCGGCCTAGTAGGTTAGTAATATTGGTGTTTTGTTTCGGTGTTTCTTTTGTTTTGTCCATTACACTATGTTGTTTCAATTCAAGGAAGGAACCTAGTTAAG
Organism: Acleris holmiana; assembly: GCA_949316455.1. Classification (NCBI taxonomy): domain Eukaryota; kingdom Metazoa; phylum Arthropoda; class Insecta; order Lepidoptera; family Tortricidae; genus Acleris; species Acleris holmiana. The sequence goes on from OX438783.1 coordinate 15,947,100, forward strand.
TCAACAATTGATTTGTTCTTGTCGTTTAATTTTTATTTAAAACCTGATTTTTCAATCTTTTTCTGACATAAAATATAAGGATAAATAAAAGGAATGAACTTTAGCTTTCAGATACTATTAATTCCTAATATCTAAAAAATTGGCACTCAGTGTTCTAGCTTAAACATCTTAGGTCAGTTTCATCATGTATAAATTTTCTGCCATTATTTTGATCCTCGATGAATATGAATATCTACACTAATATTATAAAGAGGAAAGATTTGTACCTATTTTTGTATGTTTGTATGTTTGTAATGAATAGGCTCAAAAAGTACTAAGCTGATTTAAAAAATTCTTTCACCAATAGAATGCTACATTCTTCCAATTTGACATAGGCTACATTTCATTTTGAAAAAAAATAGGGATCCTTGGTAAAATTTGAACAATGTAACCGAAGGTGTAGAAAAATGAGTCTTAAAATGTCTTTCGTCGAATGCGCTGCCGAAACTATTAGCGATAGAACAAAATAATGTACAACAATATTGAAGAATATCATAATGTCTACAAAATTATATATAAAAAAACAATTGTCAAGAAAAAAAAGTTGCAGCAGGCGAAGCCGCTGGCGGGTCGCTAGTATTATATATAACTTAAAATCCAAAAATTAGACTTCAACACGACTGATTTGCGTCAAAAAAACTAATACCTTAATAGTTTTAATTAGAAATAACAATAGTTAAATGCGAATACGTAATTATATTTATAACGATTAATCAACAAAATCTATTTATAGCAGTCGTTTGACAAATTTACTTAATCAGCAAAATCAGCGTCGTACCAGTTTTTCGCTAAAATAAATTACACCTGCAACTGACAGACAGACAGACTGGTTACGCAAAATTGTTAATATTAAACTAAATAGTTCGCCTACACCGCCAGGACTGGTTTCCAACTATATATGGCAGCTGAATGGAGTTATTCTATAACGAGATAGAAAACGGGTCTACTAGGATCTCTTAAAATCGAAATTTAAATCATTCGGAGAAATTCGTTTCGCGACAAAAAATATCACTTTTCTGTCGTCTCCTTTCCTTCTTTTATGTTATTTGATGTGTGATTGTTGCAAATGAATACAAACACTATGTTAACGCAAGGCTGAAAGGTTTAAGGCGGTAGGTACCAAGATATTTATCTATAATGTCGATCAGTCTATTCAGTTCAGTACTAATATGGTGGTAGTGTTCACTGTTGGGCAAGGTATATGTGTCCCTTTCTGAAAGTAATGTAAGTGCGAGAGTGATGGGTACTTCGTTCATATTCAACAGCGTTAAAACACCACCATAGAGGAACCTCACTCAGCATTCGAAGGAAAAGGATAATTTACTGAATTGCAATAGATAATAACACCTAACTAAACGTTGCTCGCTGTTGCTACTTTTAGCGGATAATATTTAAGGTAAAACTCTTTCTTGTATACCAGCTACAATTTGATATGTCCCTAACGGATTAAATAATTACACGATTACTGCATAGTGTTTTTTTCTAAATTATTCATGCCAATCTAATTTATGCCAATCTTCTATTGTGCCACAATGATTCACTTATCTCCAGCTGTCACTGATATCAATGTGGGGCTGCGTAGTGATCCCAATTCACCAATCACTATCTGTCAGGATGCAAAATGGGGTCAGGATATGTAACAAGGCCGCTCCTAAACCTATAGCAGAGGCATCACATAGTAAGAAATTTATCGAGTAATGTTGAATAGAAATTAATAAAGATCGAGATTAATAGGCTTGGTAATAATAGAATAAACTGATTCATATCGAGCGTAAAAGTAAAAGGTAAGTTAAACATGATGCTACAAGCGGTGTATATGATGAATAGTGTTTAAATGATGCAAGACGTCATAGGTCGTGCCCGGAGTTGATCTTAGGTCCCGGCATCTTGGTCAACCTAGCCTCTGGGCTATGTTTGCACCAAGAATCTAGATGATGAAAATCATATCTGATACTATGTTGCAAGATAATGTTAAATTAAACCTTTACTATGGGCTCACCATTTCCAATACCCATAAGTTTTTATATGTGTTTTAGGGGCTCTTGCTTGAAGAAGATAAATCTAGTTTTAGCTTTTAATCTAGATTTATGACTGACATTTACATATTATTTCAAATTTTAAACTCTGTTAATACTTTTTGTTTGCAAGTGCCCCTATTTTTTTGGATTGCTACACGCTTATCTACACATTTAAATATATAAGTTTAATCTTAGCCCTCATGTCTTTTTATCTCGCTTTCTCTTTCATGTTTGAATTATGTTTTTAATAAAATATTTAACTACTTACTTTTAATTTCATTCCTAAAAAAGTTGATTTAATACGTGCTTTTTGTCGGGCAGAAGGTTCTATAAAAAAACAGTCTTTTTATAGTACCTTAGAGGTGCAAAACTTAAGTAAGGACCTGTTGTATGTATAGTTAAAACACATCTGTAAAGACCGTTTGACATTCTACTTTTGAAATTTGTGGTAAGTTCCATATTACTTTTGTACATTGCTATATACAACAGGCCCTTTAAGTTTTTCACTTATAGCTTATATTTGTAACTTAAGTTGTACGAGTATGTTACATTATGATACCTATTCTCACTAAGATATATTTGGTTAAATAAGATTTGCCTTACAAAAAAACTTTAGCTAATGTACTTCTCGCTATAATATAATTTATTTAAAGTTGTTACCTCTTTACAATCCTGGTTGCGACACCAAGCGCTAAATCACTTCAATCCGACAAATGGCGTATTGTAATTCCACTATCCTCAGAATTTGTCAGTATTTCCAACATCGCGATTGCTTCGTGTTTTTGGAATATTGCAACATTGCTTCTTGAAGTTGTTAGTCTCATGAACTTTTTAAGATTGAAGTATTTTGGTTCCAATGATAGAAAAGAGGTCATTGCGACATAATTATATGAAGGTCAGGGTTTATAACGTTCATTTCCAAGTATTTAGAAATATGGTAACGTCTCTGTGTGATCGATCCGATTAATCACTTTGAATCACTAGTACCACAAATTACACTTGAAGTGATACAAATATCTTTACTTACTTCGTCAAGTCCAAACAGCATTTCAGAGAAAATTGTGTTTTACAGAAATTTCTACTTATTTTTGAGCAAAAAACATCCTAAAAATGTTACAAATAAAAAATATCATTCCTTCTAGTCGTCTTATATTGTAATAATGTGACACTGGAGTGACAAATTGAATATCATCTACCTTCGTTGTTCCATATCACAATCTCTGGGCAAATCTGCGGGTATCACCTAGGAATACATATAAGACATCATCATCATGTGTTCCAAGCCGTATCCGGCGACAGCGACTCCTATGCGTTGATCACGGGTCATTATTGTGGTGGGCTCCGATGTGGCTAGCGAAACCGAACTTCGACTTCCCATCCGATCACATGGCACACAATAGAGCTGGCCAGCTGAATAAAGTATAAGACTTTAAGTAAAGTGTTTAAAGACGTAAGACCTTAGCGCACACTGATTTGTCCGCAAAGCTGCGCGTGAGTTGCGGTCGTGCACCCGCCAATTACGATGGGTGACGTCGCGACAAACGCTTCGGGAGCCCATGGTTTACGCTCGTCGTAGGACTATTATACTGTTTTTAAAAATAATGTTCGTTCAAGGTCAAAATTTGTAAGGTGAAAACTTAGAATTAAGCTTAAAACATTTGGACAGCTTTTTTATGTTAAGGAGAAGGCAATCGAGCACTCAGGCCACCTGATGGTAAGTGGAATCTGAGAACCATAGACATTTGAATTTTCAAGACTAATCCTAAGACCTCAAATGCGTTGCCAACCCTGAGGACTAAGATGGAATGCCTCTATGCTAGTAATTTCACCGGTTGTCTTTACCCACACCTTTGTTCTTGTTCCACAACAATGCGAACACTGTTTCTTAGCGCATGGTTAATGTATAAAATGGTGGTAGCGATCCGGACGGACACTGCACAGATTTTAAACCTGGGTTTATAACGAGTTTATGTGTAGATAAAAATTTGCCACTGGCGAGCCTGACTTGATCTATTAATATGTATAATTTAGATAGTCAATCATGGCTCACTTTGGTGGTACTTCGACGCAACACTACTAAGGTCGTGGTACCTAATGCGGCATAAAGCATACGTTTTGCTTGTTAGGTGAGTCAGGAACCAAAGTAACGATTAATACAGCCTATATATTTAGTTACTTGTGGTTTTTGTAACTAACAATTTTTTTTAACCGACTCAACCTAATCTATTCGATGTTTAAATATTTAGAACGAGCTTATAAAAATACCTTCAATGTCCATCAAATTTTCACACCATGGTCTCCCTATACACGTCCGATCACGATTCACCGGCGGCGCAAGCGCAGTACAACATTGTTTACTTCGTTAATTGAACTTACCTAGTTGTTACGACCGACAAATAAGGTCTTTTGTTCATAATAAAAGGTCATCTAACTACTTAAAATTGTCATAGATGGCGCTAGTAACTATGTCGATGAATTTTTTCAATTATTTGGAGACATATGAACTTATTTGTATACTCTTATTCTAAAGAAATATGTAAACTTGCCTACTCGATGCACAACCTTTCACTTTACTCAATCTCTCAAGGGTTAGCTGGAAGAGATCCCTTAAAGAGATAATTTCGCCTTTGTACACTATTTTCTTGTATCTTCATTGTATTGTTTCTGTTTTATTTTGTACAATAAAGTGTTTACGTAGATACATACAGACATTCACGGTACAATTACTTTGATAACTGTGGTCCCACAGATCTGATAGTGACAGGAAAATATCTTAGGATAAAACAGCCTTAAATTATATTGTGAATTGTTATTTTTTTAGAAAAGTATATTGGTGTGTAAGCTTAAGTTACAATACAATACAATACAAATATTCTTTATTGAACACCACACACAAATACAGCATGAAAAGTAAAATACAAATAAAAACTTACTAAGTGAGTCAATAGGCGGTCTTATAGCGATCTCTTCCAGACAACCTTACAGAGAAGAGAAGTGTCAAAGAAACAGAAATAAATTAAGTTATTATTTTAAGAAACCTAAATAATTATTTGGTAAGATTTCGCACTATTCTCCGCGGGGTGATTATAATCAAATGGTGAGATATCGACCGCGAATAAGATGTAAGTAATTTTATTTCGTGGTAGGGATCTACCCCGCAGCAAATATTTTAATTTATTAATAATCAAGCCGTTCAATATGTGCAAAGCAAATTAAATGAATAGTTGATTTTACGGCCGATAGATGTCGCGATAGCGTTATCTTAAAGAACTTGACGTGATCACTACAGAGCACGTTGTTTACTTGTTTTTTTTATTCGTTTATGATGATTTACTTGTTTGTTTTTGTATCTAGCTTTAGTAGATTATAAACAACAATGTACTTAGTGATCTATAAGCTTATTTACAAAATTTTGTCTTTTTTTAATATTTTGTTTATCAAAAAACAAAATACTAGAAAATCTTAATTTGGCGTTCATGGTTATACGAAGTTGTAAGTAACCTTTTATTATAATAATACAAATTTAGTACTTAACACTTATACGTTTTATAGATATCGTCGTACCTAAATTGCCTATTTTGTAACTAAAATAGTTGAATAATAAGTATATAACGTTTACAAATCTTATCATTTCTTTTATTGGCGAGTCATTAGAATACATTGACCTTTGAATTGAGCGTCAACTCATTATTAGATATTTCATCAACTAGATCAGTTGCGATGGTGGTGTAATGGTCAGCATAGTTGCCTTCCAAGCAGTTGATCCGGGTTCGATTCCCGGCCGTCGCACACTTTTTAGTCTTTTTACTATGTTAATTTCATTGTAAAACGAGAATCAGTAAACGGTAATACCTATTCCTTTGTAATTAGTTTTTAATAATTTGATATTTTATAGTAACATATTTTGTATTCTTTATTAAGTTTTTGTCAAAAGTAGTTTATAGGGAAACTTCAGTGCTTTTTGCTGATTTGTTTTTTTGCAATAGAAAAGTAAAAAAGAAGTAGAAAAAGTAAAGATAATTATAATATTTTATAACTCAAAATACATTCATACTCAGTTGCAACAAATATAAGAATGTTATAAAATTTAGGAGTATTATTACCTAAAGGTAATGAATAAAGTTCAAACTAAGCTAGTAAATAGTGCCGATATGAACCGTCCGCCCATGAACCTACATTTCATGCCTCATTTAATTCTAATTCGCGAATCTAAATGCGTAAACGTTTCGTTTCGCAAAGATCGTCGTAATAATTTTAAAATAGACTTGATAAATACTTGTGTCTAATTATGCAAATACATCCAAACGTGAGCTTCTCTATCTGTGTGTTAGCTACGCCACGCTGAAATAAAATTGATCTTGATTTTTTTTTATAAAAGTCTCTTTGGCTTGGGTGTTTTGGGTCTAGACTATTTGTAGTTGTCAGACCAAACGAACTATAAAATGAAATCAAATAAAATGCAGAAATCCAGTCTATAATCACATGCCAATTTTTTTTAGTAACATAGACTTCTAAAGTAACAGTCACAACTGTCACAAGTAACATCAGTTTCACTGATGGAAAGGCATTTCTCGATGCATAAGTAGTTGTTAGCTAGTTTTTTGTTTTGGTAGTCACATCATGTGGCTCACATGTCTAACCTAACCTAACCTAAGTAATTAATATTTAAGATGTCCTGGAAATATCATGGTTTCAGCAGAAAACAGAAAAATAACTGTATGCGCTAAGCAATTGCCGTGTTATTTTTTCATAAGATGAAGCTTTAAAAAGTCATAGTTCAGACCCCCTGCCAAAACACCCTATACAAAATCGACGACAGGAATGACGTCACAGCTGTTGTTCCATGTTTAAAATATACGCATCTTATAAAGAACTTGGCATTTAATTCAGAAATTATTATGTTTAAGCCAATATAATTTAAAGAAAATATATGAGGATGCCGAAAAATCACATCCTTACAAGAATTTTTAACTTTTTAACAACTTTTGATTATATACAACGTTTTTTTTATGTTAAGGAGAAGGCACACGAGCACTCAGGCCATCTGATGCTAAGTGGAATCTGAGACCCATAGACATTTGAATTCTCAAGATTATAATCCCAAGACCTCAAATGCGCTGCCAACCCTGAGGGCTAAGGTGAGGACGTGTTACAAAATAATCCGTAAAAAAGAAATTACGAAAGTAGTGTCAACCCTAGTATACTGTATACCTAAGATACTGAACTGACGTTATTTAATAAGGGTTGACACCACTTTTGTAATTTCTTTTTTACGGATTATTTTGTAACACGTTGTATAGAATCTTAATAAACGGGTCAAAACTTAGGGTGTTGTGTTTCATATGCTTTTTTTTACATATTCTCCTTAATCGCTAAAAGAAACTCAATTCTGTTTTTCATGCATGCTCCCTATTCTTGCAGTGAACTTTATCTTGAATTCAGTGACAACTGACAACGCATACTTTCATTAATCAGCTTAAAGGTAGTTTTCGAGCGAAATTCACGTGTCTATTAACATTTTGAGTAATAGCATAGTATAAGTTAGACATTTTCTCAGCGAGGTCGTCATCCGCCGAGACAATAGCGTAATTGTAATCCCTAGGAGATTGTCCACTTAGATGTACTGCTTTATAGATGCGACACATTTTTAATAAAATTGAGATAAATGTAGCCCTTTATTCGAATAGGGGTTGTTTTGTTTTTCGCCGTGTGGTTGCCGGGTTAGAATGATGCCACCCATGTCTTCCCGTTGACGTCGTAAGAGGTGACTTAGGGAATAAGGGCTTGTAGTACTATTAGGCGATGGGCTTGCAACCTGTCACCAATAATACACTGGTAAACATGAAGTCTTTTTAGAGTTGTTGGTAATTCTATAGTTCTGCCTATCCGACACTGATGGGAATGAAGGCGTGATGTTGTTTGTGTTTTTCGCCTGTATGACCGGCACGAGCAAATTTTCATTGTATTTTGAAGTTCTGCGAATGGCAGATTAATAGATACGTCTATAACAAAATACAAATTGTTAAATTGGCCTTGTTAAACTTACAAAATTGGTGTTGTTGTAACTTTTAAATGGGGTTTTTGTAAATTGGGCGTGAAATTAAAATATTTCGCGTTCGAATACTTGATTCCTTTAACGTGTTATCCAGTTCGTATGTATTACATTGTATACTCGTAAAACAAAGTTCCCGCTGTCTGTCTGTCCCTATGTATGTTTATCTTGAAAGATTGAAATCTTTAAAACTACGCAACGGATTTTGATGTGTTTTTTTTTTATAGATAGAGTGATTCAATTCGGGTCACTAGTGTTTTATTAAATTACGATCAATTAATGAAACGAAAAATAAGAGAAAAAAATATTATTGCTCTCTAATTTTGTTGAAAAAACAGTTTAGTTTCGAAAACAAAACTCTACTAAACATAATTTTAGTATAATTTAAACGCAATACAATTTTTTTGTGTTTAAAACCGTTTCGTTTATTTTTAAAAATAGAGAAAGAACTAAAGAATAACGTGATTAGTAACATTCTCGGCCATAAAGCAGCTCAACAACTAAATAAAACTAATTCATCTCCGTATCTATGAAATTGCTCGTTGATTGCATCTACAAGTAAAGACAGAGCAAGCGGATGCGCGGACGCCGCTCTGTTAGCTCAATCATGTTACACTACTACAAACAAGCATTATTCCCAGGGTTTACTCAGTCATTGATTGATTTTCTTCGTAACATTACATAGTAAATATTTTTTATCAAAAGGTAGTATGGTTATACATTAACATTAGGGACGACTATATATGTTCCCTTTTTTATAGCAAGGAGAAGGCACACGAGCACTCAGGCCACCTGATGTGGAACCTAAGACACATATAGACATTTTAATTCGCAAGATTATAATCGGCCATTATCCATTAACCTACCGCCAAGCAAACATTCGCATTGTTTTGTTCCGTTAAGACTCCTCAGTGTGGGCAACGCATATATTTTTTTTGTTATTGGGTCACAATATTGAACGTTACCCAAGCATACACGTAGATTCATCGTTATACATTGGTGACGGTGTTCCTATGCTCTACTGGATGTGAACATGTTTTAGGATTGAATGAAATAAATATCAGGGGAAAATCTTACACAAATTGACCTAGTCCCAAACTAAGCTCTCTTGGCTTGTAACATGGGTACTAGACAACGAACATACTTAGATAGAGAAATACATACATAAATACGTAGAAGACTCGGGAACAAAAGTTCGCGGTCATTACACAAATATCTGCCCTTACCGGGATTTGAGGCAGGGTCACTACCAACTAAGCATTTCTCAATTTTTATGCCACATTAAGTGACATCAAACTATGCAAATTCCCAAAATATTTGTATGAAAAGTTCCTTTTGTGTTACCAAAAACTAACACAAAACACAAACACAACACACACACAAACACAAAACACACAACACAAAACACACAAAACAACACAAAAACACACACACACAAAAGGAAATTTCCATACAAATATTTTGGGAATTTGCATAGTTTGATGTCACTTAATGTGGCATAAAAATTGAGAAATGCTTAGTTGGTAGTGACCCTGCCTCAAATCCCGGTAAGGGCAGATATTTGTGTAATGACCGCGAACTTTTGTTCCCGAGTCTTCTACGTATTTATGTATGTATTTCTCTATCTAAGTATGTTCGTTGTCTAGTACCCATGTTACAAGCCAAGAGAGCTTAGTTTGGGACTAGGTCAATTAGACTAACGTATCGTCGATCACAGTAAAGTTTATTAAAAGCAAATGTCTGTAGGTCACAGATCCTACGTGTGTTAGTTTTCCTACTTGCCATACAAAAAAACCAATCGAAATAACTGGCTACATACATAATCGTAACTCAATACTTCACACGTTACTTTCACACAGATCCAGTTGCGATACGGTTCGGCTCTGACAGTTTATTTAATTAGCACATAATCGATCACGGCGACAAGTCAATGAGAACCGCCGCCGGCGCGCGCGCAGCTTGATTAGCAGGAAGAGAAACGAGGCATCACTCTGCGGTGACGGGGTTCTACTAATTCTGCTGTCTTTCGTTCCGTTATATATCATGAATTAAATTAAAAACCGACGTATTTTTTTTTGGGGTTACCACAAATTCCGATTTGTTACTCATCTTTTTCCCGAAAGGTGTGCTTTGCTGGAGATTTTAGATTAAATATTTAATGAATTGCTATACGTAGGTTAGGTTAGGTTTTATTGAAAAGCGATATTTTAATATTTTTTTGCTATCAAAACATTGTATCATAATAAAACGAAAAGATGTCGTTTAATTATTCACTTCATCTGAGGCTATTTTCTACTGGATAAATAATGATTGCTTTTGACACGGTATCGTATTGTTTTTTAACTCGGCCGACATTACCGTCACGTAAATAAGAGCTATCGCAACGTTGCTAATACGATAATATGTCACAAGCAATATGGTTTTACCGATTACAATAGAGGCCCTGTATTAGTGTTACGTTTTTTTTCCTTTAAATGGCGTCCAATAGTCGCGCCGTACAACACGTTTTGACAGCTGTCAACGCAGTACAAAATATAACCTCAAACACGAAACACAAATTCAAATCATTTATTGCATATCGTCGATGAAACTGCAGTACCGCGTAACTAACAAATCCAATAAGTTGCAAAATATGCCTTACAGACTTACTTATTAAGGAGTATTTTGCAACTTATTCTATTTGTTACTTACGCAGTATTGCAGTTTCACCGACGATATCACATTACATTATAATAGGTTCGTGGAATTGTATTTAGATAGGTATCCATGTGACACCCTGCAAGGGCACAGGAACAGGAGAGCGCTAGCTTAACAATAAGCACTTTACACTGTATCTTGCTTCCTAAGCACTTTACTTAGGTACCTACATGAATTTCTTGTTAGGTATTATTTTTTAGTTCTGTTTTTATAGTTGTAACAGAATCAAAGATACACCTAAGAACATGTAATAGATAATTAGTTTAGCTTCTTTTGCTTCGTGGCATTTTTTTATGAAAAGGAGAAGGCACACGAACACTCAGGCCTGATGTTATGTGGAATCTGAGACCCATAGACATTTGAATTCTCAAGACTATAATCCTAAGACCTCAAATGCGTTGCCAACCCTGACGACTAAGATGGAATGCCTCTATGATAGTAATTTCACCGGTTGTTTTATCCCCACACCGGAACACAATAATGCGATCATTTTTCGTTGGCGGTAGGTTAATGGGTAAGATGGTGGTAGCGATCTGGACGGACCCCGCACAGGGTCCCACCGCCACTAAAATGCATGGTCAATGTAATGTAAATGTGATTGTTGTGTAATTGATAATTTTGATGTTGATAATTTTTCTACTATATAAGTCATGTCTTTGAAGTAGATGTACTTACTTATTTTGAATAAAAAAATAAACAAATAAGCAATTTTGTAGCTATCGAAGTACGTCTAACATTGAAATGTTCACTTAAGCTACAGAAAAAAACATTTTATAGGAATGTTTTTAATTGTTTGTTAAATAGTTTTGGTTTGTCAATGTTTTTTATCAAATTCGTGAGATGGTTAGATTTTAATCAACATGTGACGGGGGCTGGTTGCTAATAGTTTTAATTTGGGAAAGGGTATTTTAAGTAATTAGTTATTTAAGTGTCTGTCATTTCTTTTCACACATTTTTCTTCGGCAGATGTAGGTATGTCCTTTTGTTCTGATACATATTTTATACTGAGAGAGATGTCAAAGCGGCCCATTTAGATCGGCGCATTTATTGATATCTTGATTTATATGTTAGTAACCAATTTTATTAGCAACAATCGCCGCCAATCATCCCGTCTCTAGAGTCTAGAGACGCCAACATATGGTCACTATTTAAAAAATCTCGCGAACTAAACTTTAACAAGGAACTTGCTTGTTTAAGGTCAAATTACAAGCAATCACACTATTTACTTTTAAGGGTTAATCAGTTCCAACAAGGTCGGAAGTCACCTAAAACCTCGCGACCTCAATTTAAACCTTCGTACAAAACGATCTCACTATTACCCTAAAAGCTTACAGCAATACAAAGGACATGCAACTTTGGAGCGGAACTGATTTGAAAATGGACAAGGCTGTTGTAACAATACTGATAATTGACGGGCCAAGAGTGAACCTACACCTTGACCGCTGGCATCGCCTTACCCACTGAGCCTTTGAGTTATATCACGCGTGCTCCATATGGGGCTGTGGGCTGTTTTGGTGCTAGGCTTCTTACTTTTCAGATATATTTTTACTACCAGTAAAATTACTAGTTTTTTTGTGTTTTCGAGTGCAAACAGGCTGGACCTATTTAAAGTTAAGGTGTAAAGGCTTCTTCTGGATGAGCTCGCTTCATCGTCCATTTAATCTTCGTCCTCTAGGAGCAAGAGTTAGTCATCGAAACCCATTCAAATTAAAATTCAAAATAATTTATTTTATGTTTTCCCATAGAATAGTTAGTAAAATTCCTCATTAGCTATGTTAGTAGATTGAATACATTATTTTATTTACCAATTTTGAATAATTTATTAACAAGTAAATAAAAAAAAACATGTTAAATTTAAATCTAATCTAACCTAAACCAACTAAATCCTACCAATAACAATATCCACCGCCGGTATATGTACGCATGTTTATGTATATTATATGTATTTAGGTTTAAATTTATCTGTATAAGTATGTTTATCGGTGTCTGGTACCCATACTGCCTACAAGCCTAGAGCTATATTTGGGTCTTGGTCAATTAGTGTGAGATTTTCCCCTGATATTTATTTATATTATTTGAGGGAATTATCCATGTTCTCGCAGGAAGTATTCGGTATACTCGTATTTAGGTACTAATTTTGCGCGTGTCTCCGTCCGTATAGAAGTTGTTTATCGCTAATCTCTCGGGAACTGTCCAAAAAATAGCTTTTGTCCTATTCCAAACTATAATTCATAAGTGTGCCGAATTTAACATAGATCCATTCAGTCGTTCCGGCATGATTGAGTAACAAACATACATCCAAACTTTCACATTTATAATATTAGTAGGATGTCTTGTTTTAGTGTGGACAGCGAGAGGCCTGTAGATACTTTCAAGACCTTCAGATACACTTTACTAATGGCAGAAACCAATTTATTTATTTTTATATCCCTCCAATAAAAATTGCCATCCCCTTTATAATGTTTAAAAACTAATTAACACATTGCGCTAATTATCACATTTTAAAGCATTATGTGAATCACACATCAAAAACGTCCGTATTGACAGCTGCTATTCCCATACATTCCTCACCAAACCCATCCATCAACGAACTGAATATGTAACAACCTCATCAGCCCCCTTTAGCATTTAAAGCATTTTTTTCTTCCGTATTAACCCCTTTTAGGGATATCTTGGTGATAAATCTACTGTGTAGTGTGAATTGTTACACATAAGAGAAAGGGCTTAACTGCCTTAGCGGTTGGTAGGGGCTTGAGCTCGTTTGTGTTGTGCGTGCGCCTGAGTCAGTCACCCTGCGGCCTTGCGCGCGCGTCGAGGTTGTGCGCCGGCTCCACTCCTTATATGGGACAGGTCGCCAATGCGATGCTTCCCGGTGCCATAATTACTTCTAAATTCCCACATATCGATACATTGTAAAAGGTATTTTGGATTGGAAGGCGCGTCTTCAAGAATATTTGTCTAAGCGTTTCAATACGCAGCGCGATCAAAGTATTTCTTAAAGACTTCCATGGTCAGCTGGTTCCTACTCGCGTGCGATGTATTTTTTGCCCTTAGCTTTACTGGATGGTAAGTCGCAAAAATGTAATGCATACTAAGGTTTTAAAAATGCAAGATTTTATGTATTTACTCGTAGTTTCCGCTGCCGTGCTTAATCTTGGCCAGGCGGTCAGCGTCAGCGACCACGCTGCCATCAATCAGTAAAAATAAAGGTTTCCCAACAATCATATGTCTTTTGGGTAAATACTTATATTATTCTATGTTAAAAAAGCGATAGGTGTCGTTGATGTCTTTATTCCTGTCAGTAGTATCACAAGACCATCGTTTTCATCGACGTGGTGTTTTTACGGTATTTTTCATCGGCTTTGCTGTTCGATTATGTTTTTTTCACAAACCGTTTTGTCTTATGTATCCTGAATTTGATGCATAGAGAAGTATTGTCAATTATTTTTGACTAAACAAATAAAATATGAAATGAATGCATCTTCAAAATAACATTTTACATGAACCTGCAAACAGGCCATAGAGGCATTCCATCTTAGTCCTCAGGGTTAGCAACGCATTTGCAGTCTTAGGATGGCAGTCTTGTGAATGCGAATGTCTATGGGTCACAGTTTCCACTTACCATCAGGTGGCCTGTGTGCTCGTTTGCCTTCTCAATGCCATAAAAAAGAGTGACCCTAAAAAAGATACCAACGCTATTGTTGACGCCAATTTCATAATTCCACGTAATTTGGTGTAAAGCGTGAATCGGTTGCAAAACGTATCAAATTTGAATTTGGCTCACTGGGCTATAACTACAATTGCTGGTGTTCCCAGCACTGAACACTTACTGTCAAGTTGTTCTCAATCAGTTAAAATGACATGAGAATTTGATTGAAAATGTAGAGCAGCATTTTAAACAATGCTTGTTTTACTAACGGGTTTTGACATGGCGAAAGTAAGACCTGAAAATGTTAGTGATTGTGGAAGTCAACTATTACATTCACACAAGGGCAATATGACATGATTTGATTTTATACTTTCCACCTGATTTACTAAATTTACTTTAGCACGGAAAATGGACAGAGACTTAAATAAACTGTCTGATAAACAAAGTAATGGTGTCCGATGGCTAGGATAGGATATCGAGAAAGAGCGGGATGAGCCAAGTGCAGGACCAGTCAGCTTCAGAACAGATGCGGTTTTCTTAGAGACATTATGTTGAAGAAAAAGTGACTGAATTAATTTTTATGTACATTAATCCTTCTGTCATCAAGGGTGTAGACGTAAACTACAGTTCCATGCTTATGGCAATGACGTTATACCAACTTGTTTGAATTACTATGCCTCTTATCTTCTCTAGAAAACTGCTGAGGAATTGGATTCGCTTCCTGCTGGATTTTCCCATAGACAAGACCATAGAACTTCTAAACTCAAGAGTGAATAGTTTGAAAAATTCGCACTGAAGTTTTTCACTGAAAGTCAACGACTTTGGCCATGCAACTGGCATTGCCAACGTCTAATAGCTATGGTGTCCCCACTTTCCATTAGAGTCCGCTTTTAACGGATATAAAAAAGCAACAAGTGTATGGGAAATTCTTGTTATTTTTGGCTAAAGGAACAGCTGTTACAACCAATCAAAACAAACCTTGTGACAGCCGGAAGTGTTTATCATTGGCGCGATCATCGCGGAGTGCGCCGATCATTGGGTCATGATCATGCGCAGGAGTATGCTCCTGCAATTGAAATGTTGGTTTTATAATTTCATTATGGTGTGATCTACAACTATTGACGCCGATTAGTAGTTCTAATGGAACTAGCTAATTTGCCATTAAATCACATGTTTTTTTGTACATCTGCGCAGAACTAAACTAGGACTTGAATTACAGTAGGTCTTACCTTAGTTTTTTAATATAAGTTAACCATGAAATGTGTACTGACTTATAATCTAATCTAGTCTAAAGGACAAAATCTATGAAAACTTACAAATGAAAATTAAACTAAACTAAGGGGCCCGGTGGCATTGTACAGAAGATGCTGGCAGCAATTCCTCGTTCAATTTCCTCGAGGAAACTGCCAGCTCTTCGATATCCAGTGAGCTCAATAAGTCTCTTCAAATTTTATTTCATTAGGCTTAGAGCGCTAGCGCCCCTCGCATCAAGGGACTCTGAATGGATTAAAAATATACTCGTGGCCGAGACCACTAGGTGGTTGTCTTTGGACTTAGTTTTTTTAACTATTATCGGAGATAGAAGTTTTTGTGGAACGAATAAAATTGTCCTAGGGACTTCCGAACGATAATAATTTATCGATAAATTGCACTTTCTCATGGCATTTAATTATAGATGGCTATGAGATAACGTATAATATGAACATGCAATTTCCATACACCGTAACTCAAAACTTAAAAGTGGCATAAGCATAACGATAAAAATAAATGACTATCTATTTATAATATTTTTAAGTTTGATTAAATTCCATGCATTTTTCGAAATCTGAGCAGGTATTATATTAGAGTAGGTATACTATTATGTAATACAATTTACCTAAATATGCCTTTGTCGCAAGCTACTCTTGGATTAAGTTTATTTTGTATGGAAATCGATTGAATCGCATCCATGGTTAGTGATAAGCATTTTAGTTAATTTATATTTAATCCGGTGAACGTTAACCATCTTCTATGATACTTTATAAAAAGTACCTATTTGAAACAGTTATCGATAAATTTAATAACGAAAGGAAGTCCACGTTTTTGCCACAAAAACTTCTGTCTGATAATAATCTAAATTAGATTATTATAGATTGGTCAGATAGTTCTAAGGAAAATTGGTAGGCTATTAATATTTTATTATGTATGCATATGATGTGGACAAAAGCCTAGCTAGCCTAGCCTACCAATCAATTATAGATTTGTGATATGATTGTGATTGAGTATCTCGCAAATCGCAAGGCTGTTTGATGCAAACAATGCTCTTGATAAGCTTATCAATGATCTAGAGTATTAGCGACCAATAAGGTCGAGCAATTGACTAATGATAGCGGAGGCGGAAATACGCAGTAGACAATATAGGTTTAGTCATAGACTTTGTGTTTATTTTACTTACAAAAGCTTACAACCGCAACTGGATACGTTCGCGTGGAGGATAATATTTGTCAGAACAAATCCATTAGCAGATAATGTTCGTAGGAGGCTCACACCAGTGTTGGACACTTTACTCTTAATTCAAAGATCATAAGGTTATAAATTTATTATTGCAAAACAAATGAATAACCTTTATTGTCTGTAAAATAAGAGTCGAGTGTCCATCATGGGACCTTGTCCATTACTGGTTCGATCACGCTATAGTCAGCCACAAAGTCATAGTCAAAGTGATTTATTCCTAAACGTAAGTAAGACGGTTGCAGTGGTAGATAATCAGTAAAATAAAATGCATGATTCACACAAACAAACCGTAACTAATTAATAATATTACGTAACGAGATGACACGCACTTGGAGATTTTTCCACTTTTTCACCATATTTCATTGTAATAAGATTCAAAAGTTTATATATCTCCTTTAAGACGATATCGGAGTAGATGTGCAATTCCTTTCACTTTACCCTATTTACCACCCTGTTTCACAATCGTCAAGTAAAGTATCTCTGTCAAATTTAGCCCTTTTCTTTTCTTTCACTTGTAAATAGACAAAGTGAGGGCTGTTTTTATTTGACAGGTTAATTTACTTGTCGATTGTACAACAGTACCTTAGTGTTATAATTTATAAATATTTAGTTAACCTGCCACAGACCAATGAAGAGCAAGTGTCAAGTACCTCAAAGTCAACTGTCAAGATCTATTTGGCTTGGTGTGTGACTGTGAGCCCTGTTAACCTGTATCCCTCCCCGATAGTTTCCCAATCTTACATTTATATGCCCATATTCCAATATGGCCGTTTGAAGAACATCTAGCATTTCGACGACACGCTAGCCTGGGTTCAAATCCCGGTAAGGGCAGATATAATTTGTGTGATGAGCACGGGTATTTGTTTCTGAGTATATATTTCTCTATAAAAGTAAGTTTTTCGTTGTCTATTACCCATAGTACAAGCCTAGACCTTGGGACTAGGTCAATTTGTGTGACTTTGTCCCGACACTTATATATTATTTATTCGACTAAATTTATTTTAATTACAGATAAAAAAAAGAAGACAGTATGACTGTATTTTCAAAGCTCTAAATACCATTAGTTGAAGAATTCGCATGAGAGAAACATCTTGATACTTGCAGTGTCCTTGAGAGCGAGTGCGGCCTTGACCGCTCAAGGCCGCGCGGTCCGGTTTGCCCTGCGCGGGCGCACGCGATAGCGATAACGGAAAAGGCTTTCTTTGTACACGACTACTAGCGGATGCTTCATTGATCTTTGTTGACCATTATCAAGTTGTACATGTTTTTGATGTGAACCTCTGTATTTGTCCGTCTTGTTTTCTATGTTTCTTCTTCTTTATGATATTGTCAATGCAATAATTGTAGATATTATTATATAAGTAAATTAATAAATAGTCATAAACAATTTAACCAAGTAAGACAAATCATGATAAGTCTCTTACGTTTGGGTTTACATCGTCCTTTTCCTATATAGTGGCCTAGGAATCAAATTGGTTGACTGTACTTAACATGACTTATTTCGTTCCTATTGCAGCTTTTGCTGGCGCCTCGTTGATGTGTTTGGTACAAAGAGAATGATGCGCTTATAATAAATAAATAAAGAAATCACGGGACAATCTTACACGAATTGACCTAGTCCCAAACTAAGCTCTAGGCTTGTGTTATGGGTACTAGACAACGATAAACATAGTTAGATAGAGAAATATATACTTAAATACATAGGAAACATCCAAGACTCAGGAACAAATACTTGTGCTAATCACACCAATATCTGCCCTTACCGGGCCCAGGACCCCTAGCTTCGAAGGCAGGGTCACTACCAACTAGGCTAGTGTGTCGTCAAATCGTCAATAATATACGAGATGTATTATTTTGTTTGAGACTTGTCACCTATTTTATTGAGGATTCATAATTGAGTCAATATCATACTGAAAATGAAGGAGCTGATTCTAAATGTTTTAAAGATACTGTAACTTTACGCTAAAAGGTCGGAATTACCGGTTCGGCATGTACATATACTTAACAAACAGGATTTAATATAAGAAAACTAAAGGAATTAAGGAGTGGTTACTTTATTTTCGTTAATTATTTTAGTTCTTCCTCTCACCGGTAAGGTATAATATTGTAAAGTCTCCCAAATCAACTAATGAACTAAACTAACGCCAAATGACTCATAAAAATATGAACAAGCAAAATATTAAGGAGATGAATCAATACATCAATCCGCGCAGTGTTGCAAGCCCATCTCAGTGTTACTATTGTTACTCACTTGATTTTTCTAATCCATAAAAAATGGCTGCCCTACGCAGTGATGATAAAAGCCCGAAACAATACTGGAGCAAATAATTCCAGAAACTAAAGGCGTGCTAATTAATTTACTTTAAAATGTGCGAATACTCGTAGTTTTTTTTTCATCAAAAAAAGTACGAGTTAATTACACTAAAAAGTATTTTGACAGTATACGTACTTTCACATAAGGATTTTACGGTAACCAAGTCATTTTATAGAATTTCACTTCATCCAATATTATTTCATCGAACGCTATTTTCTGATGAAACCATGATGTTATCAGGATAAACGTTAATTACTTACATTTAGACTTGTGACTACAAAAAAACTCTTGCGCCGATAATGTGTAATAATTCGATGAAATGAAAATTCTGCGTAATGATACGTTCGTTGAAATGAGTTTCGTAAAAATATCTATATTTATTTGTTTCTAATGTTTGATGATGAAAAGATCTATTAATAAAGCACTTACGGTAAACTGAGGGATTGAATTAAAAATTATTTAATACCTAGTTCAGGCGGCTTTATTTAATCTCGCCTTGTCACGTCGTTCTTTAACAGGTAAAATATTTTAATAGCATTTGTACTTACTACAAATGAATTGAACCTTAAAATTATCGAAAAATCTCAATCACTTATTTGACATTAAGTAGGTATCTTATGAAGGCTTTCGAGCTTATATCCTAAATAAAATCCCCAAATTGATAAAACCTTTACGCGTCACAGGATTTAAATTAATATCATGATATCCAGTTATGACTAGATTATTAAGTGATTTAATTTCGAGTTTAAAACGTAACGCACCGGCGCGTACGCATGATTCATCGTGGATTAGTATTTTAACAGTTATTAATGACTTCATACGCGATGTGGGCCCACTAGTGGGGCGTGGGCTTAGATCCATTAGTGCGTAGATTCGGGTCTGGAATCATAAATCTTAAGGTGTTGAAAACTTAGTTCGAGATTAGGGTACCTACGCCTAATTACAGGACATGTATGGATAAGTTGTCAAATGAAAATAATACGACTCAAAGATTTTGAAACATGTCAGGAAGTATCTAAATTTAAAAATGAATAATAAAATATCACAAGACAATGTCAAACAAATTGACCTATTCCCAAACTAAGCTCTAGGCCTGTACTATAAGTACTAGACAAGGATAAACTTACTTATATAGAGAAATATATATTTAAATACACATAAAACATCCAAAACTCAGAAATATCCCACATATATCTGCACTTACTGGGATTTGAACCCGGGACCGCTAGTTTCGTAGGCAGGGTCACTACCAACTAGGCTAACGTGTTGTGCAAACAAGCAGTTTTTATCAAGAAGGTTATTTATAACATTAATATTATTAAAAATCGCGCATAGCTCAGAATGTACGGCTGAATTATTTTACGTAATACATTGTGCGGACTTGACATGTTCCACATATTTTACTGTCGTGTTATTTCTCACGTTCTCAATGTCATTAAAATACATATTTATATGTCTAGTGCAATAACAGGACATTAGGCGCCTGTCGCAACATACAGACAGTAATTATGTTAATTTAAATGCAATGTGCGAACGCAAAGGGCGTGCTAAGATGGTCGTGTGAGTATTCACATCCGCGTATAAAATTAACAAAAGTGTAACGGAAAATACAAATGATGATTGTGTGCGTTTTTACTGCGTTATAACGATATCGCGTTTGACGTGTTTTAGAATCGTTTATGACTCGGTCGCCGTTATTGTAATTGACATAAGAGTTATCAAAACGTTAACAATACGGAATTACACGTCAAAGACAATGATGTTAATACACTGTAGAATTCCAGCCACAATCCTGTTCCATTGATTAAAAAACTCGTTCTTAAATCAAAAGTTATGAGATCTAAAACAAAATCAGGACATGTGGGTTTAGAATTGTGTCAATACAATTTATCTTTCTTGAATTATGTTCAGTGATTGGAATAGATTGTGCAATTTCGGGTGAATGACCTCAAACATTATAAAGAATATGGATAAGTCCCGGGATTGCACAATCTATTCCAATCACCGGGGAATTAATTGAAGTATACGGGATAAAATAAGACTTTATGTCATTGTAAAAGTTACATAATTTATTTAAAATGAAAACATTACATATTTCGTTAATTAGGTGAAAGTAGTTAGCACTTAATAAGACATAGTGATGAGAAATGTAGGTAGTAAATATATTAACAATAGTACAATAAAATATATAAATAAATAACTTTTTTGAGCTCACTGTGAGGCTAGGTCAAATTGTGTAATGTCCCCTGATATTTATTTTAAACCAAACACAAACTTTAAAACTTTCAAAGTGAAAATCCGGTATTATAAGTTATATCCATACTAAGCTTACGCACCGAAATCCCGTGAAATTGCACTACTTATTCCGATCACTGATTATGTTATTAGAAAAAAATGGATGAAACAAATATACAATGCAAAAGTGAGTGGAAGGGTCGGAAAGGACCGCTCTAGGCGTACTTTTTTTAATCAAATCGGAGAAATACTGGAAAAGAGCTGAATCTAAAGTACCCGAAACTGACGTGCATGAATGACTCGATGTATGAATGTGTAAACAGCGAAAGAGATTTGTCAGGATCGCAGCAGGTGGAGAGAAGTGGTATCTGTCTTGCCCTTCTAAAATCAGGCGTGATTTAATGTATGTATGTATGTGAATTATTTTTGAACGTTAATAATATTAATTCATAACTTCGCTCACTGATGTTCATAACTTCACGTCAGGGAAACATCACAGCATTCAATCCAGCAAGGAGAAGATAAACGAGCATACAGAGGCCCTAGCCAAGATGCGTTCGGTAACTAGCGTTTCTATTCGTTAGGTTTTTAACCCAATCGCGGCACTGGTAGATCACGTGACTTTTCATATGACGTGATCTACCAGTGACGCGATTGGTTTAAAAACAAAACGAATAGAACCGCTAGTGAACGCATCTTGGCTAGGGGCTCAGATCACGTGATAGTTTTAGAAAAGAGTTTGACAAAGTTACAGAACTATAATAATCTCGAGTAGAATAGTGGCATCCACCGTATTTTAGAATCAGATTTTGAGTAAGAACTTGAACATGTGGCCAATTTTTTTCCAAACACCGCCCTGGGCCTCTATTCAGGTGCGTTAAAACGATATCGTGTTTGACACGTTTAAGAATCGTTTATGTCACAGTCGCCATTATTGTAAATGACATAAGAGTTATCAAAACGTTGACAATACGGAAACAGGTCAAAAACGATATCGTTATTACCTTATAGAATTCCAGCCCTGATATTTTCAGTTTTTACTTAATTTTATCAGATAGGGCTTTGTAAGCTGAAATAACACTTAAATGTTAGAGCCGGCCGCACGCAGTTCAAAACAACTAAAATTGGTTCATGAATTTTAACGACCGTGCAAATCTTTATGTGCTAAAATTACTTAAGCATTGCACTTTGCGGCTTTACTGCAGTTTATGGTAATCGAGTCAAGTGTCAAGCTCATTTGCAATATTAGCTGTTTACAGAAACTAACTCAGCCCGAGTTACGGCAGCGGGACGTGCTTGGCATTTAGCCTTATTGAATCTTTGCGGCAAAACGCTGCATTCAAACTGCAATGTACATTCTCGAGTCCGTTTTACACTCAAGTAATTGTTAGGGAAACTGGGTAGAATAATGTTAAATATATTAGAAAGTTGAGTTTCTATTTCTTAGTTGTTTTGAACATAAATATAAAACCGTGTTTGTGAGTTTTAAACGTTATTTTATTTTGATAGTTTGATATGAGGGTAAGGACCAAATAGTTGGACCATAGTTAAGCGGAGTTAACCATACACACAACAAAAGTGAAAAAAGTTCCGTTGTGACTAGTAATTTATCCCTACTAATAACCCCTGTATGGCTAATTTTCTTGTCACAACGGAAAAGTTTCATAGAAAATTTAATTGAGTGAGTTCGCGTGGCCAACTTTTTGGTCCTTACCCATGATGCTGCTAAAAACTAAGCTGATGTATCTCTTTAATGCTACGTTATTATCATTATATTTACGTTATCCTACCATTTCATTAATACTAAAAAACAACACTTTCTAGAGTTCAGTTTTCTGATGTCATGAATTTTTATACTAATTTCAATGTATCGCTGTTGATGTCCCAAATAAACTAAATAAATAAAATTCAATCGACATGAAACCTAATTCACATGTGGATAAAAAAAGTTGAAAATGTACATTTTGATTACTATCGCACACCAATCACATTTTTTCTCTATTTATAGCGGATTACAGTCCATTATCTCCGCATAGTTTCCAGTCTACCGAACAACAATTATCATGCCTGCATGCATCGACGATCCATCCACATTTCCCGATAGAAACTGGTGTAATGCTACTGTATACCGACACATGAGGACAATCTCACACTTATCTAGACCAAACTTAACTCTAGCCTTGTATTTGAGTACTAGACAATGATAGACATAATCATTAAAATAAAATAAATAAATATCACAGGACAATCTCACACAAATTGACCTACTCGTAGTCCCAAACTAAGCTCTAGGCTTGTACTATGGGTACTAGACAACGATAAACTTACTTATTATAGAGAAATACGTACTTAAATACATGGAAAACATCCAAGACTCAGGAACAAATACTCGTGCTCATTACACAAATATCAACTCCTTATGAAGGCCTTTGATGTCAATTAGTTGTTTTTTTTCCAGCAATATTGTGATGATGAATTACTGTAGGTATATTTTTACTCCCTTATTCATAAACGCACTAACCACCTACCCACCTATTTTAGTAAAAGTATGCTTTGTCACTCTTTGTCAGATTGTGCATTTATAAATAAACTATCCTAAAATATATCGAATAAACCCTTTGCTAACAGATGTTTTTCTTTTGTTATAGCACGCCAACGCAGTTCGGGAGTCAGCGCGACTGATCCTCGAGTCTCTATCAGAATCCGAAGATGCCCTCACCCTGGCCAAAGCCCTTCGCTCCAGAGCCCCGGTCAACATGCTCCCAGCCGCTAAAGCGGGCACATTCTTCGCTAGAGACAACCTCTCGAACTTCATCGAATGGTGCCGCCGCGCTCTGGGGATCCTCGAGTGTCTCCTGTTCGAAACTGACGATCTATGCCTGAGAAAAAACGAGAAGCATGTTGTTTTATGCCTGCTAGAAGTTGCTAGAAAGGGAGCAGTGTTGGGAATGCCAGCTCCTTTGCTGGTTCAGATGGAGAAGCAGATTGAAAGGGAACTGGCGGGTGAGGAGCTGATGCCTGATGCTCCGACACTTGGGCTGGTGCCGGCTGGTCCTCAGCCACAGCTGGTGACTAATGACTTGAGGAGTTTGGATGAGAGAGTCAGAGATTTGGTGGAGAGGTGCTCTTGCCCCACGCAGTTCCCTATGGTCAGGGTGTCGGAGGGGAAGTACAGGATCGGTGACACGAGGCTGCTTATATTTGTCAGGGTAAGTTGGGTTTTTTTTTTTAAATTAGGAATAAAAGAGCGGTTTAAAAAAATCGGGTTGCTGTGTTATTTAAACTTATTTAGCTATCTAAAGCTATTCTAGCTTTATTATCGCACAATCACAATTCCGAAGGCTCACATTACTTTCAAAGCAAATTAACAAAAACATTTTAAATTTATTTGTAGGCGAAGGTCCGTTGACTTGACGATAAAGTGCAGCTTTTTTCGTAAATAATCTAATAAGTTTTGTTTTAAAGTAGTCGACGCTCGCGACTTTGTATGCGTAGAATTAGAAAAAAAAAATCTTTTTTTGTGCACACCTGGGATATCCAAGGAGTATTCTCTCCTTTCAAGGTCTAGCGGTTTGGGCTGTGCGTTGATATATCAACAATCATTTAAGAATGTTATATATACAGATGGTCCAATAGGTTCCTAGTAGTTTTGGCTAGGCGATGAATCAGTCTGTCAGGACAAAAGCCTCTTCATGTGTTTTTAATCAACCACAACCGTAACCATTGCCTGGTTAGATCTTCTTGAAATAAAACAGCCTAAGCCTACAACATACATATCGTCACGACTTTGAAAAAACCTCGTATCTCATATATCGTGATGTACGATTTTAAACTTAAATATGACGAGAAATAAGTTTAACATCGTACATTACGAAATATGAGATACGAGGTTTTTTCTAAGTAGTGACGATATACAATGCTAAGTAACACTTCTTGGTCATGTACGGATGCTCCTCCCATCATAAGATTTATGTTGTATGTATCATCCAAGTGCTTGAAGTCGTTACCTACAGCATTCTCGTCGGATTACTCATCTAAATATTTACCTAACGACTTGCATTTCCTGGTTCAGTCCAGGCCGATGAAACTTTGTATCTGTTCTCAATCCAGATACCGTTTATGAAGTGTCAAAACCTTCCAAGTTTAGCAGTTGTTTTGTTACATATCAATATCCTGTTTATTAACCAACTTCAAATAAAAGAGGAGGTTCTCAATTCATCGGATTTTTATTATGTATGTTCCCGATTACACAAAGACCGCTGGACCGATTTTTTTTTTGTTCGAGTGTACCCAATCGAACTGTCTATTTGGTTCCATTTCCAGCACGTCAAGATCTGATGATGAGATCTTAGAGAAATCCTCCTCAAATATTATAGGGATAAATATGTGGACGGCATTACGGTTTTATAATAGATGTTTTAAAAAACTAAAAACCATCTACAAAAAGCAAGAAACAAAATGACTTCTTTTAAAATGATACGTCAGTCCAACTGAAGTTAGCGTCCGTCTATATTTTTAACCAAAAGCCGAATTCATTTGGACTGACCAATAGGACCATTATCATTTTAAAAGAAAGAAGTTGTTTCTGTTAGTTTTTTAAAACATTTATTTTATTGCCTAGAATTCGACAGGTTTTGACATATGAGACGAGACTAGAAATACAAATGAAACTAAAATAATTGTTAGCGGAAAAACTCACGCAAATTGACCTTGTCCCAAAACTAAGCTCACGCATCTGCACGGTCGGTCTTATAAAACTGCACACACTAGTCCCTTGTTGCTTTAACGCCTTTGACAGATTTTTAAAGCAGTTCTAATATGACGTTAAAGTGACAAAGGACTAAAATGTAAAGCTACTTACAAAGTCGACCGTACGGGTAGCGAAAAGTCCTACAAACCTGTCCTCTTTTTGATACACACATACATACACATACATAACATCACGCCTTCATTCCCTGAGTGGGGTAGGCAGAGCTACAGAAATACCTACAACTCTAAAAAGACTTGTTTATAACTCTGTAACCACATTTTGCACAATCAGGCCAAGAATTTTACTATTGTATTAGTGACAAGTTGCAAGGCCTTCGCCTAACAGTACTACAAGCCCTTTCCCTTGGTCGCCTCTTACGACATCCACGGGAAGACATGGCATGGCACTATTCTAACCCGGCAACTACAGGTCTTTTTAATAGTGGTTGTATTTTGTACCTTCCCAAATAAGTCCCATCGTACTAACCTATCATAATATGGTCTACAGCTACTTTTAGATCACCAGCTTTTCCCAAACATGTCTATCTCCAACCTCGTCGGGACCCAACCTTGCTGACCTTTATTAGGAGCGAACAACGCCAACGACCAGACTAGCCAGACCCATGCATTTGTCAATAAAGATCATAAATAAAAATAATTTTCTACAATGACCAGAACACATCGACAGATGGCGAGTGCTTGCAGGTCTTGGTACACTGGTTCTCGTCTAAGGTCGGATAGCTAACGTTTTTCTGTAAATAACTGGTGGGCATTTGATTTGACCAAACAAGGAATCGAACGGGTGATTCATCGGCGTGTTTTGGTCTGACCGGTGCGTACGGTTAATTAAACACACGGCCAGTTATTTTTAACTCGGCGGTTAAATGCGTTTCCGAACGCACAATAAGTATGCGCAAGAGTTGATGCAAAACTTAAGTGAGTTTTGGTGGGAAAATGTTCGTTATTGATTTTGAACTTTGTAATGGTTACTAATATGGTAATAAATAATAAACTTATATTTTTTTAAATAGATAACCGATTTTCCTTCCATTTAGGGGCAAAATAAGTGCTTAGTAAAAAAAAAGTGGGTTAAGTACTTCACACGACTATGCTGACAGTGATAAATAAGTTCAAATAACTTGCCATACTGACAAAACATTTCTTTAAGCTATTGACATTTTTCAGGATTCATATGTAGAATTTTACCAATTTATTTAACAGACTGTTAAAGACCAATCAGCTGTTATTAATAGTCACTAAATTTGACAGCAGTCAAACCTCTTATCTGTCAAAATTAAATGTGAGAGCGAGCTCAATATTGATAGGCAGGCGAGACATTCACATTTAAACATATTTTTTTATATATTCATTGTATTCTTTTGGGTTTTCTTTCATACAATAAAGTGTTTACATTCATACATACATACATTCATAAGTCAAAGTATTTATTCTACTCAGACTAAACCTAATTGCTTTTGCACTAGTAAACTTCTTGGTCTGATTGTGCAAAATGTGGTAGTAGAATTATAAACAAGTCTTTTTAGAGTTGTTGATAATTATTTCTGTAGCTCTCCCTACCCTACTCTGGGACTGAAGGCGTGATGTTATGTATATAAGCAATTAAGTTTAGTCCTAGTAGAAAAGCGCTCCTGAAAAATGTATGTACGTACCTGTGGGTCATCAAAGACGATAATGCTTGGCTTTTAGTTAGAAATTTCGATTCTCAAACATTAGAGAAAAAGGGCTTGTAGTACTGTTATATAGGCGATTGGCTTGCAACCTGTCACGGGTGAATATTCGGGCGTTTCAACCGCCGTCATTGTTATCTTCAATATATTGACGAAAATAATGATAACTACCAGCAACTTTTGATGTCAAAATCAACGGACCTGGAGGTAGTATCCGTTCCATTTAAAAGAACAAAAAAAATATAAAGTTTATCTTGAATAATATGCCGAAGACAATAATGACGGCGGTTAAAACGCCGAATAATCACCCTAATACACTAGTAAACTTCTTGGCCTGATTCTGCAAAATGTGGTTATAGAATAATAAACAATTATTTTTAGATTTGTTGGTATTTCTATAGCTCTGCCTATCCCACTCTGGGATTGAAGGTGTGATGTTATGTTGAGTTTGTAAACAAACATTAAATCACCAAGTCTCACGCAAAGCACTTACACGTAATTTTTTTTACAGATCCTCCGCTCCCACGTAATGGTCCGCGTGGGAGGAGGCTGGGACACCCTGGCCCACTACTTGGACAAGCACGACCCTTGCCGCTGCCGCGCCCAACACCGAACCTCGCTCTCCGCCCGCCTGGCGCGCCCGAAGCAAGACCTGGCCGGGGCCACCGTCACCTACGAACGCCCCGACGCCCCTGCCTCACTCCCCTACCAAACCCACCAGAAGGAACCCATGTCGCTACAGTACAACAAGTTCTACGAAGATCCCAAGCCTCACTACCAATCTAACAACAGACTAGATGCTCCAACCAGTCTTCCGTACTTAGGAGATCTAGACAGAGAGAAGTCTCCGAGCAGGAAGCATTTAGCTCCGAGAGCGAACAGTCCTGGAAGGAAATCTTCCTCTCCAGATAGAAGGACCAAGCTGGTAGCGTCGAATCATTTGGTGCCGACGCCTCACGCTGTAAGGAATAAGAGTCCGAGGCCGGTGTCGCCTGCCCCGGCTGCTGAGAGCGCTTCTGACAATGGTTCCGAGGTGTCTGATGAAGGGTACAGGAGCCTGGGGGTGGTGGCTGGATCCACGCAGGGTTCGCCGTCAACGAAGACTACGAACCGGTACTCCATGCACAGCCAGAATTCGTATGATGACGCTGAATATAATGGTAAGTTTTTTGGTCCACTTAAATTATTTACTAATCGACCGAATGAAGTGATGTCTTGATACGTTGACCTAGTTGGAAGTGATCCTGCCACCAAAGCCAGCGGTCCTGGGTTCAAATGCCGGTAAGGGCAGATATTTGTGTGATGAGCGCAAATATTTCTTCATGAGTCTTGGATGTTTTATATGTATTTCTCTATATAAGTATGTTTATCGTTGTCTAGTACCCATAGTACAAGCCT